>JBBBDQ010000426.1:680000-1070000 GCA_037127315.1 Ascarosepion bandense | reverse complement strand
ATGTGAGGTTTGTTTATTTTCTTGCATCAATTTATGTTTCTTGTTAACTATGAAATATTTCATTCCATAGAAGAGACCAACATACATGCCCATTAAATATATTAGGTCATATTGTTAACTATTACAGAATGGCTACTTGACATTATCACCACTTTTTCCAAAAACTTACTGGGTGCATGCACAAATTTTTCCATAAAAACTGGTTTTCAACTTTGTATTCAGTTTCTTGTATATATCTAATAAGAGTAAATTTTGTCAAAACTTATTGAGAATATTGTATTTTTAAATTATTTTTATATAATTTCCATCTCTAATTTGAAATTTTTTTGAGATACTAAAATTTTCATTATCATGTTTTTATTTTTTAGGTAATGGTGTTGGACAAACTTTGCGAGGTTTCAGTTCAGTTAGAAAAAGTGAAAGAACACCATTGCTTCAAGAAAAATCCTCAGATGTACCTGTTATTTCAAAAGATGCCATTTCTGCTTCTCAAGCAAGCAATGACCAAAACACTATAGCATATCCACAGTATACTTTCAGTGATACAGGAGATACATGTAGTATCACAGACTTGGAATCTTCAGTAGCTAGTGGATGCGTTTCTGAAAGGCACAAATCCTATGACTGGAGCTTAAATAATTTCTATGAGGCTAGTATTGATTCTGAAGTTACAAATTATGATAATTATCATAAGACAATGCTACCCACAAACTCAAGAGAAAATAAAGAAAATGATTTTAATAAGGCACAAGAGACTGAAGATCCAGGAAAGTTACCAGATCTTCAATGTAATATTAATTCAAAAACTGTGTGATTTTGAATCATAAATTTTAATGCATTTATACAATATATTTACATACATAGCATCACTCTTGCTATAAAATCCAGTGATTCTAATGTCAAAAAGCTTCTCATTCCTATATTTAATTAATTTCAGCCATTTTTTATTATTTCCAGTAAATATTTCTATATTCGCAACCATATTTAAATATTTTAATCAAAAATTAACTTTTTATTCTCTTATTAATACTTCTAACCCAAATTTTGTAATTATTTTTAATATAAGAATATTAAAGTTAAATATATTCTTTAGGCATATATTCTGTGCAGTTAAAATTAAATTTATACAAAAAATGTACAAGAATGAAAGGTTCAGCCAAGTGATTTATTTATTGACTATAGTGACATCAGTTCCACAGTTTAACCAAACCAAAAAAATGAAGAAATAATTATTTTTTTCAAAACTTACTTCAAATTCATAATTATTTTTCTCTGTAAATTTCTGCAATTAGGAGTTATCATTATTTACACTTGGACTATTGTCTTCATTTTTGTTCTGATTATTATCACAATATTTTAGCTTTTTGATCTGAAGAACTTTCATGGAATTTTGAAATGAACCTAATATTTAGTCTATGGATATAGATTGTTCTTATTCTGCTGTTCATGTTTAAGAATATTTCACCTTGTTATTATTTAATACTCCTTAGTTATTATTCACCCTGTTTTCACTGAGTCTAAGTCTGCAATACCCAGCTCAGGGACTGAACTCATAATTATTATACCACCAAATTCACAAACTAATGCCTCAATTTACAACAATAGCCAAGTGGATTAATGCATTGGTTTGAGAATTGGCATAGTAATTGTGAGTTGATTTGCCGAGCCAGATTCAGTGGAAAGGGAATTGAGCAATAACTAAGAAGTATTTTTTCAGAACACCTAGACATGGATAGCACAATGAGAACAAGTTGCATTCAAAATTGACTTATGGTTACTTAGATCAACAAGCCCATGCTGAAGGCTGGAAGGCACAACTGCCAAAAAGGTATGATAATGATGAGGACAATAGTCCAAGTATAAATAATGTAAAGTTATAAATGCACATTTTTAGTAATAATTATATCTATAAGAAGAAAGGATTAGTTGGCATATTATGCTCACTCCTTTATTTACAAGTTCATTTCATCAATTAAAAAGTATGTGTAATCTAACACTCACCTGTTGCTCTTACAGCATAAGTGATTTCATTAAATGAACTAATGAAATATTACATTAATCTCTTTTAATGAAAGACAATGTTTTCAGTTTTATGAACTATTTTGTACAAAAAATAACTTAAAAGATTCTGTATAGAAAAGAATAATGATTAAAAATTATTGAAGAAAAGGATGAAAATGAAGAAAAAAGAAATGAAAGAATTGAAGGAGAAAAACTGATTGATTTGTTTTTGTTTTTTTGTTTTTGGCTTATCAACTTTTGCAGGTTATTTTAAAATAATTTTAGATTGTAAGAATATTTTGGTAATAATGATTTACTGATACAAGTGCTACTAAAGAACTTTATAGTAGGGTGGAGAATAGGTGGATTCATAGCTTTCCCAATATTGTGTGTAAGTGAATTGTTATGTAAAGGGTCTGAGTGGAAGTGAGGAAAGGCTGAGTCAGTATAGCTTGAGTGAAGCTTTATTTTACTAAAAATCTACTCTGGTAGCAAACCGTTCAAGATAATGGCTGTCTACATCATAGAGAGAGGCAGATAAAAACAAAGGGAAATCATTCAGTCCCCGGAAGTTAGAGAAAGATTAGAAGGGTTATTCTATTATTTTCACCACATGACTATAACAAACCCGACTGAAATTGAAATTCATCTCTCCAATTTCTAATCCTGAGCTGTTATCTGTTACATGACCTGCACACCCAAGCTCACAACACCTGGTATTCCAAAGCAGTCACCCATCTAGATGATGACCAGATTTGACATTGCTTAACTTCAATGTTTGAATGAAAACAGAAGGATAAAAAATGAAGAGAATGAAATTATAAAGAAAAGAAATAAGAATAGCAAAACTAATGTAAAAAATAAAACTGGAATGATTACACTATAAAAAATGGAATAAGATTTAGTATAAAATAAATTACTAAAACATAATTTTAAATAGAAAATGAATGAAAAACAGACAAAATGAAGCAGTGAATTGAAAAAAATGAGGGAAATGATTAAGTGAAGTAATAAATTATTAATATAATGAAGAAAATTATGGAAAAGCAAACAAAAGTATGTCAAATAAACAAAGAATCTGTGAATGTAGGAATAAAGATGGAAAGATTTCAAAGCTATACTCGTTTTCTTCAAAGGATTAAGGAAAATCTTATGAACTATTGATTACCTTAACATTGGAGAAATACACTGACTTTTCTTTTCATGTTTCTCTCATCATAACTGAATATTTATTTTTTATAGTATCTTAAATTTTCCATTTTTTTTTTAGTGTATTTTATCGCATCTTAAGATTTCAATCAGTTTTTTCTGAATTACGTGTAAACACTAATTGCTTCATTGAAAAACAAAAAACTACTTTGTCATTTATTCTTATTGGAAACAAATGAAACCTGAAAGTGGACCTATATATGAATAATCAGTTAAATTTATATTCATGTGTCTGCTGCAAAGAAAATAAACAGGAAATTACATTTAGAAAGTCAAGGATTTATATACTCTACTATAAAAACACTATTCAATTTTATTACATTGCTAATATATACCTAAAACCTCTTTGATAAGTACTGAGAGAAAATTTTCTTTTTATCTACAGTATTGTACATGGTTAATTTTAATAAGTAATCATTTTGCTTCTGTAAATAGATAGCTGTGAGATTTTAAGATCTATATAATTTCATTATATGGTTTATGCAATTATGGGATTAAATATTTATATTCAGTATTCATATTTATTCAGTACAATTTTCTCTTAAATTGATAATGGAATGAGGAAAATATCTGTTTTAAATCACATAAAATTTTTTCAAGGACATTTGACTACATTACAGCCTAATTTTCTATGCTTGACAGCTACGCAGTTATGTGACTGCAAAGTCCAACATGTGAGAACATTACAAAAATCATTATCTCAATAGTCATTTCATTGTTTCTGGGACAAGATCTTTTTAAAAATATTGTCAATTATATTGGTCTATTGACTAATTGTCTTAAATCTAATTATTATAAGAAATAATTCAAATGGTGTCAAATTTAGAATGTGTTTTTAAAAGTTTTGAACTATTTTTATGAGACTTAAAGTAAACTAAATGATATTAAGTTTAGGATGTGATGTTGAGTAAGTGTTTGTCATATTTTTACTGTTAAGCTTAAAAAATAATTTATATTCTGCATTTACGTATTTTAAATCAGATCCAAGATGGCTATAAAAGATTACATGTTACACCATTTTTATTCAAAAGAAATAATAGCAAATTCAATTATTTATATATATATATATAACATTAATTTCTATTTTATTTTGCAACTTTGCATGCTTACAAATGATTATTTCTATAATTCCTCTGTCATATCAAAAGTTTTTTAGCTCTACAATATATACATAATATTTCAATGTAACTTTAAAATAATTCTATAATATTCATTTCTATCCACTTTTGGTTTCTTTTTAAATATTAAGAAATTTTAGTAAGCACTTGTAATTAGTAAAGATTATATATTTTCATATATATATATATATATATATATATATATATAAAGATTATATATTTTCATATCTATCTATCTCTCTATATATATAAAGATTATATATTTTCATATATATATATATAGTGTATCGAGGCAGCAAATAATTTTCTAAACATATACTGTTAAATATAAGACACAATGAATGTCTATTATATTTAATCATGAGCCGTTCTAAACGTCGTATTTTGGCTTTAATTTCAGTTGAAAATAAAGACAAAAATTCTCCAACATTTGGATAATTTTTTATTAATTTGCTTCTAAGCTTTTGGCTCGCATGAGCCATCTTCAGAGAGGTTATTTATAGATTTACTACTTCTCTATATAGGAAACCAACTAGCATAAATTCATGTCTTCTTAATTATGATAGCGAATGCCCCCAACGATATAAGTTAGCTGTTATAAACTTACTTCAACGCACACAAATTATGTCTTCTTCCAAATCTATATTTTATAAAGAATTACACAACATTAAGCAAACGCTTGTCAATAATGGATTTCCTAACTCCGTTATTAATCAACAAATTAAAATGTATCTCATCAAAGTTAGCTCTAACAATATTGATAATATTAATAATAATGGTTTACATCAAAATAAACATAACACTATTAACTTATACTAAATACATAATAATTACAAACAAGATGAAAAAACTCTCAAAAACATAATACGTAGAAATGTTAAACCAGTGGATAATAATAATCAAATTAAACTCATTATATATTATAAAAATTTCAAAACAATAGACCTAATAGTCTCTAATAACCCTACAAGTACTAAACTAAATTCTCTACAAAAAACCAATGTAGTGTACCAATTTACATGCCCATTCAGAGATTGCATCTCTGATACTAATAAAAAACCCAGTACATATATTGGTTTTAATACAACCACACTCTCTTGTAGACTTACATGTCATCTTTCTGATCAGAGTACAATTAAACAACATTTCTCTGAAAAACATAAACATGTAGGTAATATCAGACAGATTTTGGTCAACAATACAGTGATCCTTACTCATACACATAGTAAGATGAACCTTCAGATATTGGAGGCCATGTACATCAAATCTAAACAACCAACACTTAAAATCACCTTTAAATCCAGACATAACATGTTAAATTGCATTTGAATACATGGTTTTGTTGTCATTTCATGCTATCACGCGGTGTGACGTCATAGAACCGCATTGCAAATTTGAGAACTGCGTTTGTTATTTTTGGTAACTATTGCCGTTGCCTAGCAGAGTTTTATGTCAACACAAAATAAAATAGTCAGTGATGGTGGATGTTATCGTATTACCGTCTAAATAACCTCTCTGAAGATGGCTCATGTGAGCCGGAAGCTTAGAAGCAAATTAATAAAAAATTAAACAAATGTTGGAGAATTTTTGTCTTTATTTTCAACTGAAATTAAAGCCAAAATATGACGTTTAGAACAGCTCATGATTAAACATAATAGACATTCATTGTGTCTTATATTTAACAGTATATGTTTAGAAAATATATAGCCTTTGAGATTTGAAAAAGAAATCACTCAACTACCAGTTGAGAGCAAGGGAAAATTTACTCGCACCAAAATCATTTTACTCAACCAACTTCATTTTATTAATAGTTGCCTTATTGTGTGAATCACTGATGTAAAACAAAAAATGAAATTTTAATTAAAATTTGGAGTGTGTTAGAAAAGATTTTAAAAATTTTTTAAAATATTAACAAAATTTGATCTTTCCTTTTAATAATAGCATAAACATTTTGATGATAAAACTTTGAGCCCTTTTAACATCATGGTAATTTTTTGTTTTTTTTGGTAATTGAGTGGAGGTACCTTTGTAGTTTCTTTTTTTTTTTTTGTTTGACTACAACCTCCATCTTATAGATGATAAAAAAATAACAAATCTGATTTTCTAAACAATTTTCTATAAAAAAAATTACTTGTATAATTTGTTTTTCGGTGCGTGATTGAAAGAATTATGCATACTTTTTTTTCTTTCTTTCAAATGTTCATTTTTACTTTTTGTAAATGGGGAGGAAATATAGATGTTGAGTCAAGAATAATATTTTTCTAAATAAGTTTCTAAAAACCTGTGAGCGTCTTTAATCTGAGCAACAGAGACATTTTGGCTCCACTTTGGAAGCATTAATTGAACGAATGTTTGCACTGATGCGGACGATAAAGGCGAGACAGAAGCTTGTCAATCTAAATTCTATTTGTCAGTTCTTGCTTTAATGATTGCGGGCTGTCACTGTCTTGTTGTTTAACCACAGATTTCAACATGAAACAGCTGACATGTATAAGACCAAAGAATTCAATAATGTCATTGTAGGTTATTCTAAGTAACTTGTGAATCTTCAATGGCATACTTTCATTTTTCTATATTTGAAGGGATACGTTTTATTGCAAGATTTTTAATCGACCGCAGGCAAGTAAAGCAATAAATTTTAATTGCCCAATTATGTTTTTAATTGACTGAGTTGGGCAAGCAAATAAAATCTCAAAGGATATATATATACATATAGTGCAATGGTATTTTAATTAGGATGTGTAGTTGGGTAATTATTGAATTAGTTCTCTTCCTCCTCAGTATCACTTCATTGTGATTCCCAGAGTTGTATCTTTGTCTAAATGCCACCAAATATGGCAATATTTTTTGAGATCATGTGAAGCATAGTTTTTGTTGTGTTATTGGATCAAGTTGCTTAACTTTCAAAGCCATGGAGAGTTTTGCTTTGTCTCTTGAGAACATAGACAACATCTATGGTAGTGATAGTCTTCCTCTTGATCTGATCAGTGCAAGTGGCAACATCACAGATAAAATTCTTATAGAAAACTTTGGGATTAACATGATTCCCTTCATAAGGATGGCAAGACGTGTTTCACTATTTCTGGGGATAAGACAATGAATAACTGGCTTAGTGATATTGTGACATAACATCTGGTAATGCTTAGTACCACCCTTTCCCAATTCTTTTTTTTTTCTTTTTGGTCAGACATACTGATCAACTCAAAAAGTTGATGAATCAGTTTCCTCAAATACAACTACTGCAGTGTTCTTCCTTATTTTCTTCTATCATTCGCTGTTTGGCTTGCGAAAGAATTTCCAAACAACGCCTCTTCACTTTGTTTTTCTCCTTCCACGACGAAAAACAGTCCGTTTTCTCAACACACTGTCTGACTTTATTCTGAAGGGGGCAAATGGTCTCGTTCTTGGCAATTGACTCACTTCCAACATCCATTTCTAAGTCCAAGAATAAAAATTTCTTCTGGCAGTTTTTAACAAATGGGTCGGCGATGATGGCGAAAAATTAAGCGGCCGGGGAAGGTAGAAAGATCGACTTGATACTTATCCCCAAATAATGATAATGTGTAAAAATGTAAAATGCGTACACGTATGGAAGCAATCAACTGTTTTAATACCCCTCTTATAATGGCTTGCCCACTAATGTCCTTACAAGTACATTGAAAACAGCTGTTTATTGGCCTCTTTTTCGAAGAGATCAGTCTAATACGACGTCAAGTTGTGGTATGCCAATGAAGCGTACAGTAATATATAAAACCGAAAGGAATTGAGCCCCACCTTTAAAGAAAAACATTTTCAATAAAGCACAGAACGTTTCCTTATGCACATGTTCCAATGTTGTTGGGCACCTCGAAGTGGGGTCATGGTTAGCAATCTTGTCTCGCTAGAATCTATTGCAACAGCATAGTTGGTTCGAACCTCACTAGGTAGACCATAATTTCAGCCTTGTACCAAATCTAACAGACGCTTACAAATTCTCTCTCTATCTCTCTCTGAGCTTCTCGATTTGGTGTAAACCAGCTTGTCTCGCTAAAACCTGTTGCATCTGAATAGTTGGTTTGACCCTTACTGGGTAGCTCATAATTTTGGCCTTGTTCCACATCTATTATGACTTAATGCCTTTCTCAAAATTATTTGAGCTTAAATGAATGCAGTTACTTAACGGGGATTCGAACTCATCTCCGATTGTAGACTACTGATAATTTTACCTAACCTAACTCAATAATACTTTGTCTTCTGTGTACCCCGTCCCTTCAGAATGTTGGCAATCATGGCTCCCCACAATTTTCTGTCCTTTGTAGGTAGCTCTCATAATCTTGCCAACTTTTTTTTTTTAATCATATCACCCTAAGCAAGGCGAAAACACCACTGATGCGCATGGGGCTACGTAAGAGTGAAAAGATTGGAAAATAGAAAAACCGGAAACTACATCCTAAACAGGAAACAAGGGATGAGCCTCTTCACCTGTTCAATTGACGTGGGTGGAGTGTGAACCGGGCGATAGTTTAGTCTATCTACTCCAATTGAAAAAAAATAGAATAAAAAAAATAGATTGGAAAAGAGAAAAACCGGAAACCACATCCTAAACAGGAAACAAGGGATGAGCCTGAGTGTGAACCGGGCGATCTGTCCCCTCAGGAGTTTAATTAATTTGTTTAATTAATAATTTGTCTTCCCAGTGTTAAATTTTCCAAGCCTTTCATTATTATGTCCCCTTGAATATACAATGGTCTTTTTCTGATGCTAAATATCAGTCAGACAGTAAAAGTGTCATACACGATTCACGTTTGGGTGATTATGTCTCTTTCAAGACGTGACTGACCGCATAGAGGATTTTCCCGCAGTGGGCTGCCATTGTTTTCTGCGATAGACTGGTTGCCAGCCAGAACTGCGGAGTCCGATCTGTCCTGTTATTTGACCCATGGCTGGAGGGAAGAGGCGGATTGGTGCCTTTCTCAAGTGTATTTGTGGGTGGGTGGGTGGGTGCAGTGGGTTCAGCT
Organism: Ascarosepion bandense; assembly: GCA_037127315.1. Classification (NCBI taxonomy): domain Eukaryota; kingdom Metazoa; phylum Mollusca; class Cephalopoda; order Sepiida; family Sepiidae; genus Ascarosepion; species Ascarosepion bandense. The sequence continues at coordinate 1,060,675 of JBBBDQ010000426.1, read as the reverse complement.
GGAGTTCGAACTCAGATCTTCGATTTATTATTCCGTGCCGATATCCACTGCACCACAACTTACATCCAGGATGATGCGTTTCTATTTTTATTGCTTTTACTCTAAAACTTCATCATTTCTGATATGTTCATTGCAGGGTATCCTTAGCATCCTTCTGTAGAACCACATTTTGGTTTCTTAACGTCTCTTTGAGCAGATTGCCTAGCATTCACTGTCATATAAGGGGACCGATATCGCATAACAGATCAGTAGTCTTTAATTTGATTCTTTGTTTCTTAATACACTGCATAGGTTTTGGAAGATATCTTAGGCTATCTCTTCGGATTTTGGTGTCACAATTTCCGTCTTCTGTTAGAACATTTCCCAGATATTTAAATTTTTGTACCTGTTTGATTTTTTTATCCCTGATTTCTAATTTGCATTTTCGGCTCAACCATTTGCTAATAACCATGCATTCTGTCTTCTTGCAATTGATGCTTAGTTCGTTCTTCTTGCTTTCTTTCACTAACTTCTGTAGAAAATTTCATAGTTTTCTTTCCGTGTCTGCTACTAATACTGTGTCGTCTCTATATCTTATGTTGGTAAGATTGTGACCACCAATAGCGATTTAAAAACCAGAATTCTTTCTTACATCTAACAATAGATTTTTCTTTTTTTTTTTAATAGGCAAACTCTGAGATTACCTATCTTCTTCTATGTGCCTTGTTCTTTCAGGATGTAGGCGATCATGGCTTTCCATGTCTCCCTATCCCTGGTGGCTCTTAGCACGCTTTCTCCTGTTACACCACCCAAACCCCGCTATGCCATCAACTAAGTCAAGACCATAAATCTAGAATATAAATGTATAGAAACTAGCATGGCCACAAAATGAGGGATCAGTTTATATATTGATTATAATATGGAATTGATCCCCCATTTATATCCACATTTTTTTATAAACTGTTGGCATATATATTCTTCTATGTGCCTTGTTCTTTCAGGACATGGGTGATCATGGCTTTCCATGTCTCCCTATTCCTGGTGGCTCTTAGCACGCTTTCTCACCACGCAACCCCCATTCTGTCATCCACTGCTCATGCCCTCCAAATATGTTTTCCCCTGTCTCTTTTTCCCTCTATCTGGCCTGTTAGTATCAGGTTCTCCAGGCCCCACTTGCTCATTGCATGTCCCAGGAACTTTAGCTGTCTTTTCCTGATGCTCAGTATGAATTTCCTTTTTGTTTCCATCCTTTCCAAAACCCAATCATTGATCACATGCTCAATTCGTAATATCCGGAGCATATGAAGAAGTTATAATCGATATGATTATAAAATTATTTCAATATAGCCTGGTCTTTTTTTTCTTTTACGTTACGGATAAGCTAGGAATAACATTTCGAAAGTAAGAATTTGGCTCTATGCTACCACTACTATGAAATATGTGCGTTGTGGTGCAGTGGATATCGGCTCAGAGACAAGTTTGAGTTCCAGTTGAGTTTGTTGCGTTCACTTGCGTGCAGGTGCCCTTGGAAAAGGTGTTAGTCCGTCTCTTCCTTTCAGTTGTGGGTTGGATGGCAGGATGGGTTGGATTCTGTGGTCGTGGCTGGCAGCCGGTCTGCCGCAGGGGGTGGTGGCGACCTACTGTGGGATAATCTTCTGCCCAGTCAGTCGTGTCTCTTTCGAGACATGATCGCCCAAAGCATGTATCACGTATGGCACTTAACTGACTGACTGAATATAAAAGTTGGAAACAAATCTTCTACTGGGTATAAAATGGGGAATCTGTTTTCTATTGTTATGAAGTAATAAACTTATCCCCCACTAATTACTACTTATTAATATAATGATATAATCTATCTCTTCTCACTCCACCTATGAGCTAAATGACAGGATAGATTGGGTTCTATGGTCATGGCTGGCAACCAATCTACCGCAGAAAGCAATGGCAACCTACTGCGGGATAATCTTCTGCCCAGTCAGTCATGTCTCTTTCGAGACATAATTGCTCAAGCATGTATCATGTATAGCACTTAACTGACTAAGAAATAATGATAAGAATCGAAAAACCACTTCCAATACCAACAACAACAGTAACAGTAACAACAACAAGGGCGGAAAGAGAAAATGATTAATATTGCAGTAAATCTGCCCTCAGGGTAATATGCTGAAATCCTGAGAAATATGGACCAGACCCCGATTTTCAAAATGCGACGCAGGGCGCACTTAACTGAATGTCAACTCACTGAATGCCTATATGTGTCAGAAAAAAGACACCTTCCGACAGAGAGCGAGCAAGCTACCGGGAGAGAGATTGTGGGGGGAGGCAGAAGTAATGTATAGCAAAGTGGGGGAGAAAAATTCTTAACTGTTATGAAATAATGTATTTTAAATTATCAGCAATGGGCTTACCACTATATTGTGTCAAGGTCGCAGAAAATTTTTTATTTCACTACACAATTTCAGATCTTTTCTTGCGGCAAATTGTAATTGTAATGAGTTGGGAAAAATGAGGTTTGTTTTCTCACCGGGGGTTGGGTATTTAACCCTTCATCTACTTGAAATAAAATCAAACTCCAGCGTTAATAGTAGATTATTATACTAAGCTTCACCAGGGCTGCCAAGGGTGTTTTTGTTGTGACATCAGCACTAGATGGGTTGCCTCCAGGCCCCATCCTGTTATTTAACCCAAATCTGGAGGGAAGTGACGGAATAATATCTTTCCCAAGGCTACCACTGCACCACAACGCACATCCGTCACTGAATGCTTACAGTGCCTGGTATTCCCAAGTGGTCACACATCTAAGTACTGACCAACTTCAACTCTGGTGATCAAACGAGAACCGGTATATTCAATGTGATATGCCGTAAGGATGGGGCCTGGTGTCACAGTGGAAGCACCCTTTCTAGCCCTGGCGAAGCATCAAGTATTCAGCTATTTGACAAGATAAGAATTTCACTGCAAAACTGCGCCAGGATTCCAAATGCACAGGGAATACTGGAGGGGTGTAGTGAGTTCTATCTCAGCCAGTGGCAGCAGGTTAGTCAGTTAAGTGCCATACGTGAAACACACGCTTGGGCGATCATGTCTCAAAAGAGATATGACTGACTGGGCAGAAGATTATCCCGCAGTAGGTTGCCAGTGCTTTCTGCAGTAGACTGGTTGCCAGCCAAGGCTATAGAACCCAATCTGTCCTGTTATTTAACCCATAACTGGAAGGAAGAGACGGATTAATACCTTTCCCAAGTGTATTTGCGTTTAAGTGAATGCAATGAATTTAACTCGAATTTGAACTCGGCTCCCCGATTTCTCGTTCTGAGCGAGGGTACTTCGAAGTGATGTGAGGGTTAGCAAACGTATCTCGTTAAATCAGTTATGACTGAATAGTATGTTCGATCCTCATGACCTTGTGCCACATCTAAGCTACACTTAGAAAATCACCATATTGATATCAGTTGAGGATCCCCGTTATACTGATTCTTTATTTCTGACATTGAATTTGAAAATTATTCTTGACATTTCGTAGAGGTTGATGAATGCGGTGGGAATGAAGATTGTCTTGAAGCAGCTGGTGAGATATCTGAGGAATTTTTTTTTAAGCTGGTGCTTCTTACCCTGGTAGTGAATTAAATGATTCAAGACATTGATAAAGACTGTAACAGCAAGGTTTGTTTTCGAGTAGCTAATGATCTAAACTTATTTATAAATGGAGCTTTGTGTGTGTGTGTGTATCTGTGTGTGTGTCCGTTACCTATGGACTCTGGGCCGATTTTCTTGAAGATTTGCACAGTTGTACTGTAGGCATCTGCGAGTGTTCTTGGGTGGGTTTTGTGTTGCGGTGCCCCCGATGGGTATCGAAAATCGATAATCGAGGGGATTGGGTTGCAGAAGGAGTGGTCCGATTTTGATCAAGTTTGATGCACTCATGGACGGGGACGTGGGGAGCGATATTCGGAGGTTTCGGAATTGCAGTTCTTACAGTGGTGCAGAGGGTCGATAATATATATATAAAAGTTTTCATTGCACTCAAGCGGCGTCAGGCTGTACTGCTGGTATATCTACAAAATATTTATTTGTATTTAATCTTCTTACTGTGGCACTTAATAAGGATTCAAGACAATTTCATTGAACAGGTGAAGAGGCTCATCCCTTGTTCCCTGTTTAGGATGTGGTTTCAGGCTGATATGATTAAAAAAAATTAAAATTAAAAAAATTTAAAAAAAAAAAAGATGAAATAAATAACATTGGAAATTGTGAAAAAATGTGACCTAGAGAACAATCAAAAAAAGAACTTGAAATAAAATGGTTTTGAGAATGTTATAAAAAGAAATTTTAGAAAAATTAAGAGTAATAATAATAAAAAAATGTTTTCTGAATAGTAGGAAAATATTTGAAGAAATTAGTGTAGCAAATGTAAAAAGAAAATATGAAGAATATTAAGATCATTTTCTATGGACATGAAAGCAAAGTATCGCCTTTAAGTATCAAAAGGAGAAACCTGTAAATTGGACAAAGAGGTATATGAAAACTGATTTCTGAACAGTAATTTTTAGAGATGAATGTAAAGCTGCATTAAATGGACTCCATTGCTGGATGAGAGATTAGGTCCTTTATAAAAATATTTAGCCAACACAATTTAGAAGACTAGTGGAAAAGTGAAGTGAGGTTTTGAGAAAATTACAGGTCCTTTCAAAATTAATGACAGTGTCAAGACAAATGCAGAAAGTTATTGTAAGTTCAAGACATTTTTTGAGTTGGCACTTACAAGCTTTATGTATATTTATGCAAAACAATATTCCTTCACATGATGTAATGCTCACCATTGTCCATCTTACCAAAAAAAGTCTCAAAGATAACATATTAATGGTATGGCCTCCAGTTTCTCTAGATCTTAATCCAATAGAAAACTTAGAAAGTATTAAAAAGGATAGAAAACAATATTAAAAGATCTTTTAAAACAATAAAAACTGATACAATTAATGTTAAAATGGAAACTGCAGAAAAATTAAATTTCCATTAATGAAAAACTGACAAATGTCATGGAAATTATATTAACATGAAAAATAATAATATAATTATTTGTTTATATGGTATATTGTATTGATCAAATATGTTTCTGTGACTTATACCTTTTGGATTCATTGATTTAAAGTTTGTTGAACTTTGCATAATAAACCATGACAAATTATTAATAATAGGCATGTTCAAAATAAATGCTATGAAGGAAAATAAATTTTCAAATGTTAGCAGCATATTGCTAAATATTTAATATGCTGCTAACATTTGAAAATACCTGTGATTTTGGTATATCACATCAAGTTATATAGGCTTCACTAACCATGTGAAAGCCTGCAAAAAGCCAAAGTAAAATGAAGATAATATATATTGTAAATAGAGAAATATATATTATCTTCATTTTACTTTGGCTTTTTGCAGGCTTTCACATGGTTAGTGAAGCCTATATAACTTGATGTGATATACCAAAATCACAGGTATTGAACTTACATTTACTACATCTTCCAATTCATAAAACAATATTTGAATCCACTGGGACAATCTTGAGTATAAAACTTGGAGCTTTAAATCTAAACTACCTGCTACTGACACTGATTAGCTATTACTTATCACACTTATCTGCTTTTACCAAGATTTCTCTTCTCTTAATATTTCTGCTTTGCTGTCATTTATTAATGGCTCCTGTATTTATTTCTATGCTTATTAATACCTATATGCAACTGAGCAGATTCTTGGTAGATATATTCAATCCACTAACAGAAAATTTTCATTTTGCATTAAGAACTTCAAAATGATATAAGAAGATCCCATCCATAACAATCATGTGGTGTTCGGATGTAATGAGCCTATTCACCAGGGTTCCTCCAGCTGAGTTTTTATCAATGGTTCAAAACTGATTGGGCCCCTCCCTTGGAAAATGTACTAGCATCCCAATAGATATCCAAATGAAAATGTTGACATTCTGTGTACAGACAACATTTTTGCAACTAGGGTCTGACATATACCATCAGGAGGCTGGGTTGGCTATGGCATTGTCATTTTTCCCAACAATAGAGAACATAAACATGGAATAACTTTAGGAATGGCACCACTAAAGCTAACAGTATCCCTGAAATAAATAGATGACACCTTCATACTCTACCTTCACCAAATAAGCTGTACAAATATTACTGGACCATGTAAACTAAGTAAGACCTTTGATCCAATTTACAATTTCCTTCTTTGATGTCCAAATAACTCACACTGAGAACAGGTTTCACATGTCCATATATCACAAACCAAACTTCACCAGACAATACATTATCTTCAATTCCACCATACAAGAAAGGGATTGCTTGATGCCATGCAAAAATCATGTGGCAACCAAGATGCATACCAACAGGAGATGCTCAGAATTAAATATGGTGTACAGAATAACAATACCCTGAAACATAGCACCAGCTTCTGACATATAGAAACAGAAGGGTCAAAAGAAGGACTGAAAAACTAATATGATCTTATTAGAAAACAAATCAGAAGATTTGTGATTCATAAATATAAGAACAGTATTTTTAATTTTTGTGGTTTGTACAATATCAGGGTAGTATTTAAAATAAGTTTATGGAAAAATCAGTGTCAAGACAAGAGAACAGAAGAGAATATGACCAAAATCTGTGTATTCCATTCCTTGCACTTGTGACAAAAGATATAAAGGTAAAACCAACCACCCCTTATGCAGTAAAGAGTACAGTTTATGGGAATATGTGGGGAAGATAATGGTTAATGTTAGACTTGAATGGCTTAAGATTGTAGTGATCAGGGAAGCATCTTCTCAGAAGTTGATTCCTCAAAGTAGCTGGATGAATCTATAATTCTGAAATGTGAAGTCAGGTGACAATGTTTACTTGGTTCCTTTGAGTTTTGGTTGCAAACTATATTCCCTATATATAATACTTTGTAGGATTTGTGTAACCATTTCAGCTGTTATGGATCTCAAGATTTTGCTACCTGTCTTGTTAGCTTTCTGTTTAGGCTACTTTCTGTTTAGGCTAACTTATGCTTCAGAACACCTTTTTCAACTTCCATTTAAACAACTTTTCAAGTCTTTCAGCAAGGTTTGTTTTTCTTGTTGCTTCCAACCAGAAAGGACAATTGTTTCAATGTCTTCATTTAACGTACATCTGGACAGATTACATCTAAGGCCCTCATTTACAGTTAAGGTCCACATTTTCAATGCTACCCTTTGGGATGTTTTTTCTACCACTTTAAACAACTTTTTTCAAAGCTAAGTCTTTTCTATTTATTTAAAATGTCATTCTTATGGGTTTTGTCTTTTCTATGTTTTATACAGTTCTTTCAAGAATTAAATATTTCCTTCTACAATTGTTAGGGTGCTGCTCCTATTTGACTACAAATGGACTGTTCCCATTACTATATATAGCAATGGTGGATTCTCTACAAGAGAGTCGTAGAGAGTCACTTTTGACGTGTGTTGTCGTTTTCCGACTTCTTCAACCTTGTTTTTAGCGAGGTTTGAACTTTTTGTGGCATAACCTTTTTTTTTTTTTTTTTTTATTCTCTTATTTGGACACTTACCTTTTTTGTTACAAGAAAAGACCTTTATTTTGCAGAGTTAGGTTGAATTTTATTTTTTGTTTTTCTTATTTTTTTGTTCTATACATATTTTTTCTTGTATTTTTAGTTTCGTTTTTTTTTTCTGTTTCGGCCGCCATATTTGTTTGCGTTTGGCCGTGTCATTAATTTTTGTTTTATTTATTTCTTTTTAGTACCTGTTTGGCCTTAAGTGCCACATTTAATTTTGTTTGAGGAATTTTTTTTTATCTATTGTGCTTATTTGACTTTTATTTAATTTTTATTTTCATTCTTTTGACCAAGAAGACTCATCTGTTTTTTCTTCCCTCGTTAATTTTTCTCTTTTAGCCCCTCCCCAAATAGCTTTATTTCTCATAAATAGTCGTTTAGGCGACTATTTGTTTATTTATTCCTTAAAATCTTTGTTTTTATTGTACTTTTAAGTACTTTATTTCAGTTGTATGAGTTTATTTACAATTCTTTTATTTTAATTATCCTCTGTCAAGGATATTTGTTTTTGGTTATTGTAAATTTTTTTTTTTTTTTTTTTTGCACCGTTAAACGCCCAAGTTATTTTCGGGCGAATTTTTCTTTATTATTTGCTAATTTTGCTAATTACATTTTCTCCTTGTGAGATATAATTTTGTAACTATTTCTCTGATTTTGGCTATTGTTGTTTAAATCACTTTATTTTCCTTTCCCCTTCCCACCCCAGCCTTTTAGTTAATTTGGCCCAGAGAAAAAAATTTTAAACTGGTGTTGAAGTATTATTAATATGGCCGACAAAGCTCGGTCTGTGAAGAAGGACTTATTTGGTTCTTCGAAAAAAGATCCTCCAGACAAAGAATGGTCACAGAAAGAGGATGACTATAGTTTTCCAGCTTTACTGGTGGATAATAGTAAAAACAAAAGTCAAACAAATGTTGAAGGAGCAAAGAACAAAGAACCTGTAACAGACAAAAATATGACTGCCGGGGATTCGACTTCTTGCTGGAAGTCCCCCCCTAGTTGTATAATAAATATCGCGGAGTTTCTGGAGAGGGCTAAAAGTTTCGACCATCTTTTAAAAGATGACGGACTTTTAGAAAACCCCCAGGAATTACGAAAGTTTGAAAAGAGAATGGTGTCGGTCTTCGTGGTGGACAAGCGTGCGCGCAAAATTTGTCGCTCCACGAAAGACACAGTGATCCGATCACTGGTGTCCCTAGGGGTCAAGCCGCAAAGGGTCATAAAAGGACCTGGCTTTTTCATGTGGGACGTACTGCTGCCCACACCTGAAGATTGTATGGAGATTGTAAGTAAAGAACTAATTACAAAAGACCTCATAATTAGAACAGAATATGAAGGCCGAAGAAGGACCAGGGTGGCAGAATATGAGGTACCTCCTCAGGTTGCTGGTGAACATCTTGCGTCATATTTTAAAAAATATGGCCAAATATCGGCGGCCTCTTCCGACAACCTGAACGGGGGATGGACATTCGACATAATGATCGATCGTGAGGCCTTCGTGTCCATCCTCAACTGCTTGGATTATTGCGGCCGGAAAATGCCGGTCATAGTGACCGGCCGAAAACCAACTTGCTGGAAGTGTGGGTAGACTGGTCACCTGTCCTCTTCCTGCCCAGAGAAGAAGGTCTCTGGTGATCCGGCCGCTGTCGACCAAAATACCCCTAAGCCTGACAATCGTAGTTCCGCGACGCCTGTAATGGGCCTAGTAGCGGCACGGTCCGGTGCCTCACAAACACCGGGTGGGTTTCGGCCCCCATCCTCCCAAATTCCGAAGCCTGCCGCAAGTGTGGTCAAGGACAAGGATGAGGGAGTATGGCATGTCGTTGCTAGAGGCAAAGGGAAGAGCCGAACAGCGGTGCCTCAATCCCCTGAAACTCCTAGGGATGATACCAACAGTCCCACACCCTTTGTCAGCTCTAAAGGCGATGTCCCGGCAGTCCATCAGGACATCCCAGTAAGTGACGTACAGAAACAGGCAGAGCCCAATTGGGAAAAAATTCTCCAGCTACGGAAACTAAAAAAAGATCTGAATACAAAAAAATCTTCAAAGCTACCAACATCCCACTCTTCCGTCTCGGCCCCGTCTTCCCTCTCCCGGAAAAAACCCATGGCCCCTCCTGTCATGACAAAATCGCTAATCATCAAAGATGACCATTTTAAAAAAACAATCTCCAGTCCCTTCTTGCGTCATTTCTCCAATCCCTTCTACTCCTGCATCTCCTGATGCCTCGCCTACTCCCACTCCAACACCTACACCTTCTCACTCCCCTCACAAAAGTAAGAGGCAGAGAAGCCCTGAAGCAGCATCTGGGGAGGAAAAAAGGAAAAAATAAAGCCTCCATATAATTTAGGTGAAGACGTTTGCCGGGTTTCTGATGAAACTGGGCAAAAAGCTGTAAGCCACTGAAAACGATTAAAGACTTTGCTGAGATTTAAGAAAATAGATGACAAAGATGTGGAAGATCCAAAGAACTTTCCGAATGCAAAGAGAATTTTAACGGTGGTACTATCCGGAGCCGGAACTCGTCAAATTTGGAGTATGCTAGGGGAGGCAAATGATTCGTTTGCAATGAGCCCTCCTCTTTCTTTCTACCATGATAAAGACGAAGCAAATTTACAACAGTTTTGTTCTGGGAGGACCCCTATTTATGTTCACCCCTCCCTGTACAGAGCTTTAAAATTAACGTTTCCTCTTGACATTGGCGGCCTGTCCTATGATGGCACTATTAAAAGTGAAATGCTCTAGGCTCAATGGGACAGGCCGTCGGTGTCCTGTCACCTGAGATGTTTGGTGCAGTGCCTGTTTCCCTAATCGAACTGATAATGGCTCTCTAGTTAGCTAGTATAAATGCCCGGGGCCTGAGATCAGAGTCACGCAGAGCGTGTCTCAGCCGTGATCTTCAGCGCCTCGGCGTGAATGTATGTTGTATACAGGAGACCCGGTTTTCAACTCGCGATCATGAGGATATACTGTCTAGGAGGTTCGCCCTCTATTCAGCATGTTTTGATGGACGCTCGAGAGGTGTTTCCTGGCTAGTGAGCAAGTCCTTGAATGCGGTGTGTGCCCTTGTCTTCGCAGATCCGGCAGGCAGACTTTGTGTGCTGGATGTTACTATAAAGGATAAGTCTCTTCGTCTCATTGGGGTTTATGCACCTAATGTCCATGCGGAGCGTCCTGCTTTGTTTCGGCAGATCGTGCCGTTTATGACGACATCTCGTCGGGTAGTTTTAGCGGGCGATTGGAATGCCGTCCTTGACCCCGATATAGATCGCATAGGGGAAAGATCGGGTACTAACAACCCGGATGTAAAACCATTTCGGGACTTTATCGACAGGTGTGATCTTGTCGATAAGTACCGAAATGAACACCCCCGGGATATAGTATGGACTTGGACTAATAGGGGCAGCTTGGCTACGGTGGTGCGTGCTAGCTTCATCGACCGAGTCTTAGTTAAGGGAGTCGATGTAGGGCTCTTAGGTTGTCCAAGTTTTCATTCGACAGTTTACTCGGATCATAGGCTCGTCCGGGTTCGTGTAAACTGAGATAAGCCTAGGTGTAAATTGGCTGGTTACTGGAAATTGAACTGTTCATTGTTTGAAGAGCAAGATTTCCAGGACCAGTTGAAACTAATGATAAAGCGGGAATTGACGGGGGCTGTGGTTGGGAATAAGTGGTGGGGATCCTTAAAATCCAACATTAGGTCGTTTGCTGCTGAATATAGCCGTCGACTCAATCTAGAAAGATTAGCAGCACAAACGGCAGTAGAAGCCAAAGTTGATCGGGCTATCAAATCCCGTGTTAGTGGGGACGTAGCCTTAGCTAGGGCGGAGCAGGCCTCCTTGCTTATCAAGAAGGACCAAGCTCTGGTAGTTAGGGCTAGGTTAAAGAGAATGTCTCCTGAGGCAACGAACATGGCCGCAGAATTGCGTGCAGATGAATTGAGAAATGCTAGCAAAAGGCATATCGCAAGCGTCACATTGCCGGATGGGAGAACCGTGACTACAAACGCGGGCATAGTTGAGGCTTTTCGTGACTATTTTCAGGATCTGTTCACCAGGGAGCCCGGTCTGAGCCTATTTGGCCGACTTCCCCCGCCTCGAGGCGGCTGAAGCGGCTGGGTGCGAGGGTCCCGTTACAGAGGCTGAGATTTGGGAGGCGCTCAAGCTGGTAGGCCGAGACAAGTCTCCAAGATTGGATGGTCTTCCTTACGAACTGTACTTGAGGCAGTCGCCCGTTCTTGTTTCCTTGCTGGCACTGATTTTCAACAACTGGATGAGGCAGGGGTCTATACCCCAACGCTTCACCAGGGGTGTGATCAAGTTGCTGCGCAAAAGCAAGGACGGTGGGGATTCGGTAGATAACTTCAGGCCTTTGACGATGTTAAATACAGAGTTGAAGATTTTAGCCAAGATCTTAGCCAGCCGTTTGCAGGCTGTCCTCTCTAGTCTGACTGGCCCCGAGCAGTCCTGTGCTGTGAAGGGTAGGACTATTCAGGACAACCTTCATTTGGTACGCTTGATCATTGAGAAAGTCGACACGGAAGCCGCGCTGATCAATTTAGATCAGTCCAAGGCATTCGATAGGGTTGACCATCGTTTTCTGGAGTCTGTCCTTTCCGCTGCCGGTTTCGGGCCGAATTTTCGCTCCTGGATCCGACTTCTGTACGCGTCCCCCGGTGCGCTGGTGGAAGTGAAAGGAGTACGATCGGAACCTTTTCTATTGACTCGCTCTATTCGTCAAGGTTATCCGCTCTCGCCTTTGCTCTACGTTCTTGCGTTGGAGCCTTTCCTTCGCAAGTTAAAGGCAAATCCGGTCCTTCGCGGGATTGCATTACCTGGTGCTACCACCTCGGCCAGGTATTCTGCCTATGCTGACGACGTTTCGGCTCTTGTGTCGAGCAGAGCCGAGATTGACGAAGTCAGCAAGGAAATCAGAGGGTATGAGACGGTGACAGGGGCCAAGATCAACCGCGATAAGTCTGTTGGCTTGCGGTTGGGCGCGTGGAAGGGAGTTTCTCTTCCCGGGCCTTTCCACTGGACGGACGGGCCGGTCAGGATTCTCGGCGTCTGGTTCGGTCCTGATCTCCAGTTGGATATGAATTGGTCGGAGGTACAGGAGAAGGCAGAGGCTGCAGTTCGTCTGTGGTCTCTGAGGAATCTTTCCTTAAAGGGGAGGGCGGAAGTATATGTTTCACACATCTACCTGATTCTCCTTTACCGACTCTCTGTGCTTCCACTCCCGTATGCCATATTAATGACATTAGTCAGGGTCTTGTTCTCCTTCCTCTGGGGAGAAGGCAAGGCTCCTAAGGTGTGTCGCGAGATCTGTAGCCTCCATCCTTCTGAGGGCGGTCTGGGAATGCCAAGCGTTGAGATTCGTCAACATACGCTTCGCATTGCCTTCCTAGACCGAATGTGTTTGCAAGTGGATGAGAATGGTGAATTCTGGAAGGAAGATGCCCGCAAAAGCTTCCCATCCCTAAGAAGTGTGCATTCGTGCGAGGAAGAGGCCGGCCGTTTACCTCGAGGCGAATGCTCCTTCTATCGTGAATGCCGGCGAGCACTCAGTTTTCTCTTACGGGTGACAGATGGCCTCTCTGGCGTCCAGGCGTTGTCCCTTCGGGCATTATATCGGGTGCTAGTGAGGGGGTCCGTTCGGGATGATCTGAGTGACGAGCTCGGTTTGACGAAGCAGGAGGCGCGCTCCATATGGCCTTGGGCGCCCGGGTTGAAATGCCTCACAAACAACGAGGCATCCCTCACCTGGCTGGTGATACGAAAGGCTGTCTGGGTCGGCAAGAAGCTTAAAGCAGCGGGTTTGGTTGTTTCGCCAAACTGCGTTCACTGCGGTGGGTCGGTGGTCGAGACTTTGTCTCACGCCTTCTTTCATTGCAGTGTCGTAGTACCGTTGTGTAAGTGGCTTGAAGACTTCATGGTTCGCATGCTGCGTGGAAAGTTCTTTGTCCTGGAAGTCGCTTCTGTTTGTAGCAATGTGGTGCCGTCGTTGACTAGGGCTGAGCATTATGTGTTCGTATGCTTACTAGGCGTTATGAGAGTCGTGATATGGTCGACGCGACAGAAGGAATTCTATGGGGACGAGAAGTTTTCTCTTCCCAACTGATTTTGTTATTTAAGCATCAGCTTAAAGTCAAAATCAGGACGGAAAGGCGACGACTCCCTCCATCAGAATTTGGCAAAAGGTGGGTAAATCTTGCATGGTCATCGGCCCCACTTCTTTTTTTTTTTTTTTGTGTCCTCTCTTTTTTTGGTTTAATTCCCCCAGCCCTTCCCCTCCTTTTTGGGTGACTAGAGATATCAGTTCCCTGGTAGATGCTGGGCATTTTTCGTTTCGAGTGTGTTTATTTTCGTACTTGTTATTGTGTGTGTGTGTGTGTGTGTGTGTGTGTGTGTGTGTGTGTGTGTGTGTTTGTGTGTATGACTGGTTGAGATCTGCCAGACCCGCTAGAATTTCGCCCAGCTAACTGATGTTTCTGTCACGGCTAGAGATTGTGGGGGGTTTAATACTAACATCAATTTTGTTTAGTTTTTTGTATATATTTTCATTCATTGTATAAAAATCATTGGGGTTAGCAATTTTAAGTGTTATTTCCCCCACCCACCCCACAGACAAATTGTACATATGGGTTTAGTTAGACTTTCACAGAGTGTATTGAGGCATTATGGTGCTCGTAGTAAGAATGGTACGAAAGATTGTGATGTTTTGGTGCAAGGGATATTATACTGTCTGCTTGGGTCAGTGAGTGAGTCTAGCTAAGTTAATGTAAGACAGATGAAGACCAGCCTTCCCCATCCCCACTATTTTTGGCCTTGTGCCGCATTTTTTGTAATTTTTTACAAAAATAAATAATGTCGTAGAGAGTCACTTTTTCAGTCCAGTCTTTGACAGAGTACTGACAAAATATACTTTCTCCTTCTGACTTACCCGTTTTCCTGCTAAGACTTTTTTTTGTATAAGCTAAGTTTTTAATTTTATTTAATTTTTTCATTTCCTTGTTTTGTTCTATTCATTTTATTTTCTAGCTTTTTGTTACTTTATTTTCGTATTTTTTTTTCTGGCCGCCATTTTTGTTTTTGTTTAGGTCGGCCCGTGTGACTTAATTTTTGTTTTCATTTTACAGTTTCTATTTTTGCCTTACGTGCTACATTTATTTTTGTTGAAACTTTATTTTCATTTTGTAATTTTGACTAGTATCTGAATATCATCTGATCTTTCTCCACCCTTTAACGTTTTTCTTTTTCAGCCCCTCCCCATATTACTTTTAGGCGACTCTCCGCTCTTTTTGTTTGATTTAATGTATAGTTAGTAACTTTATTTTTTTTTTCAAGTTTATTGAAACCTTTAACGTTTATTGTTTACACCCTCCCCCTATTTTTTCTTTTAATGAAGTAGCCTTTTTAGGCGACTCTTTCGTTTTTATTTTTGCGTATTGTTTTTCGTAAACGTGTAAAGTTTATTTTGTAAATTTCTTTTTGTAAAGCCACTTAACGTTTATCGCCTTTAGGTGACTTTTTGTGTTTTCTTTGTGAAACCTCTCAAGAGGCTAGTTTTTGCCGTTTAAGGCTATTTTCTTTTATTTTGGTTAGAGTTTTATTTTGTCGCTAAAGGCAAGTTTTTCTTAATTTTAAAGCCGTTTTGTTATTTTTGATTTTGTTTGCCATATTAGGCTATTTTTATTTTGCAATTATTGTTAAATCCGTTTTTCTTGTGATAACCTGCGAGGTTTATTTGTTTATTTTTCTTTTATATATTTCCCCTATTTCTCCCGCTTTTCCCTCCCCTCGCTATTCACATTGGATTTACGGAGGAAAAACAAATATTAGTTACGTTGTGTTGCTTAATTTTTTCAAATGGCCGACTCAAGTCGGTCAGTAAAGAAAAAACTGTCGTTTGACCCTCCCTGGAAGGGTCCACCTGACAAGGATGATGAATCTTTTCCCCCTCTAACTGTTGAAAATAATGATCAACAAGAAAAGATCAAAAAAGTTGAGACCAAGAATATGGTGGCCGAGAACGGCCAAAAGGATAAAAGTATGGAGAAAAATAAGGACGAGGCAAAAAATGCAAACATACCGAGGCCGTCGAATCGCCCTTTGAAGTCGAAGTCCCCACCAAAGGTAAAGATGAATTTGACGGAGTTCTTGGAGAAAGCCAAGAGTTACGCTCACCTTGTGACAGAAGGTGGACTCTTGGAGGATCCCCATGAATTAAGAAAAATTGAAAAAAGTATTGTGTCAGTCTTTGTGGTGGACAAGCGTTCGCGCAAAATTTGTCGCTCCACAAAAGACACAGTGTTGAAGACACTGCAGTCCATGGGGGTCAAGCCCTTACGTATCGTAAAAGGCGCGGGCTTTTTCATGTGGGACGTGCTGCTGCCCACGCCGGAAGACTGCCAAAAAATGATAACAACAGATCTTATAACAAAAGACATCATTATAAGAACCGTGTATCAAGGCATGCGTAGGACCAAGGTGGCAGTATACGAGGTCCCTCCTCAGATCATCGGGGAGCATCACGCAGCCTACTTTTCTCAATTCGGTGAGATTGTAGATGCCTCCTGCGACGACCTGACCGGGGGATGGTCGTTCGATATTAACCGTCAAGCCTTCATGACTATCCCCAACTGTCTTGACGTTGGGGGCCTGAGCCTACCGGTGATTGTATCCGGTCGAAAACCCAAATGCTGGAGGTGTGGAGAGATTGGTCACCTCTCCTCCTCCTGCCCAGAGAAGAAGGCCTCTGGAAGCCAGGCCCCTGAAGACCAAAATACCCCTCTGGCCGCTTCTTTGACAAAATCCGTCCCGCCTGTAGTGGGCATGCCAGCAACCAGGACCGGTGTGGTAGTACCCCCGGTTGGGTAAAAACATCGGCCCCCATTCCCTGAAAAGCACTCGCCTGCTACAAGTGTAGTTTCGGAGAAGGAAAAGGGGGAATGGCAGGTTGTTGGTAGGACCAGAGGGAAGCGTAAAGCTGCGGGACCTCAGTCCCCTGATGCTCCCAGGACTAAAGGCACGCACAGCCCCACTCCCTCTACCAGCAAGAAGGGAGACGCCTCGGCCTGGTCTGCTCCATCAATCGACGAGATGCGGAAAGCCTTCGACCCTGGCTACGAAAGCATGAGAAAAATACAAACGCTGAAAGAGGAACTGGCAAAAAAACCATACGCCCTTCCGTCTCTGCCCCGTCCTCTCCTGGAAAAAAGAAAAGCCCGAAAAAGTCCCACTCCAAGAAAATCTATTCCTCTCAGCAGAGACCACAGCCCGTTTCGAATCCCAACTCATCCAACTCCCAGTCCTTCCCCCAATAAAAATTTACCGCCACCTTCCAAACGTCAAAGGAGCCCCACAGCGGAAGATCGCGAAGCTCGCAAAAAGGCAACAAAATCGTCTTACGTCTTGGGGGAAGACGTATGTAAAATTTCTACATCTCAGGAGGAGAGAGCCAGAAATTTTGGCAACAGGATAAACAAACTCAAAATACTACTGGCGATGAGAAAATGTAAGGATATGAACATAGAGAAGCCAAAAAACTTCCCTGATGCTAAAAGATTACTGACAGTAACCAGAACTGGAACAGGAGCGGGAAAGGTGTGGGACATGCTGTTGGAAGCAGAAAAAAATGTAAAAATGTCCCCACCTATTGTCACGAAGGAGAACAACGATTTAGATAAACTCAAAGAATTCTGTGCAGGACGGGTCCCAATTTTAGTTCACCCCTCCCTGTACAGAGCTTTAAAACTAACATTTCCCTGGGATGTTGGAGGCATCTCCTGTGATGGAACCATTGATAAAGAAATGGGCAAAGGATCTATGGGAGAGGCCATCGGCATCCTTTCCCCGTCCATGTTCTGTCCAGGACCCCAACCCTAATCACGTATCTCAATGGCTCTTTGGTTAGCAAGTCTGAATGCCCGGGGGCTGAGGTCCGAGTCTCGGAGGGTGAGACTCCTTCATGATCTCCAGCGCCTCGGGGTGGATGTTTGCTGTTTGCAGGAGACCCGGTTTTTTGCTGGCGACTATGAGGGCATACTGTCTAGGGATTACGATCTCTATTCAGCATGTTTTGATGGTCGTTCTAGAGGTGTTTCCTGGCTAGTGAGCAAGTCATTAGGTGCGGTGTGTGCGCTTGTCTTCGCGGATCCAGCGGGCAGGATTTGTGTGCCGGATATTACCATAAAGGAGAAGTCTTTTCGGCTCATTGGGGTTTATGCGCACAATAGCCATGCGGAGCGTCCTGCTTTGTTTCGGCGGCTCGAGTCGTTCTTTGGAACATCGAGGCGGGTAATTTTAGCGGGGGATTGGAATGCCGTCCTTGACCCTGAGAAAGATCGTATAGGAAAAAGATCGGGTACTAACAACCCGGATGTGAAAGCATTTCGGGAATTTATCGATAGGAGTGATCTTGTCGATAAATATCGAAATGAGCACCCCCGAGAGGTAGTGTGGACTTGGACTAATAGGGGCAGCTCGGATTCGAAGGTATGCGCAAGCTACCTCGACCGAGTCCTAGTTAGGAGAGTCGACGTAGGGCTCTTAGGTTGTCCAAGTTTCCATTCGATAGTTTACACGGATCATAGGCTCGTCCGGGTTCGTGTAAACTTAGATAAGCCTAAGGTTAAGTTGGCTGGATACTGGAAATTGAACGCGTCATTATTTGATAGCCAAGATTTCCAGGAACAGCTGTTACTAACACTAAAGCGGGAACTGACGGGGGCTGTGGTTGGGAATAAGTGGTGGCATACACTTAAATCCAAAATTAGGTCGTTTGCTGCCGACTTTAGTCGTCGGCTCAACTTAGCTAATTTAGCGGCGCAAACGGCGATAGAGAAAAAAGTTGATCGGGCAGTTAAATCCCGTAATAGTGGGGACGTAGCCTTAGCTAGGGCCGAGCTGGCCTCCTTGCTTATCAAGAAGGATCAAGCTCTGGTAGTTAGGGCTAGGTTAAAAAGAATGTCTTCTGAGGCAACGAATATGGCCGCAGAATTGCGTGCAGAGGAAGCTAGGCAAGCAGCCAATCGGCATATCAAGGACATCACATTGCCGGATGGACGTACCGTGACTACAGACGTGGGTATATGTGGGGCTTTTCGGGATTACTTCCAGGATCTTTTCACGAGGGAGCCCGGTCTGAGCTCTGCTCAGTTCGACACCTATTTGGCTGACTTTCCCCGCCTCGAGGCGGCTGAAGCAGCTAGGTGCGAGGGACCCATAACAGAGTCGGAAATCTGGGATGCGCTGAAATTGGTTGGCCGGGACAAAACTCCAGGATTGGATGGTCTTCCCTACGAACTGTACTTGAGGCAGTCGTCCGTTTTTGTTCCTCTGCTGGCGCTCGTTTATAACAACTGGATGGAGCTGGGGTCTATACCTCGTCGCTTCACCAGGGGTGTAATCAAGTTGCTTCGCAAGAGCAAGGGCGGTGGGGGTGGCATAGATAATTATCGGCCTTTAACGATGTTAAATACTGACTTAAAGATTTTTGCCAAGGTTTTGGCCCGCCGTTTGCAGACTGTCCTCCCTAGTCTGATTGGCCCCGAGCAGTCCTGTGCTGTGAAGGGCAGGACTATTCAGGACAACCTTCATTTGGTACGCCAGATCATCGAGAAAACCGACACTGAAGCCGCGCTGATCAATTTGGATCAGTCCAGAGCATTCGATAGGGTTGACCATCGCTTCTTGGATCCTGTCCTTTCCGCCGCCGGTTTCGGGCCCTACTTTCGCTCCTGGATCCGACTGCTGTATGAGTCCCCCGGTGCGCTGGTGGAAGTGAATGGGGTAAGATCGAAGCCCTTCACATTATCTCGCTCCATTCGTCAAGGTTGTCCACTTTCGCCTTTGCTGTACGTTCTTGCGTTGGAGCCATTCCTTCGCAAGTTAAAGGCGAATCCGGTCCTTCGCGGAATTTCCGTACCTGGTGCCACCACCTCGGCCAGGTACTCCGCCTGTGCTGACGACGTTTCGGTTTTTGTGTCGAGCAAAGCCGAGATTGACGAAGTTAGCAAAGAAATCAGATGTTATGAGACGGTGACAGGGGCCAAGATCAATCGCGATAAGTCTGTGGGCTTGCGATTGGGTGCGTGGAAGGGAGTTTCTCTTCCCGGACCTTTTCTCTGGACGGACGGGCCGATCAAGATTCTCGGCGTCTTTTTCGGTCCTGATCTCCAGTTGGAAATGAATTGGTCGGAGGTTCGAGAGAAGGCCGAGCGCGCAGTTCGTCTGTGGACTCGGAGGAATCTTTCCTTAAAGGGGAGGGCGGAAGTATGTGCCTCGCACATCTACCCGATTCTCCTTTACCGACTCTCGGTACTTCCTCTCCCGTGTGCCATTCGTTTGGGCTTAATTCAGCTCTTGTTCTCCTTCCTTTGGGGAGAAGGCAAGGCTCCCAAGGTACGTCGCGAGATCTGTTGCCTTCATCCATCTGAGGGCAGTCTGGGTATGCCTAGCGTTGAGATTCGTCAACACACGCTTCGCATTAGATTCCTGGATCGAATGTGTATGCTGGAGGATGAGAACGGCGCCCTCGTTAAAGAGGACGTCCATAAAAACTTTCCATCCTTGAGAAGTGTGCATTTGTCGGAGGAGGAGGCCGGCCGTACTCCTCGTGGCGAGTGCTCTTTCTATAAAGAATGTCGTTTGGCTCTCCAGTTTCTCTTGCGGGCTAGGGATGGTCTCTCCAACGCCCAAGCGTTGTCTCTTAGGGCATTATATCGGGTGTTAGTTAGGGGGGCCGTTCAAGATGAACTGATTGGCGAGCTCGGGCTTACGAAGCAGGAGGCTCGCTCCATATGGCCTTGGGCGCCTGGGTTGAAATGTCTCACTAACGATGAGGCATCACTCACCTGGCTGATGATTCGAAAGGCTCTCTGGGTAGACAAGAAACTTCATGTAGCGGGCCTAACACCGAAATCAACCTGCGTGCGTTGTGGGCTGTCGGCGGAATCCGTCGATCATGCCTTCTTCCACTGCAGTGTTGTTGCTCCGTTATGTAGGTTTCTTGAAGATCTCATGGTTCGTATGCTGCGTGGAAAGTTCTTTGTCCTTGAGGCTAGTTCTGTTTGTAGCAATGTCGAACCTCCGTTATCTAGGGCTGAGCACTATGTGCTCTTTTGCTTACTAGGTGTTATGCGAGTCGTGATTTGGACGACGCGACAGAAGGAATTCTATGGTGATGAGAAGTTTACCTCTTCCCAACTGATCTTGTTCTTTAAGCATCAGCTTAAAGTCAAGATCAGGACGGAAAGGAAACGACTCACTCCATCTGAATTTGGCAAAAGGTGGGTGACTCTTGCGCGTTTCTGTCGAGTGAAAGGTGCTGACCTGGAGTGGTTGTTTGATGCTGGTTAGGCATCAGGATATTGGGTGTGCCGGGCGGAACATGTACACCCCTTCCCTGTTAGTTTAGAGCAGGAAGTATTTGATTTTCTGTTTTCCTCTTTAAAGTTAACTTAGCTAGGTTATGATTGCTCATTGGCCCCCTTTTTTCTTTTTGGCCCCAGTTTTCTTTTAGTTTAATCCCCCACCCCTTCCCACTTTAGGTGTTCAACAATGTTAGTTCTCCGGTGGATGCGTGGCGTCTTTCGTTATTTTTCAAGTGTGCTTTTCGTTTTTGTTATGGTGTTTAAATGTATGAGTGATTGTGTGAGTGATTGCTGATCGGATAAGTGGTATTATTATATTTGTATAGCCACGCATTATATTTCGTCCGGGGAAGTGATTTTGCTGTCACAATATTAGAGTAGTGGGGGGCTTTTATTACTAATATGATTTTGTTTAGTTTCTTGTACATATCTTATTTTCATTGTATAAAATCATTGGGGAATTTTAAATGTTGTTATTTTCTTCCCATGCCCTCCACTGAAAATTGTACATATGGGAGTTAAGTAGGACTACATAGAGATCCTGAGGTATTGTGGTGAACGCGGTAAGAATGGTAAGTAAAAATGTGGTGTTATGGTGTAAGGTCTATTATAAGTGTGTCAGGGTCAACGAAAGTGAATAGCTAAGTTAAATTAGGACAGATGAAGACCAGCCTTCCCCATCCCCGTATTCGGCCTTGTGCCACATTTTTTGTATATTATACGAAAATAAATAATGTCGTAGAGAGTCACTTGAGAGTCGCTAATGAGTTACTGAAGAGTCAGTGCGAGTCAGTGAAGAGTTAGTCACACTTCCGGTGGCATACCGGAAGTAATCACGTATACACACGTCTTACGACGGATTGGACTCTTGTATCGTTCTATTGTAAATATTACTAATCACTTCTGTACATACTAACCGTCTTTCCGCGGAACACAACTTATATTCTGATTCTGTTGTTGAGTTATTCATTTATACTTGGCGACATAACAGTGGCGACGAAGATGTTGGAAGAAAAAATCGTCCCACGACATTAACAGTGGCGACGAAGATACGTTAAATTACTTCGAATTTACGCGGAGGTGAAAACCAAAATTGGTCACACAACATAATAGTGGCAACAAAGTTACTTCGAATTGCTTCGAAATTACGCAGAAGTGGAAACGAAATTCGTCCCATACATAACGGTGGTGACGAAGAGATCTCAATGAAGAAGAAACCAAAACGCGTCCCACAATACAATAGCGGACGAAGAATTTCAAATTTACTCAATGATTTCAATTGGACGTAGGAAAAGTTTCGCAGGTCATACGCGAAAGTACTTCTGAAAATATACGTACTACACCATTAACTGCGTTGACGAGAATTATTATGTAGCAGCCACAGATATATTTCCTTTAGCGAATCAATGCCCCCGACGGGAGATTCGGTCACTCACTGACCAATCAACGGGCGGAGCGCATTGATTCCTCTCTAGAACTATTTTCCCTAGTGCTGTTTGTAGAACAGAGGAAAGGCAGAGAGCCATGAGCCAGCGCGAGTAACGGACGCCTCTCTCACACCGCTGCCACTGATTCCCCATGGAATGCTTCCACGGAAGACGCTGCTGCTAGCTTCACCATGGACACTTACATACTACCAATCTTGTACGTTTACTATGTAATAAACCATTCTTTGTTGTTATTCTAAAAGCAAGTTTCGTCATTCATTTGTGTGCCTAAAAAATATAGTGTTGGGGAAATTAAGCATTTCCCATAACTCCTAAAAAATGGTGACCCCGAATGGCACCTTAGGATGGCGAAACGAATTTAAAAAAAAAAATAACAACACGAAACTCGGCCTCTACTTTCGGACAACAGTACAAGCAAAGTTAAAAGGAGAGAGAGAAAAAGCTTCCTGACTCAAAGAACCTAAAAAAAATTAAAAAAAAATACAACCACCCACGAATTTTGTTTGTGACACACGTGTGCGTTAAATTCATTCGTCGGCTGAGAAGACATTGGCAAAAATTTTTGCCCTCAGTAAAACAATCTTTCTAAACAGAGATATCATCTTTCGTTTTGCTAGACATGCCGACGCCCATTCCCAAGTGGTCAAATAGGAAGATAAAAGATTCTCCCTTTACTCAAATAACATTTTTTTGAACACGTGCCTTCACAACAAAAACCCCAAAAACTTTCCGACGAGGAAGTATCTTCTTTTCAGCCCGTACACAAGAAAAACACCAACTCAAGCAAGCATAACGAACGTTACATTTTGTTCAAAGAAAACAAAGTTTAAAAAGAAAAAATTATTACCCTCGGCTTGGCCAACAAGGCAGAAAAAAAAAATGAAGAAACTTACTACTCTGCTCTTTTCTACTGACCACGTGGTACAAAAAATATATTTTTATTGCAATAACAAAAAAAAAAATACAAATGAGTAATACACTTTTACATTTTATTTTTTCGAAAGTTAAAGCTAAAAGGGCGCCTCCTTCCTTAACATTTAACTTTCCCGCCTAAATGGTGATTGGGCGACGCCATCTTTAATTCCTACTTTTGTTTTTAAGACAGGCCTTGAAACTGACAGTTATCTCCCTTACTAAGGAACCTTAAAGCAGCACCTTTCTCTCGTTTAACACGAATATCACTATTTTCTTGTGTCTTTTGAAATGTTTTCCCTCTCGTTTCTTTCTCATTGAGACGTGTTTCTTTGATCTTTTTTTTTGGTGGTCTGTCGTCACGCTATATATTAAAAAGAAAATGGCGACTACTTTACCTGCTTTCGCTGGCGACGTTCGAGTTTGGTTTGCCCAACTCGAGTCATATTTTATAGCGAACAACGTCGTGGAGCAGCGGCAATTGCCTATTTTATTTAGTGCATTCCCCGCGTCATTGACACCAGTTGTCAAAGATTTGATAACTGACACCCCCCTTAATGCTACTTATGACAGTATTAAGCGGGAAGTTCTGCTCCGGACGTCGCTATCAGCGGAAAAGCGGTACCAAACTTTAGTTAATGACGAGCTGTTGGGAGACCGCATGCCAAGCGAATTGCTCCGCAGAATGAGAGAGCTGGCAGAAGATGTCCCTGCTGATAGTGCCTTTATAAAGCAACTTTTCTTCTTAAGATTGCCCCCTCAAGTAAAGGCAATTCTGGCACCCATGGTAGAGAAAAGCTCTGTAGACGTAATAGCGTCCTCTGCAGATAAAGTGATGGAATTCACCAAGGGGCCTATTACCGCGTCCATTCCTCAGCCAAAGGCTGAAGTCTCTACCCTCTCTGCTGCTGGGAACACTAGCGAAGGTACCACACAAGTGGCGATACTCAAAGCAATAGTGCAGCTTACCAATGAAGTAAGTAAATTAACCGTACTTAATTCACAACAGCCTAGACGTCGACATAAAAGTCGTTCGCCATCCCCACACCACCGCCGCCATTCAAGCAAGCCAGGACTATGCTATTATCACAGTTGTTTTGGCGCTAAGGCTCGGAGGTGCAAAATGCCCTGCTCCTTTTCAAACCAGGGAAACTTAAATCTGGAGAGCTGAGCACGGCACACTCTCCACAAGATTTATGTAACAACCGTGCCTATTTTATCACTGACTCCAGGTCCCAAGCACGTTGTTTGGTTGACACAGGAGCAGCTTGCAGTATCTGCCCACTGAAACTCCTCACTGAGAAGCCGCCACTGTCGCCCATCACACTGCAAGCGGTAAATCACTCCCCTATTCCCACGTACGGTCAAATTTCTCGTTCTCTGGACTTGGAATTACGGAGAGACTTTACATGGATTTTTACTGTAGCTGATTTACCATACCCCATTCTAGGCTCGGACTTTCTGCACCACTTCAACCTTTTAGTGGATATGCGCAAGCGACGACTTATTGACGGCAATACGGAAATTTCCGTCATGGATTTTAAGGCAAATATCTCACCTATCAGCCCGGTATTTTTCATTGCCGCCACTGACAACCCATACCAAACATTACTACGCTCTTACCCAGAGTTAACTAACTTAAATTTCGTTGTGAGTAAATCAACTCACTCTACAAAACACCACATCGAGACCACGGGCGCTCCGGTGTTCTCACGCCCTCGCCGCCTCCCTGCTGACAAACTAAAGGCGGCGAAGGCAGAATTTAACCATATGCTGCAGCTGGGAATTATACGCCCCTCGTCCAGTCCATGGGCTTCCCCTTTGCATATGGTTCCAAAGCGTTCTGGAGATTGGCGTCCGACTGGGGACTATCGACGACTAAATGCCATTACGGTACCTGGTCGTTACCCAATCCCACATATACAAGACTTCGCTTCATCCCTGCATGGTTGTAAGACCTTCTCCAAACTAGACCTCGTTAAGGCTTACCATCAGATACCAGTGAACCCAGACGACATACCCAAAACTGCAGTAACTACTCCATTTGGAGTGTTTGAATTTTTAACTATGCCTTTTGGTTTGCGAAACGCGGCTAGTACCTTCCAACGCTTCATGGACGAAGTAGTGCGTGATTTGGACTTCGTCTATAATTATATAGATGACATCCTCGTAGCAAGTGCCTCACCCGAGGAACATGTTACCCACCTCCGCCTACTGTTCGAACGGTTTCAAAAGTACCAGGTGAGGATTAACCCTGGTAAATGTGTTTTCGGTGCTTCGTCGCTAACTTTCTTGGGACACATTATAAGCCCCGAAGGGATATCTCCCTTACCTGAAAAAGTGAAGGCTCTACAAGACCTTCAACCACCCACTTCACTTCGCCAACTGAGACACTTTCTCGGTCTGCTTAACTATTACAGACGTTTCATCCCACACTGTGCGGATCTCCTGTCTCCTCTGTCTGACATGTTACGTAACAGGAAAAAGAAAAATGAGCAGATTTCGTTGAATGACATACAGCTAAAAGCCTTTAACGAAGTGAAGAAGAAATTAGCGACAACATCGCTACTTGCACATCCTGTACCCGACTCCCAGTTTTCATTGGTCGTTGATGCATCGGGCACAGCTGTAGGTGCAGTTTTGCAACAGCAACACCAACAACAGCTACAACCTCTTGCTTATTTTTCGAGACAGCTAAAACCGGCAGAACAACGTTACAGCACGTTTGGCCGTGAACTCCTGGCAATGTACCTCGCAGTGAAACACTTTCAGCATTCACTAGAGGGCCGACAATTTGTGATCTACACCGATCACCGTCCGCTTACTTTCGCTCTGCGCTCAAAGCCGGACAGATATTCTCCTCGCGAAACTCGCCACTTGGATTTTGTTTCGCAATTTACAAACGATATTCGACAGATCTCTGGTGAACAGAATGCTGCGGCAGACGCCTTGTCTCGCCTTCCCATTAATTCACTGTTCTCACCTTCAGATATCGACTTACGACAGATGGCCTTTGACCAACCACGCCTGGACACCTTTGATCTATCATCACCTGAATTTGCAACTTGCAAGTTCGCATACTTACCAGTGCCTACTGCAGATACGCAGATCATCTGTGACACCTCAACAGACGCACCTCGACCTTTTGTTCCGATGACACATCGTAGGGTTGTTTTTGACACACTACACCAATTGGCACACCCCGGACCCAAAGCCACAGTGAAGCTGATTACAGCTAGATTTTTCTGGCCAAACATGAGGCGTGATATCACTGCCTGGACACGTTCTTGCGTATCCTGCCAAAAATCAAAGGTGCACAAACATATCCGTGCACCCCTCGGAACATTCAGCACCCCAGACTCTCGGTTCAGCCATGTCCATATTGATCTGGTTGGACCATGGCCGGTCAGTCAGGGATTTACTTACCTCCTGACCTGTATAGATCGCTTTACACGGTGGCCCGAAGCTATTCCCCTAAAGGACATTTCAGCTGAATCCGTAGCACAAGCCCTTATATCAGGCTGGATAACGCGTTACGGAGTTCCTACAACAATTACCACTGACCGTGGCAGACAATTTGAATCCCACCTATTCCAGGAACTTTCCAGAATTTTAGGAATCAATCGAATTCGAACTACGAGCTATCACCCTGCTTCTAACGGGATGATAGAACGTTTTCATCGCCAATTAAAGGCCGCATTACGTGCCTATCCTGACCAACAGCGATGGAGCGAATATGTACCTGTTGTCCTTCTTGCCTGTCGTGCAGCTATCAAAGAGGACCTAGGATACTCTCCAGCAGAACTTGTCTATGGAGTACCTCTATCATTACCAGGTCAGATGTTGAACCCTATAGATTTAACAGGAACAGATCCTGCCTTGTATATAAACAGACTGCGATCTTATTTTGGTAATCTCCCACCAATGCACCCTAAGGAACAGACCATCAAATCATCAGTCCCAAAAGATATTTCTTCATGGACTCACGTTTTTCTAAGAAGGGACGCTGTCAAAGCCCCTCTCACTCCACCTTACACTGGCCCTTACCGCGTGCTTTCACGCACTGACAAACTTTTCACTCTTGACATTAGTGGCAAAAAAGAAACTGTATCTATTGACAGGGTGAAAAGAGCCTTTCTTAACACAAACACACAAGAGCCACATATTCCCCCTACTTACATACATGAACATATCTTCACACCCGTGGAAAAAAATACGATGCCAACAGACAACTATGTCACCACCACACGCAGTGATCGACGAGTACATTGGCCCAAAAAGCTCTGTAAAACTGTTTATATATAAATTGTACCCTTCTTTGTTTTATGGCCGCTATCTTTTTCTCTGTCGGCTTTCCGCCTAAGCAGGGGGTGATGTAGCAGCCACAGATCTATTTCCTTTAGCGAATCAATGCCCCCGACGGGAGATTCGGTCACTCACTAACCAATCAACGGGCGGAGCGCATTGATTCCTCTCTAGAACTATTTTCCCTAGTGCTGTTTGTAGAACAGAGGAAAGGCAGAGAGCCATGAGCCAGCGCGAGTAACGGACGCCTCTCTCACACCGCTGTCACTGATTCCCCATGGAATGCTTCCACGGAAGACGCTGCTGCTAGCTTCACCATGGACACTTACATACTATCTGCTGCTAGCTTCACCATGGATACTTACATACTATCTGCTGCTAGCTTCACCATGGACACTTACATACTACCAATCTTGTACGTTTACTATGTAATAAACCATTCTTTGTTGTTATTCTAAAAGCAAGTTTCGTCATTCATTTGTGTGCCTAAAAAATATAGTGTTGGGGAAATTAAGCATTTCCCATAACTCCTAAAATTACACGGCAAAGAAAGCGTAAGTTATATCTTTCTATTTTTGTCTGTGGTGAAATTTTTTTCTGTTGAGGAGGTTGAAATTTCAGTCTTTTCCCCTCGGTATAAAGAAATTGTAATAATGGAACAATTTCAAGCGTCCATGTTAGAACTGTTGAAATCTCAAATGCAACAGCAATTACAGATACAAGAAAGAATGGAGGAAAAATTCCAAAAACAGCAATTGGAATTACAGGAGAAGATGACGCAGTTACGTCTAGAAAGTGACAAAAAACAACAAAAATGGCAAGAAGAACTCGTAGGGTTAATTCTAGAGAAGAATAAAAACTCAGATGAGAGTACGTTCTCCCAGAACACCATCTGGTCGACTATTGAAACTTTCAATTATAATCTAGACGAAGACAAAACTTTTGAAAGGTATTACCATAGATACCAGGACTTTTTTGAAATCGACTGTATGTCATGGTCTTCGGAGAAATAAATCAGGTTACTCCTCAGGAAATTAGGCACGCATGAACATAACAAATTCACGGACTTCATCCTTCCGAAAAAAACAAGGGATCTAGAATTCAATGAGGCTGTAAAACTATTAAAAGAATTATTTAGCCCTAGGTTATCCTTATTCCATAAAAGGTGGAGATGCCTAAATCTGCAAAAGAACGAGGCTGAAGATTACACCACGTTCGCCTCGGTAGTTAACAAAAACTGCGACGATTTCAGACTTGCAGAACTAACTGCAAACAACTTTAAATGTTTAATTTTCGTGCAAGGTCTGGTGTCGGGAAAGACAGCGAGATGAGGAGAAAAATTTTGACAAAGTTGGAAAACGAACAAAACATATCTCTGCAAAATCTGGCGGATTATTGCCAGAAATGTATAAGTATTAAAGAAGACGCAAAAAAAAAAAAAAATACAGGAATCCGCTGTAGCCAATGTAAAAAAGATAAATCGCAAGTCACACTTTCGGTCTCCGTCTCCAAGACGAAGAAATCATTCGCCCTTGGGGGACAAAAATTTTTTTTTTGAAAAAAGACCCCCCCCCCCCAAAAGCTTGCTATGCTTGTGGAGGATGGCACTGGCGCAGTGACTGTCCGTTCAAATTTTAAAAATGCAGACACTGTAATAAGCTAGGTCACAAAATGTCTAAGTGTAGATTTAGACGTAAATCGCAGGTAAAATTAACCAGATCATATGAGCAAAACCACGGCATTAGAAAATATTTAGAAGTGAAAATATTTAAAAAACCGGTGAGAATGCAACTCGATAGTGGATCGGATATAAGTATCATAAATATGAAAACCTGGTACAAGTTAAATAAACCAAGGTTGATGAAGACTAGTGGCTAAAACGGTGACTGGAAAGAGGATCAAATTTGAAGGTGAGCTAATTCTCAACATAAATTTTCACAACCAAACAAAAAGACTGAAAACATTCGTTATGAAAGGAACGAATAATCTGTTTGGCACTGACTGGATGAGTGAATTTCATTTGTGGGATCTTCCCATAAACTCTTATTGTAAAAATATAAGAGAAGACTCGTCTGACGTGACAACAATACTAAAGGAGGAGATAAAAAAAAGATTTCCCGGAAGTATTCTCTGAAGGTTTGGGCAGATGTACCAAAACGTCGGCGATAATCAAACTAAAAGAAAACGTGACTCCGGTGTTCAAAAAGAAGAGAAACGCGCCTTATGCGGCTATTGATAAAATTGACGCTGAGCTTGAAAGACTAGAAAAAATAGGCGTACTAACAAAAGTCGACTATAGCGATTGGGCCGCACCTGCTGTTTACGTAAAAAAGAAGACGGGAGAGATTAGAATATGCGCTGATTTTTCGACCGGACTAAACAACGCCATTGAGGATTATCACTACCCTCTACCAAGCCCGGAGGAGGTATTTTCTAAGCTGAATGGCGGGAAGGTTTTTTCAAAAATAGACCTTAGCGACGCATATCTCCAAATTCCAGTGGAGAATGAAAGTTCAAAGCTATTGTGCATAAATACTCACAAGGGGCTTTACAAATACGAACGGTTGGCGTTCGGAATAAAAACAGCACCGGCGGTGTTCCAGCAGACAATGGACACTATGCTGGCAGGATTAGATTTCGCGATTGCATATCTTGATGACATCCTAATAAAAAGCGAAACTGTCGAAGAACATAAGGGTCACCTACGGGAAGTTTTCAAAAGAATACGGAATTATGGCTTGAAGATAAAGGAAAGCAAATGTGATTTGTTGCTGGAAGAAATTAAATATCTGGGTCATATTATCAATAAAGATGGGAAAAAGCCAGACCCAAATCGCTCCCATGCGATTCGAAATATGCCAGATCCAAAAAACGTAAAGACATTGCAAAGTTTTCTAGGTTTGGTGAGTTACTATCAGGAGTTCATTCCAAATCTGCACAAGTTGCGTGCGCCTTTAAATGAGCTACTAAAAAAAGATAAAGTATGGTGCTGGTCTGAGGATTGCAAGAAAGCACTTAAGGAGATAAAAGATAGACTTACATCAGATTTATTTTTAGCTCACTACGATCCCAAATTAGACATCGTAATCGCTTGCGATGCTAGCACATATGGGATTGGTGCATGTATATTACACAAGTGGAAGGATGGACAAATAAAGCCGATTGCACATGCAAGCAGAACACTGCTCCCGACTGAACAAAACTACTCACAATCGAAAAGGAGGCACTGGCAATAGTGTTTGCAGTAACAAAGTTTCACAGATATATTCATGGAAGGAAATTCACATTGCAGACGGATCATAAACCGTTGTTGACCATTTACGGATCCAAAAAGGGATCCCCACATATACTGCAAATAGACTACTGAGATGGGGTACTTTGCTTCTAAATTACAATTTTGACTTACAACACTTAGCATCAACAAAAATTGGACACGCGGATGGGTTGTCGAGACTCATTCCGAAGTCAAACGTACCTTTAGAGGACACCGTTATAGCAGCATTAAAATCTGAAGTGGAAGTGAAGAATACTCTCACTGGAACTGTCAGAGATTTACCGATGTCATTAGCAGATATAAAAAAGAAGCGTCAAAAACGATTACATCAAAGATGTAAAAAATAAATTACTGGAAAAAGACCAAACTTTTCTACGTACGACAACGTATTACTCTACAGCGAAAGAGTTGTAATTCCTAAAGTGTTACAGAGGAAAATACTGAAAGATTTTCATACGGGTCATCCCGGTGTGAATCGAATGAAAAGTTTAATGCGGTCGTACGTGTTCTGGCCAGGCATGGACGCGGACATTGCGGCCATGGTTGGAAAATGTGAGGGTTGTGCGCTGGCGGCGAAATCGCCACAAGTACTACAAAAGCCTTGGCCGAAAACGGATAGACCGTGGTCGAAACTGCACATAGATTTTGCCGGTCCAATGAGTAAAACGTATTACTTAATTGTTGTAGATAGCTACAGCAAGTGGCCGGAAGTTTTTCAGATGAAACAACCCACAGCAAGAAATACTATAAACAGACACCGTGAGCTTTTCGCAAGATTTGGAGTAGTAGACACAATTGTCAGTGACAACGGGTCACAATTTACATCAAAAGAGTTTAAGGAATTCTGCGATACATTTCAAGTGGAACATATAACCACTCCACCCTATCACCCACGTAGCAATGGTCTAGCTGAAAGATTCATGGATACCCAAAAGAGAGCATTAAGGAAGGCTACGGGGACGCCCACGAAAACGGCTTTACAGTTATTCCTACAGGTATACAGAATTACGCCGAACAAAGCAGCACCATCAGCGCTGTCGCCAGCTGAATTAATGTTTGCAAGAAAAGTACGTTCGGTTTTTGATAAGCTAATTCCATCAAAGAAAGCTGATACACCTAATGTAAGCACACCCAAAAGAAAATTTGTGGTGAATGAAAAAGTGTTTTTCAAGAACTATAAAAACAACACTACGTCCTGGATGAAAGGCAAAATTAAAGGACGTATAGGGAACATGTTCTATGTGGTGCAAGGACCGAAATTTGAACATAGAAGGCATGTTAATCAATTAAGAAAAAGGTTTTCGGAAGAGACAACTGTTGCGCCTGAAGAGATGGATGAAAATGTGGAGGATCTTTTTGATACAAATGCCTCAGGTACAAGAAGGTAGTACCAGGAAATCCACCCGCAAAAGGAAATTAACACACCAGTTGTCGGTAAACCCGAAAAAGAAAAAATACGATTGAAACAAAAGTCTTAGGAGGGGGGTGTTAGGGCGCCGCTCCTATTTGACTACAAATGGACTGTTCCCATTGCTATATATAGCAATGGTGGATTCTCTACAAGAGAGTCGTAGAGAGTCACTAGACTGATGACTCTACGACACTGTCAGCTCTCTGCCTTCGGATAGAGGGCGCTCTCTGCTTCCGAGCAGAGAGCAATAACCCAGTCGTGGTTCCGCCGAAGGGTAGAGGCACGACTGGGCAAAAATAGACAGACATTTTTTTGCCGGGCCGTATAGCCCGGAAAGCCCATATATAAACTGACCATGTGTCATATGTTGCCCTTACTGGGAGGGACAGCTAAATAATGAGTCGTAGAGAGTCACTTGAGAGTTGCTAATGAGTTACTGAAGAGTCAGTGCGAGTCAGTGAAGAGTTAGTCACACTTCCGGTGGCGTACCGGAAGTAATCACGTATACACACGTCTTACGACGGATTGGACTCTTGTATCGTTCTATTGTAAATATTACTAATCACTTCTGTACATACTAACCGTCTTTCCGTGGAATAAAACTTATATTCTGATTCTGTTGTTGAGTTATTCATTTATACTTGGCGACATAACAACAATTTAAACAGCCTTTCTCAATGCTAAGAAATCTTTTAACTTGCTAAGTTTGAAAGGAGAAAAATACTGCTTCCAGAAGAAGAAAGAAATCTTTCAGTTTACTGAGGGTACCATGTTGATGCTTCTGACTGGAGGCTGAATTCTTGCATAGTGTCTTCAGAGGCCGCTCTGATCAACTGTTGAATAATATTAGGGTTTTTTTTGTAGTGCTGTTGTACATGAATAAGTGTCCCTGCAAGTGTCTCTGGTGGGCAACCCCAAGGCTACATTATGCTGCAAACTGTGCCAGTTCCCTTCCAATATATTTGATGATTGACTGATACTACTACTCTAAGCATTACCAAAAAAAAATCTCTAATCATGCTGACACAAAAACTAAACCAGTTAAACAAAAAACACCTCTATCCCTGAACATCTCTTTCTTGAACGTCTGTGGTATCCTTACCAGTTTTTGCAGCGTTGAACCCTTCCTCTACAAAAACTCCCCAGACATCTTAGTTCTCAGTGAAAATAACCTTGACCCTTCTATACCTTTCTCTGATTTCTATGTCCCTGGTTACTTTCTCTTCTTTAGGAAGGACTCTAATGTTCATATGCATAGTCTTGACATTTATGTCAGCGAACATCTCCCTCTAGCCAAGAAGATTTCTCTTGAATCTCCAGACCATTTCTACATGTGTTTCCATCTCTCTCTACTAAGCTCAGTTAGCTATCTTCTTTCTTTACCACTCCCCTTCTTCTGACTGTTCCATACTAGACAGCATCTCAGATAATTTAGACAAGGCTATTTCCTTTCATCCGTTCGCTAATATATTTGTGTTCGGTGACTTTAATGCCCCCACGCCAAGTGGCTAGAAAACTCTATTACAGATCTTGCTGGTGTCCATACTATGAACTTTTCAATCACTCAATCTCTCATGCAAGTGGTGAATTTCCCTATGTGTTTCTCCAATAATCATAATGGACTCAGCTCACTGCTAGATCTCTGTTTCACTTCTATCCCTGACTTCTTGCCATGCCATGCAGCTCTGCCTTCTTGGCAACTCTGATCATACCATGGTTTCTGTTAATATCTACTTCAACTCCCCCTCCTTCCAGGAATCTCCTACCTGCAGAATATCCTACTCCTATCAAAGAGCAGACTGAGAGGTGTTCTGTGACTTTCTTTGTGATGTCCCTTGGAACAAAGTTTTTAGTCTCCCTGTTGAAGACTATGCAACTTAGGTTTCCTCTTGGGTTAAAGCCAGTATTGATGCTTTCATCCCATTCAGGAAGTTCCGACTCAAACCTCATTCCTTTTCTTGGTCCTCACCCGCAGGAATCACTTCTGGCTTCACTGGAATTATGCATCTGACCATAATACATTCCTTTTTGTCTCTGCATGCAATGAATGTGTGTGTTCTAAATGAGGCTAAATTGTTGTTTGCTAATAGAACAAAGCAGCATATAGCATCACTTAATAAATTTTAATAAATAATAATTAATTAATAAATTTGAGGTCCTCACAGCTATAGCAGACAAGGCCGAGTACTTTGCTTACAGATTTTCCACCAACTTCACATTTGATTTGTCTGCAGTCTGAAACTGAGGCTCAACTGAGTGACGTCTACATTATGCCCTCACTGGTCTTGAACATAATTTCAAAGCTTGAACCCATAAGGTTAGTGAAGGTGACAGAATCCCAGTCATGGTAATGAAGAAATGTGCCCCTGAACTCTCCTCTGTTCCCTCAAAACTTTGCAACTACTGCCTCTTTGCTTCTTGGTTTCCTTCCTACTAGAAGTTCTTCTTTGTGGTTCCAGTTTTTAAGAACTCTGCAGAACCCTCTGACCATTTTAATTATTGCCCTACCAATTTTTGGCAAAGTGTTCAAGGCTATTATCAATGCTGAAGTGGTTCAACATCTCACAGCCCAGAGTTTATTCTCCGACAAACAGTACGGCTTTCATTTTGCCAGGTCTACTGCTGATATGTTAACGACCATCACAGAGTACACATACCAGGCTCTCGATATGAACAGTGAAGCTCAAGCTGTTGCCTTGGATAACTTCATAGCATTTGACAGAGTCTAACATGCTGGCCTTCTGCACAAGCTACAGGGCTATGGTATAACTGGACACTTGCTTGATTTAATCCAATAGTTCCTATCAAATTGCATAATGAAAGTGGTATAGAACTACCCGTTCATGCTTCCTGATCTTATGATATGAAAACAGGTGTTGCTAAAGTCTCTATCCGAGGTGCTATGCTTTTTCTAGTCTTCATCAGCAATCTTCCTGATGTAATCAAATCCCAAGTAGATATCTATGCTGATGACACCACCATTTACTTCCGCCTTAATAAGAAATCTGCCCAGGCTGACAAAGCAAACCTCGCTGCTGATCTTAAAAAGGACTTCTAATCTGTTGTGGACTGAAATAAGAAATGGCTCATAAATTTTAATGGATCCAAAACAAAGCTGATATTGTTTAACCACCATAGACAATCGCTCCTACCCCTCATCAGCATGGATCAGCCCAGTCTCCCTGAAAGCAAAACACTGTATTTCCTCAGCCTAACTATTAGCCAATCTCAAGTGGAATGACTATATTGAATCCATAGCTAATTCTGCTGCTAGGAAAGTTGATTCACTGCGTTAGTCCAGGAAGTTTTTCTCGTCTGAATCCATCTTACTCATATACAAATCTGCCATCTATTAAGCATAGAATACTGCTGTCCCATCTGATCAGGCACCCCTGCTATTCATCTCAGGGTTCTTGACAAAATCCAAAGGAGAATTTGCAATGTAATCGATCCCAACCTATCAGCTTGACTTCAGTTACTTTTTACTGACATGGCTTCTACTAGGATGAGCTTAGCTACCAGGTGCCCCTTCTGCATGAATTTACTTCAGCTACTAGACTGGCAACTAGGTTTCACTCTTTTACAGTGAAACCAATCAAATGTAACCGCAACTTTTACTCTAGTAGCTTCTTTTCTCAAACTTCCTGACTGGGGAGCTCCCTTCAGTAAACTTGCTTCTCTGATAGCTACAATCTCCAAGACTTTAAATGTAAAGTCAATTGCCATCTCTTATCTCCTTGACTCCCATCCTTTCCCTGACATCCCCCATATTTTGTTCTTCCCTCTTTTCACTCTACTCTTATGCAGCTCTCTTCACACCAGTGTTTCCACCTTTCTCTTACCCCTTCTCTAGCACCCACTGTTACCTGTTCCTATTTCCCTTTACTGTCCTCTTATGTAACCCCCTGCACACCAGTAGCAGTACTGCCTTGCGCGGAGTGAACTGATTATCAAAGAAATGGATTTGAAAGAAAGAGTAAAGCAGATAAAGTGCAAATCCAATTTTTTTATTTTACAGAAATTGCTGAGGTTGTCATACTCTGTCAGAACTTCAATACTTGAACTCAAATGGCTCACGTAGATATCCACAGCTCATATGACAAAAACAGACTCTGCACCACCCTCTGACAGAATACTCTCACAAAACATCTTTTCTGACCAATCAGAAAAAAGCCTGCATAGTTATCATTGCAGGCATTTCTGAGCCCCTTTAAAGCTAATGCTGATTTTACTCACAATGGCTGGTATTAGTGACAGAACCCATGACAGGTGAGGTTAACCAGGAATGAGGCCATCAGCAGTTTCACCAATGCATTTCCATCGAAAGCATTGCCTTCAGTCAGCAGCAAAATCAGTGGCAGCAGCAGAGACTAACTCTCAACTACTATAATGTGAAAATTTGTGGAATATTTCTCCAACAAGTCTATTTCACTCATCTACATATTCGTCTTGATATTCTCCACATGTCTATCTTAATTATACACCAAACAAACTCTCAGTCTACTACGACTGATATACAATAATTCAGAACAAGCAAACTACCCAAGCTTGTACATCACAGGAAATAAAAAAAAGCTCTTTTACTTATCTTTTGTATTGTCAAGGTGAATGATAGACAGAGAAGAATGAGAGCTTAATATATTTATTCAGCTCAGTATCCGGTGCTAACGGTTAAATACAAAAATTACAGAACAATAAGTTACAAACAATTAACAAGACAAAACTTACAAGCAAAAGAGAGGAGGGTTTGAATGGCAAATAGCTGAAAAAGTAAATCAGTCCAAATATTAATTTGATTGTTGCAAAAAACAACCCTTTAAATACATATTCATAGACTCTTTCAGGTTTTGAGCCAGTCCATCGATTAGAGTGTTGAAGGAGTACTAACTACACTGCAACATATCCCCTTTGAAATTTTATATTCCCTGGGCAACACATTTATGTCTTTCAGGGTCTATTTCCATAGTACCTATTGGTATTTGTTTTGCTTACTTGGGCGATTCTGCTGTACTTGTACGGTAAATCACCATCATAGGTTCCTCCCTACTTTGATCTGCGTCCGCCATATATATATATTTTTTAATTTTATTTTATTTAAATATTTCTTAATCACCCGTTTGGATAGTTTTATCAAGTACAATATTTTGCCATTTTTTTTATTAATGGTTCCTTCTTCCTATGTTGCTTTTTCCAATGTATAATTTTTCAAATATATTTTTTCACTGGGATTGTAGTGTTTACCATTGGTATTTCTTTTTTCATCCATTTTCTTTTCTGAAAATGAACGAATTTTCCTTGTATACATAAGTTTGGCTGAGGCCATTCCTGAACTTGCATTTACATTAGGTGTCATGCAATATATGGACAAAAGTTTTTGCAATTCTTTGTTCACGGTTTCAATTCTGCTTGCCTTCTTAATTGCTCTCTTGAATACATCAATAAATCTTTCCACCATTCCGTTTGACCTTGGGTGGTAGAGTGGAGATATTAAGTGTAAGATTGAATGGATTTTACAAAAATTTTCAAAATCTTGTTTTAAAAATTTGTGTTCTGTTGTCAAACACGATAGTCTCCGGCATGCCGAATCTAGTGAATAATTTGTGCAAAATTTATCGTGACTCTACTAGTTAGCATTTTACATTTAAAAACTTCTAGCCACTTGGTGAAGCTGTCAACCACAATAAAGTTATAAGTTTATGGCGAATACGGAATTAAAAGTCAAATTTCGCGAGCACATGTTAAATCAATTTTCTAACCTATGAAAGGAAGCGATCTGCAAAACTGAGAAAGAAGTTAATGAACCAGCGCGAAAAAGTTTTTTGCAATAAAAAGAGAGAAAGAAAGTTGAAATGAGAGATGGAAGCGAGATCAGACACCGCCAATATGTGACAAAAGAAACTTCAAGCCACTGACCCAGATATAACGTTCCGACACACATTTGTTCTCCTTTTTCTTCTTGTGTACTATCTTCCTTTATCTCTTCTTCTTCGTCTTCACCATTCTCACCGACAACAAAGAAGGCGGCGACAACAACAACAAAAATAGGACACTTCAACTGACTCCTAAAAATTAACGTCACGATAAGTACAATTTTCCTTTATTGCTTTACCTTCCTATTCACTTTCTCACTGGCCATAAAAAGGAAAGAAACACAGACTTTATCACTACCCTGTTAATTCTGCATAAACACATTCTTCTATTTACAACTAGAACTCTGGATTCACTTAACTATGTACTACATTTTCTGTTTGAACATTTAAACATTTAATAATTTCAAATTCCTACAAATTGATGTTACTCTGTTCTGTTAATAAATTTCTACTTTAAACATACAAACAAAATATTTCTATTCTTCCAATCTTCAACTTTCTGATGGTTCTGATAGTCCTAAGTTGTAGGGAGTTTGGTTAAGTTTGACACAAGGCCAATTTAATAAACATTCAACCTTTTCCCTACTTCAATTCCTCTTTATTGGGTCGGCATAATCAATGTCTTGACCACAGTTTATCCGTCTTTGGCCAAGGACTGAATTTCACAGGTGGCACCTTTGCTGCCAACGTTCAGTTTTTGCAAGTTCTTACAAGATTTTCAATTTCTTTGTCTATGCCATAACAGTAGACGTATCTCTTCATGAGAGCTTTTATTCATGATTCCTGGATGCTCGGTATGAAAACTCCTCAGTTTTAAAACTGCTTGTATTACCACACGATCTGCATATAACAATATACCATTACATATAGAAAAAATATTATCCCCTTTATTTTTCTTCTGCTCCATTACCTCATTCTTTTTCTCTGTAATGAATTTATCAAATTTTGCTTTGAACTATATATTTCTTCCAACATGATTGATAGTTCTTTTACGGTGTTATACAGAACGTTTTTAATATCCATTTGCGATCGATCCATGACGAATGCTTTAAAATTTTTCTCTTTCCCTGAGGAAAAAACAAAAACAAAACATTTATGACAATTCCACCTAAGAATTTTAATTTTCCACCTGTCATCCCTCTGTTGACTTTTTTTTAGAAGTGAATTATTATTGGTCGGTTCATTCTTTTCCAGGTTTCTGCATTTATTATTGTAAAGTTGTAAACCGTGTCTAATTGAAATTTTACTTTTTCATCATTTATTCAAACATTTATATATTTTCTTTTCATTGTCACGACCACTTTTTTCAATAGTACAATGGACATTTTTTTTATTTTTCGTTTTACTTTTGAATTTCTTTCTACAATGAGATTGTATCAGATCAAGGACAACGAAGACGAGGATTTATAAATTCAAGCCAAATTTTATTTACAAAATCTGGCAAACATATGTACAGAATGATTGTCAAGTCGGGCAGTGTCAATTGAAAGGATCGCCTGGTAGACCAGCGGCTGGCAGGGCAGTGCAGAGGTGATGTTGGTTGCTAGATCTTCTGCTTGGTAGTTCCCAAGGTGGCAGACCAACGGCTGGCAGGGCAGTGCGGAGGTGATGCTGGTTGCTTGAGGTTCTACTTGGTAGGAAGGACTGCTGCTGGTGGCTGCTGCTCTTGCTGGTAGCTGCTGCTGGAGATTGTTTAGTCCTTAGAAGGACTGTAGCATAGGTAAACGGTGAGTTCTTAAAAGAACTGTCGCATACGTAACCAGCTAGTCCTAAAAAGGACTGTTCCAAATGTAATCAGCTAGCCCTTAAAAGGACTGTTGTATATGTAGCCAGGACTGCAGCTTCTGCTGGTGCTTGGTGCGCCTGCTGCTTCTGCCTGGTGCTTGGTGCATCTGCTGCTTCTACCTGGTGCGCCTGCTGCTTCTGCCTGGTACTTAGTGCGCCTGCTGCTTCTGCCTGGTACCTGGTGCGCCTGCTGCTTAGTGCGCCTGCTGGTGCTGGTGGCTGCTGCTGCTGGGGTTGGTTAGTTCTTAGAAGGACTGTTGCATATGTAGCCAAGGGCTGTTGCATATGTAGCTGAAGAGCCCTTAAAAGGACTGGTGCATCTGTAAACGGAGAGCCCTTAAAAGGACTTGTGCATATCTAAACGGAAAGCCCTGAAAAGGGCTGTAGCATATGTAATCAGAAAGTCCTAAAAAGGACTTCTTGCATATGTAGTTAATAGCACTAACCAGTCAACTTAACAAGACAAAATGTGGTTATAAAATAGTCCAAAAGAAAATAAGCCATCTATTTTACTTGGATGACTTAAAGTTGTATGCTA
Source organism: Ascarosepion bandense (assembly GCA_037127315.1). Lineage (NCBI taxonomy): Eukaryota > Metazoa > Mollusca > Cephalopoda > Sepiida > Sepiidae > Ascarosepion > Ascarosepion bandense. The sequence continues at coordinate 1,020,184 of JBBBDQ010000426.1, read as the reverse complement.
AGAATGATAACGAGCTGGAAGGTCTTCTGGAAACTGTAAAATGCTTCAGCGAAGACATTGAAATGAAATTCAATATGAATAAATATGCTAACGCTACAGTTTTACGTGGATCACTACAACAAACATCCTCAATTAGTTTAGACCCTGCTGTAATAATAAAAGAATTAAAGCCAGAAAAAGTTTATAAATACCTAGGTGTAAATGAGAGTGAAAAAATTCACCATAAAAAAATGAAAGAAATAGTGCGTAAAGAGTACTATAGAAGGCTACGACTGATATTAAAAACTGAATTGAATTCTCAAAACAGAATTATGGCCATCAATAGCCTTGCAATCCCATTTGTCCAATATAGTTTCAACACCTTAAGCTGAACTCTAAACGACATCAGGCGAATGGATTCTGAAACAAGAAAGCTTCTTTCTAAGCATAAGATGCATCATCCAAAGGCTGATGTAGGCCGTCTATACATACCCCGTAAAGAAGGTGGAAGAGGTCTTATTCAGCTAGAATTATCATGCAAGACAGCAACTATTGGCTTACTAACATACATATAAACAACAAAGGAGTGGATGATACAATTAGTCAAACAACATGAAAACAGAAAGAAAAAATACTCAATAATAAAAGAAGGCAGTAAATACAAACAAGATTTACATTTAGTAGATTCTGTAGAAAAGCAAAACAGAAGCCAAGAACCAACTATTGTGGCAAAAACTATGAAAATGAAAGCCAAAGATAAAGCTCTTGAGCAGATGAAACAACGCTGGCAAGACAAACCTCTGCATGGCCAATATCCAGAACGTGCCAATAAATACAATGTTGATAAAGTTAATACTCATCGATGGCTACGTGCATCTGGATTAAAGTCTGAGACTGAAGGCTTTATTCTTGCAGCGCAAGACCAAAGCCTTTTCACTAGAAACTTTCAGGCAAATATTATACATAATAATGTGGATCCAAAATGCAGGTTCTGTGATAAGCACTAATAAACAATAGATCATCTAATCTGTACTTTCCCCAAATGAATATAAAAAAAAAAGTCACGATAGAGTAGGACAATATTTACATTGGACAATGTGCAAATACTATGAAAATTCTGTAAACAAACACTGGTATGAACATCACCCAGCACCGGTTACAGAAATAGAAGACGTCACCATTCTATGGGATTATACACCATCTACACAGACAGAAAAATTGAAGCAAATAGGCCGGACATTATTGTTAAAAACCAGAAAGAAAAACTTGTCTATTAATTGATATGGCTTGTCCAGCGGATTGTAACATAGCAACCAAGGAATTCGAAAAACTGTCAAAATATAAAGACCTGGAAATTGAAATAGAAAAAATGTGGAAATTAAAAACAAGAATCGTGCCAGTGATAGTAGGTGCACTTGGAATGATAAAAAAGGAACAAAACAACACATTGAAAGAATCCCTGGAAACCCAAGCTTAAGAGATATACAAAAAATTGTCTTATTAAGTACAGCCACACACTAACGAGAACTTTGTCTATGTAACGCTAGGGATGATGGGAAGATAGAAGAAACATGAAATGGAGCCATAACAACACGGCACAACCTGCCTTAGGTTTTCCTGCAGACTTGGTAGGTCGTACGACCATAGCAGAAATTGAAATATGATGAAAAATGTCATAATAATAATAATAATAATAATAATAATAATAATAATAATAATAATAATAATTGATTACACAACAAGATTCTTCAACATACAAAAGACTGAATCAATATCAATAATGAAAAAAATAAAACACACTTTTGCAACATTTGGAGTTACACAAACAGTAATCAATGACAATAGTCTGGAGTATAAATTCAAAAAGTTCAAACAATTTGCAAAAGATTGGGATTTCAAACACATAACCACAAGCTCAAATTACCCTTAATGGATGAGTGGAAAGAAACATGTAGCGAATAAAACAAGATCCAGATTTAAACTTCAAATCAAATGCTAAGTACTGATTGGTTGATTTTTGCTAAAAAATTAAAAAGACTCGCATTTACAAACTTTGCTTAGCACACGCGCAAAAGCAGATCTAAAACAAAACTCAAGAAATTTCTTCTATATTTCACACCTTGATAAGAAATGTTTTTCGGCCAATAGAAAGCCAGGAATAATCTAAAAGCAAAAATTCAAATAATCTTTAATTCTCAGAAACAGTTTGTTCGCTGTCCAATAAAAAGGCCGGAATCACATCCGGGAGTGAATTCCAAATGACATTTTCAAACCCTAAAATGTTTTTAGTAAAAACTGAATAAAAACACGGGTAAGTTTACCTGTTACCAGAGAGAAAAAAGCAAGCATCACGTCGACAGAGATGTCTGTGCCCAATGTTCATGTCATGTGGGGTTAGGAATGTTGAAGTTGAGGAGTCACAAGCTTGCCTCGAAACTGGCTTTCCTACACCGCGCATTGACAGGAGACTCGGTGTTGGCAGGGATTGTGAGGGACGTGTTCCCTAGTCTTACCCATCTCCCATTGAGCGCCGTCGTAAACCTTGGGATCAATTGAATTTCCTCCTTGAGTGTCGGTTGACTTTGAGGGCCGTTCCTCGGTCCAGTGACCTTTCTCTGCCTAGGAGAGTCTTCTGTTGTGCACTAGTAGAGGGCGTCGTCAAGCTATGTAACGTGCTCGGTTTGTCGGCGAACGAGTTCCGCTCATTTTGGTCTTGGGTGCCAGCTGCGAATTACCTCAGCAACCTTGAGTTTTCGCTTACTTGACGATTGGTTCAGAATAGGCTGCCTCTCAATGACAAAGCCTTCATATGGGGCTTGGCGGATTTGCCAGACTGTGAATGGTGTGACCTTGGGTTAGCAGGAACAGCTTCGCATGCCTTTTACTATTGTCAACGAGTTGGCTTGCATCGCTCCCGAAAAGCTCGTACTCATTGATCGTACATACGCATGTGACAATGTGTCACGCCTCTACTCCGGGGTGAAACGGATGGTATTTCTATTGCTTTTGGCCATAGCCCGAACAGTTTGAACTACGCGAATGGAGGAAGTCTTGCGAGGTCAACATCTTTCTCATCAGTATCTAGTCTGATATTTTGGGCATTAACTCAAAACGAGGATTTAGAACTGATAGAAAACGATTGGTTTCGACAGATTTCAGCGAAAGATGGGCGATTGTGGCGAGCTTGGTTGACGTGAACGGGGTTTGCCTTGATTTTCTCCTTTAGGTCTCCTTGTCACATTTGGGATGGTTTCCTGTGGAACCCTCTTTTGGTTAGGGCAGTCCACACAGGTGTGCCTAGTTAATGTGAGTACATGTTGGTTTTGGCTTGTTCCCGGCTCTTTCTTTTGTTATGATCCATGTCGAGATTTCGACCTTCCCAGTTTGTTGAATCCCACTTTTTCATCTCATCTGGTTCAGAAGTTTTCTTTTCCCATGGCCGTATTTATTTTATCTGTTCCCCCCTCCCTTAGTGAAAGAGTCTCTTGATTTTGTCTAAAAACAGAATACAGCGGCTTCTCTTTCCTTTCTTTGTGGGTTGGACGCGTTCAACTAACATCAGTTTTTTTTCTTTTTTCATGTCAACTCTCCCTTAATTGTGTGTCATTTATAGAAATTTTATATATATGCATATGAATATCATCAAATTTTCAAACTCATGGTGTAATTCTATTTAGGCTCTCTGAAAGCATGCGATATTTTGGTGTATGGTAGATTGTCACTGGATGAGTTCTTATGGTGACTGTAGAAATTGTAAAGAATGACTGGGTCATGATTCTAATTAGCTAGGTGTAAGATAGTAAGTGATGACCAGTCTCAGTAATTTTCCCCTCCCATATTTGGCCTTGTGCCACAATTGTATTTTTTATACGAGTGTCTTAATCCATCCTTTGACAAACGATTTGTCAAGCAATCACTATTATCTCTCTCTTTCTCCTCCTCTTTCTTTTATCCCCCTTTTCTTTTAACTTTTCACTTTCACCTACCTTCTGCCAAGCCATCTACCTCTTTTTATACCTGATAAATGAACAGAACATTTTAAGACTGAGCAATTACTTCAAAGACATTCCGACCCAACTACAAACGCTCATACACTCATAAAATACATACATACATACATACGTTCCTGCCTACGTACTCATAAACTAATTCTTACAAGGACTACTACAAAACTTTTAATAATCCTGTATCAACCAAAATGCATATTAATTTTATTTGTAAAACTTAAATTAATTTATATCTATATAAATTGTTGTTTCAATTTACAATCTTGATTTTTCTTGTTTTATACCCCTTCTTATGGTGAGCTATCTAACTAACAAGGCCAAATCAAACTAATCTTTTTCAACACACATCACTATAACTGATAACCCATTATAAATCATTAACAAAACATTGATTTACTGCATGATGAAATATAAGAAATGCCATTTCCAAATTTCTAGTTGAGTAAATAGCATCATGGGGCTATTTTTTCACAGATAGTGCCCAACTGTGTGTCAAAAAAATCAAAAACATACAATGTGCATGCACAAAATTAAAAATATATAATGGTGACAATTTACCCATCGCACCCTGTATATCCACATTACTCAACAGGGGAGATGTTGTAGTATCACATTTTATAATTCACTGCATACACATGAATACACAATGATTGTAAAACAGTCCCTGGTATATCTGCTCACAGAATAAATCTGCTATTCAAATCCCTCCGTCTTCAAGCTCTATTATTTACTGATGCATAACACTTCAACTTCAAGTGCATAAAATTTCTAACTTAATGACTCTACATGCTTAAAAGCTGAAACTGCAAATTAATAATTTGATATATGTTTTAAGGGCTATGTAAATTTTTTCTTTCTATAAAAATTATATTTAAATTTTATTATAACTTTTTATTGACTAAGTAGAGATATTGTTTCTTATTAAGAATTCTCATCAGGTAGTTAATAATGACAGTAATAAACGTTGACTTTTAAAAAATTCTTTTAAGAACAACACTTCCCTTTATTTGGGGATTTCTTTTTTTCATACAAGGTAAAACGATATTAAAAAAAGGGAAAAGAAAGAGGGAAGGAAAGATCAGAAAATAAGTTGAGAAATCAAGAAAAGGAAGAAAAGAGGAAAAGGAGAGCTACAGAAGGAATAGTTAATGAAGAGGAAAATAAGTGAGAAAATGTAGAGAGGGAAGAGCCAATGAAAATGGTTAACAGAGAGAAATTTTTAATTTTGGCTGGAAGTGAATTGCAGACAGATATTGACATTAGTTACAGTGTGTGGGCTTTAATCTGTTATGGTTTATGAAATGGCAAGTGTTCTAAAAATAAAAAAAAAAGATAGACACACTGATGCCAAGAATTCAAAATTGGGCGGCAAAATAAGGAACCGTTTCTTTTGGTAGGAGTAGGAGTAAGAGTAGGAGTAAGAAGTAGGAGTTAAGGACAGTAGTTTTGTGTAGGAGATTTGAAAAGAGGAGAACGCTAGTCAGTTGACCACTAGAGTCCAGAAGGGATAGGCTCGTTTACCACTAGCATACCACAGTGAAGAAAATTTAGCTAGTCTGCTCCTGTATCCACACAAAATTTAAAGGTTGTAACTTGATGTAAAAACCTAAAGTTTTATACCAAAAATAAACATCATAAATTCAAGTTTGTGTTATCTTCTAATTATACCAAAACCAAGCAACACAACAGTGGTGACCACGACATACGAACAGAAATCAACCCCATATACAATATACACATATAAAAGGATAGATGGAGCAGACAGGAGAGGAAACGACTCATCAAGTCAATATCAAGGCACCGGAATTCATGGAAACTGCTGTAAATGGATGGTTTACGATATTAGACGCCCAGTTTCACTTGCGAAATGTGACAGCGTCGAAAACAAAGTTTTATACAGTAATATCGTCGTTACCAGCCGAAGAAGTGGGTAAACTACCAAAAAAGGAATTAAAACGGACTCTGATAGAAGCTCACGAACAAACAAAACCGGAGCTTCTAGGAAAATTAATGTCGGCTACGACTATTTCAGGACGACCGTTGACATATTTGCACGAAATGTTATCCGTAGCTATATGGATAGGTATTAGCGACGACATTGTGAGACACAAATTCCTGCAGGCATTACCGTCAACAATAGCTCCAGTAATAGCCTCGCAAAAAGATTTAAACCATACCCAACTTGGCAGGTTAGCAGATGAACTGATGCCATTATTGAATAACGATAAGGCATTTGTTGTTCAGTGACCCTTATCTACTAAGAATAACTCACAAACAAATTATAAAGGGAAATACAGCCAAGACACTTCAGTGCCACTAAATGTCAGGCTGTATCGGAATAACCAACGGACAAAAAATTGCAGAGCACATATTTATTTCGCCAATGAAGCAAGAACATGGAAACCTTGGTGTAAATGACCCAAAAAGAACAATCTACAAATGTTGCCTAGTTCCCGACTGGCAACACCTACGAGAAGTGATTCGGAAAACTAATAGGGCGAACAAGTTCAGTCCCACGTGGTTCTAAAAATAGAAAAAGATAGACACACTGACGCCAAGAATTCAAAATTGGGTGGCAAAATGAGGAACCGTTTCTTTTGGTAGGAGTAGGAGTAAGAGTAGGAGTGAGAAGTAGGAGTTAAGGAAAGTAGTTTTGTGTAGGAGATTTGAAAAGAGAAGAACGCTAGTCAGTTGACCACTAGAGTCCAGAAGGGATAGGCTCGTTTACCACTAGCATCCCACAGTGAAGAGAATTTAGCTACTCTGCTCCTGTATCCATACAAAATTTAAATGTTGTAATTTGATGTAAAAACCTAAAGTTTTATACCAAAAATAAACATCATTAATTCAAGTTTGTGTTATCTTCTAATTATACCAAAACTAAGCAACGCAACAAGTCTTTTGACGTTTTTAGAAAAAAGAATTGTACTTCTATAAAGAAAGAGGAAAAGGAAAGATACAGAAGAAGTAAAAAGTGAAGAAGAAAATAATGTGTAAAAGGTGAGAACATGTAGAGAGGGAAGAAAGGGGAGAGACAATGAAAACAGCTAAGAAAGAGAAATTTGAAATTTTTGCCAGAAGTGAATTGCAGACAGATATAAACATCGATTACAGTGTTTCAAATTGAATCTTTTGGCATCTAAAAAAAAAAAAAAAATGATGAAATAACATACACAAAGAGAAAAAATTATTTATAAAATGTAAATGAAGGATATTTAAAAAAAAAAAACAAGAAGATATAAATTCATTCGATAAATTGTAAACATAAAACTAAATAAATATTTAAAATTTGAAATAAGAATAAAAACAAAATAAAATAATATAAATAAATAAATAAAAGAAAAAATAAAAGAAACATAAAATAAATGAAAAATATTTTATAAAAATAATAATAAATATAAAATAAAATATAGAACAAAATAATAAAATAATTAGAATAATAATAATAAATATAAAAATAAAAAATAATAACTAATAGTAAATAATAAATAATAAATAATAATAACAAATAAATAAAAAATGTAAATATAAATATAAGTTAGTACATGGTTAAAACTACTAATTATTGAGTGCAATAAAAATACTTAAGGCAATAAATAGATCACAATTTGTAATAGAAAATAAAGATAAAGTAACATAAGAAGAGAGATCATGTAGTTAAAGTAAATTATCAAGATAGTCATGGTTTATAATATAAAATGTTTACAATTGCTATAGTTTCATACCTTAGGTTTAATAATACTAGCAGGATTGTAAGGTTACTTCTTTAATATGCTAACAATTTACTGTAGTTTCATGCCTTTGATTTAGTAATATGTCATTTTCCTGTACTTTATAACATCCATTTTCTGTTGCAGACAGACGAAACATAGATCATTCATCGATTTAGAGATTCTAGCTTGTTTGAGAATTTTCCATTTAACTTTAGATGTTTTATTCACCTCTTTTAACTCACAAAAATATTCAGAAAGTGATGCCATATTTCATTAGTAAAAGATGAGAGATGATTGTAAAAACGATTTTTAAAATAATTCATTGCATTACCAATATAAAATTTAGTAACCTTTAGATTTTCAACTGATGAGATAGAGCACATATAGGCAAGGGATTTAGTTAAATAGATAAAGGGCATTGGTCAGGATTTCTACAATTGCATAAGTTTTTACTATGGGGCAAATTAAGTTGAGTAGTAGAATGACTATTCTTATTGTCATATAATTTCAATATTTTATTGTTATGTAATTTTATTATTTTTCTAAATTATTAGAGCAACTATAACTAATTTTTATTTTGAAAATTTTACTTAAAAGATTATTTTTAGGAATATGTTTATTAATTAATTTTTAGCAAAACAGTTTTGTAGTTAGTTTTTGTTACCATAAATAACACCTCTGAAAATGATCTCGGAAAAAGATTGAAAGTATTTGGGTACCTTGAGAAATGAATGATAATAATATCTGACAGATCATATATACAGCTCATTTCTGACATCTTTCAATTATAAATTTTTTTTTAATCGTATCACTCCGAGCAAGGCGGTAACGCCACTGATGTGCAGGGGGCTACGTAATAGTGAAAAGATTGGAAAAGAGAAAGCCGGAAACCACATCCTAAACAGGGAACAAGGGATGAGCCTCTTAACCTGTTCAATAGACGTGGGTGGAGTGTGAACCGGGCGATAGATAGATCTATCTACTCCAATTGAAACAAAAAAAAAACTAAAGTGAGAAGATTGGAAAAGAGAAAGCCGGAAACCACATCCTAACCTGGGAACAAGGGATGAGCCTCTTCACCTGTTCAATAGACGTGGGTGGAGTGTGAACCGGGCGATAGATAGATCTATCTACTCCAATTGAGAAAAAAAAAGAAACCAAAGTGAGAAGATTGGAAAAGAGAAAGCCGGAAACCACATCCTAAACAGGGAACAAGGGATGAGCCTCTTAACCTGTTCAATAGACGTGGGTGGAGTGTGAACCGGGTGATAGATAGATAGATCCATCTACTCCAATTGAAAAAAAAAGTGAGAAGATTGGAAAAGAGAAAGCCGGAAACCACATCCTAAACAGGGAACAAGGGAATATGTGAAAGATTATCCGTGAATATGAACAGATTTTAGTAAAAATAAGCAGACACAATGTTTGCAATTTATTTAATCTGATATATATATATATACAACAAACTTTATTATAATGGAGAGGGTATATATATATATATATATATATATATATATATATATATATATATTCTTCACTACTTGACGAAATAATAATTGAAAAAATAAACTAATAAGGCACTGTTAAATAGCAAACATGTGGCAATAGCTTTCATAACTGGTAGTAAAGTTTAATAAGCGGGGATAAAGTGAATGAACTGAGCTGACACTGCTTCACTAATGTTTCTTTAATGTACTGAGGTAATGATGCCTCGCTATTGTCTCTATCTCTCCATGAGCGGGTGGGGAAAGAGCTAGTGTCAAGTGGTTAATAGATGAGTATTGACATTGCATTTAAATTCCTGGAGGTTGTAGCCGTCAAGAAAGTAAGAATATGGGAGCGAGTTCCACAGGCTGGAAGTGCGAGAGAAGAAGCTGCAGGAGTAGAATTGTCGTCTGCATTTGGCTAACATAACTGTGAATGGGTAGGACCCAGTTGCCAATCTGGTTGCCTGAGTAAACACCTGTTGAGGAGGCACCAGTGACTTAAGTTCGTCCGAGCAGAAGCCATGAAAGTATTTATAGAACAGACAAAGGGAGGCCACATTTCGTCGGTGGGGAAGTGGCTGTAGTCGAGCCGCCAAGTCAGTACCTATCACATTACTGATTCTCCTTTGGAGCCTGTCGAGAACACTGAGGTGAACGGCAGGGGCGCCTGACCATATATGGCAGCAGTACTCCATGCACGGACGAATGGTTGACTTGTATATATGCAGGATGGATTCAGGCGGGAAAAACATCCTGGCTCGACACAGTGACCCAACCTTCTTAGCAGTGGATTTAGCTATGGACTCGATGTAGTGGTTCCATTTGAGATCAGAAGAGAGGGTAAGGCCGAGGAGGCGCAGTGTATTGCTCTCAGGGAGAATCGCTTGGTCCATGCTTATGGGAGGCAGGAGAGGTTGCCTGTGATGATTGACATATACCATAAAAACACACACACACACACACACACACACACACACACACACACACACATGCATACATAAACACACAGTAAAATTAATGACAGCAGCAGACAGCCAGGAATGGCCTTTCGAAGAATGGCCAAGAATACACTTGGACAGACACACGTTTCTCTGCCATTCTGAAGATGAGATTTTGATCTCGAAATATTAATGTTTAATAAATAGGTAATACCCAAAAACTTCTTTAGGACAGCCTTCAAGACATAACCATATATATATATATATATATATATATATATATATATTAAACATCCAATTGCTTTTAACTCGGGATTGAAAACCGCCCGAATTGGCGTCAATTGGCGATTCTCTGAGCTATGGGCGCTTGAGAAAGATAGAATAAAAATGTTTCATACTTTGATTCTTTTAGCTGAATTTTGATCTGAAATTTTTACTGCTAATTTTCAATCTATGTGATCAATAGTCACCACCATAAGTGCTTTGACAATGAAAGAGATTATGGTGAAAAATAAATAATTTGATTTGTATTGGTTAGGGGTTCATGCATAATAGCAATTTGCAATATACTTATATAAATCTTCAAGCTTACTTTGAATTCTTTCTATGATTTAAGCCTTCCAAATACAAGTTACTCTCATTTTAAAAGTAAAATATATTTTCACTGGCACTACTTTTATTTTGTTTGGGTTATGCATTTTTTCAGTTTAAATATCCTGTCTACTTCCGTGCACACTCATAAAATTTACTTTTAAATTGATCAGTAACTGATCGATTTAATAAATTTTATTCTACCGAATAAAATTAAAATATCGAAAAATGAAAATAATTAATTTTGAATAAATGAGAGATTTACAATGTTTTTAACAGGTGCAATTTCTGTTTTTTAATTATAATTTATTTAGTACGACACAAGGCCACACGACGAGCCGATGAAAAAATAAGCCAATGCGAACGGATCTTATATACTCCATTAGGCAAGAAGAGAACGAGCCAATAGAAAACGTCCACGTTAGTTCATGCACGCCACCTCAATTGATCACGTGGAGACCGGCAACTTTATCAGTAGTGGGAGTCCATTTGTTCCGTGTTAATTTGTAAGTTTTTTTTCTGTCTTTTATTTATGGCTTAGTTTCTTTTGTTGAGCTAACTTGAAAGACATGTTGATCCTCTTATTGATTAACAAGTATTTTTTAACTGCCTCCTACGAATTCACACTTTAATGTCCCAACCCAATTATACTTTGAATGTTTTCTAGGAAATATTCTATGGGAGATGCTGCACATCGTATGATTAACTCACAACGAATCTTTAAACTACCACTAGTACTATTTTATAAGTACGCAGTGTTTATATCACTTTAATTCAAAACGTAAATTGCTTTTCAATGGTTCTTGTAGTTACCCTCTTGTAAATAAACTAAAACATACAATCAGTATTGTAACACGCGAATAACAAACTTCAGTCATTGTTGCCCCTGTAAGTAATCTCTTTTAAAATCTCAACTTTTTTTTTTGTTTTTGCATTACACAATTGTTGCGAGTTTCTGATGAAACTTCGCCGTCTCAGATTCTCTTTCTCATTTATTCTCAAAATATTAGTATGTAAAACCACTTAATAAAATGTCATTTTTCATCGCATGCATAATGATAAAATGAGGTTTTATTTTAATATTTCTGCTCTTATCGTAATTTGGAAGGTAACAACATGTGTTCTTTTTTGTGTATTTGTGTGATTTTCGCATTTTATACTTTTTACTCTTCGAACTTTACATTTTCTTTTAATTTTACTTTTCTTTTAAACAGCCATAAAACATTTAAAATAGTTCCTTCGTTCTCTACCTAGTAAAATATCTGGCTTATATCATTTTTTAAAATTTTATCAAGAATTGAAAATTTTCTCGATTATAGCATTTTATTTTTTTTTTTAAACACTTTAATTTTTAAACAAAAATGTGAGACGCCGGTGGGATGTTTCTTTAGGTTGCAATTTATATTTTTCTCTCCCTCATCTTTTTCCTCTTTTTTTTTTTTTTTTTTTTCAGACTAATGAAAATATTAAATTATAATTACTTCTGTGTGTTTGTGACATTTTCTTTGTCCATTTTTCCACACTTGGTTCAACGATTCCCATTTTAGCTAAAAATACGTCTGTACGTTTATTTGTTCAAATGAAGTGCAGAATTCCTTACCCACCGAACAGAGAATTTTTTTTTTTTTTTGCATTTCCTTAGAAAATCCCCCACCCCCGAAATAAAGTTTCAACAATTAAAAGTAAGTTTTTGGAAATACTTTTTTTTTTGTTTTTTTTTTACAAAGTTAAAAGAAAATATAGACTGACGTCAGTATTTTAGGTTATTTGGAGGTCACTGTATCCACCTTTTGTAATAAACTGCAAGACTCAAACAAAAAGCATTTTTAAATTTCACCTCTCCCTTTTTTTTAATTTCCATTTTGTTTCAAGCGCAGTATAGACTTTTGAACTACTGTTTAGGTATATATTTTTCTTAAACATGAAAATATCAGAATTTATCAAATGACAAAAGATCTAAGTGGCGAGTTTGGCATTGCCATTTAAAACTAAACGTGAACTATGTTATTAAAATAATAAAAATATCTGAGTGAAAACTGAAAAGAGTATTTTATTGAAATGTCTCCTTAAACCATCACTAGTTGGCTTGAAGTAAAATTTTTCTAGTTCTCCTTACACAAAATTTGTATGATCCTGCATTGCAGTAAACAAAAAAAAAACGCTAAAATTTAAACATAACTTAAAAAAATGATTTTATAGAAAAAAGTAGCATAAGGTAGGTTTAAAAATTAAATTATCTGTAATGTTCTGCTCTGTAGTAATGTCATAATTAAAAAATTTATAAATGTAAAATTCAGTAACGTAACCTGTAAGTCAAAAATTAAATTCTTCAATTATATATTCTTTTATTTTTAAGCACATCCACTAACTTTTAAATTGAATTTTTAAAAAATAAAGTTTTCTTGAAACTTATTTTAGCTTTAGGCTAAATTATAAAAATTATATTGATTGGAATGTAAAATTTTTCAATTTTTCGGCTATTTTTGAGCGATCGGCGATCGACACATTTGTAAACAGAAGTTAATTCTCTGTGACATGTTATTTTTAGAAAATTAGCAAATTTTAAGTTAAATTATTGCGATTTACACAAGTTACTTGTTTATAACATGAAATTTAGAATAAATGTATTTCTTGATAAGCTAGGCGCAAATGATGACAGCAAAGTACAGTTGACCAGAATTGACCCGAAACACGACCTTTTAATATAATATAGAAAATACCATAATTAAAAAAAACTTCCTCTACACAAAAAAAAATTATTTAAAAAATTTTGTATTAAACTTTTCAATTTTCACTTAGTAAATATAGTCTTACTCTTCACTTAATCTATTGACAACAAGGCTTTGTTGATTTCTTTAAAAATTTTGAAATTTTAATAAATTATAATTCAAAATGAAAACAATTGTCTAAAAACTGATTATTCATCAAAACTTTTTTCTTTAGACTATAATGTCCTTTATATATATATATATATATATATATATATATATAAAATATGAAGGTAGTATTGAACGGACATGCCTCCCAATACTATCATACAAGTTCGGGTGTCCCTGAAGGCTCTATTCTAGGTTCTATTCTTTTCCTTATCTACATTAATGATCTCCCAGATGTAATAAGATCCCAAGTAGGCATATACGCTGACGACACTACGGTTTACTTTCACATCGATCAAAAATCTACCAAGGCTGAGAAAGAAAACCTCACTGTCGAGTTTGAAAAATATCTCCAATCTGTTGCAGACTGGGGTAAGAAATGGCTTGTGAATTTTAATGCTTCTCAAATGAAGCTACTATCTATTAACCATCACAGACAATCACTTCTACCCACCATTAGCATGGATCAGGCTCAGTCAGTCAGTTAAGTGCCATACATGATACACGCTTGGGTGATCATGTCTTGAAAGAGGCATGACTGACTGAGCAGAAGATTATCCCGCAGTAGGTTGCCATTGGTTTCTGCAGTAGACTGGTTGGCGACCAAGGCTATAGAACCCAATCTGTCCTGTTATTTAACCCATAAATGGAAGGAATAGACGGATTAATACCTTTCCCAAGGGTATTTGCGTGTAAGTGAATGCAATGAATTCAGCTAGAATTTGAACTCGGCTCCCCGATTTCTCGTTCTGAGCCGATATCCACTGCACCACAACGCACACCCTGAAAGCAAAACACTGCGTCTCCTGGGGTTAGCTCTCACAACAGACCTCAAGTGGAATGACTATATAGAATCTATAGCTAAATCAGCTGCTAAGAAAGCCAGTTCCCTGTGTAGGGCCAGGAAGTTTTTCCCATCTAAAACAATCCTGTACATATATATAAATCTACCATCAGCCCATGCATTTAATACTGCTGCCATATCCGGCGGGTGCTTCTGCTATCCACCTAGGTGTCCTTGACAAAATCCAATGGAGAATTTGTAATGTGATTGATCCTGACTTGACAGCTCAGATAGTCACTTTCTCACTGGCACAATGTGGCTTCTCTGTGACTCTTCTACAAATACTTTCATGGCTTCTACTCTGATGAACTTAGCTTACTGGTGCACCATATATATGAATTTACCCAAGCCACAAGATTAGCAACTAGGTCCCATTCTTTTACTGTGAAACCGACAAAGTGTAAATGCAAATTCTATTCCAGTAACTTCTTTTCTCACACTTCCCGCCTGTGGAATTTTCTTCTATTTACTTGCTTTTTTGACAGCTATAATCTGCAAGCATTTAAATATAAAGTCAATAGTCATCTCCTAGCTCACTAACCTGCATCCTCTCTCTCATGCTTCTTTCTCCGTCCACTCAACTCTCATCAGTATCCTCATCCTTCTCCTACCCATTTCCTGACAGCCCCCATAACCTGTCACTCTCTCATAACTTTCCTCCTATGTAACCCCCTGCAAAACTGGCAGTAAAATCCCTTGCTTGGGGCAATATGATTATGTTATATATATAGTTTTAAGGTGTGGTATATTTATAAGATAAAGTGCTCAATATCAGAGATAGAGCTTATGTAAATATAAAAATGAACATTGGAGTCAACACTCAGAGTTGACACTGTTTCATGCTAGGCGCAATCATCAGCCCACATGTGTTTTTTCCTTGGCTATTTATATGTCCAAGTCACTGGTACATTGTTGGTAACTGAAAATTGTAAAGACAGAATGAATAATTATAAAGAATAATTTAATCAAAACAAATTAACAAACCACTCTTTCCATAACAACCATTAAGAATAGATAAAATAAAAAAACTAAATAAAATAAACTGAAAAGTATAAAAATAAAAAGTAAAATAAATTTATCCAAATAAATAAATAAACAAACCACTCCCCTCAAAATAACTTAGAAGGATTATCCACAATACACCACTGACCTATATATATAAATAGCTGAGAAAAAAAACCAACACATGTGGCTTGATGATTGCACCTAGCATGAAACAATCTGTCATCTCTGAGTGTTGACTTCAATGTTCACTTTTATATTTACATACACTCTATCTCTGATATTGAGGACTTTATCCTATATAGCACACCTTAAAACTATATTTCTTCATATTTAGCTCCTGATAAACAGTAGAGTACTTACTACATTTATAACACATTGTAGAAAAGTTTAGCCTTGACTACTCCCTAAAAAACATACCCTTCATAAAACAAATAAGATGGAAAGCCCGTTTCTTTTTAAACCAGGACCTTCACAATAATACTACACTTGAAGAAAAATATAGCTTTAAAACCAAAAAAAAAATGCCCCCGCTTCCCGAATCAAACAACTTAGAGAAAAACTTAACTGACCTCATAAGAAACATAAAATTTCATAAAAACAATGTATATCAAAAGAAATTAAAAGAAGATATAACTAAAATAAACCATTCAACAAATTTGTCAGCGGACAAAACTAGAAATTTATATGAACTAAGCCGATCAATTTTCAATCACTTCATTGCAAACTGGGCTCTGCTTTTGTGCTTGATTGATCACAAAGTCAAATTTTAATTCTTGCTCTTTTCCACTTTCAGTTTGTGTTTTTATCATTTTAATCGTTATAAGAAATTACCTAGCTTCTGTCAAAATGAAAATCGTATGTTTCTCAGCGTCATAAAATTCCACAAAGGACCAGCAGACTTTAATTCTGGAAATTTTATCTCCTCAGCAGCATGCGGCTGTCACTAGGGTCATAAAATTCACCCTGCCTTCAGGCAAGTCTGTTCTGTAGGTGGCTGCTGTCTCTATCAATGGTCGTTAAATTTTCAATAAAGGGGAAACTTGCTTCTTGTGAAAATGGCTTTTTCTGATTTTGTGCAATAAGAATCTTTGTATAATAAATGACATTATCTGTCTTCCTTGGGTGGTGTAAATATATCTCTCCAGTTTTTCAATTTTTTTAATTGAAAGTTAAGAGATTAAATGTACTAATTCTAGTAAGCAAAATATTCTAGTGTATTATAAATCAAAATTATATTGATTGGAATCAAAAATGTTTGAGATTTTAAAAAATTTCAGTTTTTCAGACATTTTTGATCAATCAACAATTTTGTAAACAGAAGCCAATTCTCAGTTTTAAAAAATCTTCCAAAATAAAAATACCTCCCTGACATGTTATTTTAGTCAAATTAGTAAATTTAAACTTACCTAAATCTGATTTGAAACAAGTATTACATTCTTACTTCCTGAAATGTACTATCAGGGCATTTTTTAATCACACTAGCTTTGTTATCAGTGTTATCTGAGACAATAATTGACACGACACACAGAAGCCATCAAAAAAGGCTAAGTATGGTGGCTGAATTTGACATAATTTTATGAAGCTTAATTGTACTTTTTTTCTTTTTTTTTTAGTAAAATTAAAAAATTTAACATGATATTTCTAGCAATTAACTAATATTTGATAGAATTTTGGTTTAGTTTTATAGTCTTAGATTTGAAGATATTTTCTGAAAAATAAAGATTAAAATGATATAAAACTTTCATTTTAAAATAATTTTTCAGCTGTAAAATAATATACAGGTTATCAACATGCACACAAAAAATATTTTAATTATTTTAAAAATATTGTCTAGAATATATTATTAAACATTTCACTTTTTGATTAGTAAATATAATCTTCATGTCAGTCAGTTAAGTGCCATACGTAATACACACTTGGGCGATCATGTCTCGAATAAGTCATGACTGGGCAGAAGAATATCCCACAGTAGGTTGCCATTGCTATCTGCTGTAGACTGGTTGTCAGCCAAGGCTATAGAACCCAATCTGTCCTGTTATTTAACCCATAACTGGGGGAAGAGACGGATTAATACCTTTCCCAAGGGTATTTGTGCATAAGTGAATGCAAGGAATTCAACTGGAATTAGAACTTGGCTCCTCAATTTGTCGTTCCAAGCCCAATATCCACTACACCACAACACACATCCTAAATCTTCATGTATTAACTTAATAACCTAAAGGAAATGATGAATGGAAGAAATTTTTAAAGATTTTTGAAACTTTATAAATTATAATAATTATAATAAAAATGAAAACAATTCTTATAAAAATTCATTATTCATCAGAAATTTTTTTCTCCAGACTATGATATCCTTAGTATATCTTGTTTATAAAAGCAATTAAAAAATGGCATAGTTTTATTTTTGTTTTTACAATTGGGAGTAGATTTTCTAAAAAGTGACTAATTTAAAGAAAAAGGAAAAAAAGAAGTTGATTAACATTTTCCAATGAATCCTGCATTTAATTAATAATAAAAATTTCCCGGCTGCTCACTAATTTCCAGACATTTCAGGAAATTAATTGGAGTTAGGGTAACATAAAGATAAATAAGATAATTCATTTGTGAATAAGTCCTAAAAGTGTCATTAAAATGTGATCATTATTAGATTTTTTGCAAGAATTTTCAAATTAAAGTGTTTTTCATTGGCAAAAAAAGTGAGTTGTGTAATATTATGTTTGCTGTAGTAAACCCTTGTAAAAATTGCGTCACTCACAGATGAAAGAAAAACAGGATTGTTTATCAAAATTTCGAACGTGTCAGAAAGACTGAAAAAATTTAGAAAATTAAAAAAAAAAAAGATACTTTGATCTTTCCTCTTAATCATAACATAGACATTTTGCCGATAAAACTTTGTTTTTATTAAGTTCAGGGCTTTTTTCTTCATATTATGCTGTTTTTTGAGTGAATTCGTTAAGGTACCTAAAAATATTGATAGTCTAATAAGACTATCAATATTTTAGCTTAGGTACCTTAACGAATTAATAAATACTATATTATGGCAGGAATTTACTTGAATAAAATTAATTGAAGTGTTTTTTTTTTTTTTAAATTCTGAGAAACATAAACTGGATGTTGCCATATTGATGATAATCTTGGTAAGATAATTTACAATTTCATTGTTAGATTTTACTGAAAACAAACCATTGCACAGACAATACTATTGTAGCTCTTTACAAAAAAAAAAAGAAATTGGAGTAACTTTTTCTTTTTTCAGTTATAGAGTAAATTATGTAGAGAATTAAATCATTAAAAGTTAAACATTTCACTTTAAAATAATAAAATATCTGATTTATGTTCCTAAATGGTATTTTATTGTTCATACACTATTTTGCAGAAATCAAAAGGATTTATGCTATTGGGTTAAATGTATGTTTATTTTTAACAACCTTTCACAACTATTGTATATAACATTGATGTGAATGATAATGATTGAAGATTTTATTATTAAAATGCCGCCAATATGAATATATCTTCCGTTATATATATATATATATATATATATATATATCCGAGTGAGTATAGAATGAGGAAAGAAAAAAAGAAAAATTTTTTCCGTCCAAAACATTAATTTAAAACAGTGCTTGATATATGATGTATAGAGCTGTGAATATTTATTATAAATTATGTTTTAGAACATGTACATAATTTCTTCTATATATGTCCTCTTCTCTACAATCATATGGCTGTTTCAGTGTTTAGACTCAAACACTTCATCGGGAGAAATAAAGGTATGGAATCATTCTCTGTTTATATTTGGTTCATTTAATTTTTAAAACATTGGAATAAAAATTAAATATAAAAGCTATTTTTTTTTTTTTTTTTTTTTTTTTTTATAAAAAAATATTTTAGTTGCATTTGACACATGTGATTTGATTTCTGTGATGTAATCTAGCAACCATCTTAGATCTTTATGGAGCAAATGTAAACAATCTGATCCATTGGCTAAAAAGTGCAAAAAGGAAAATTGCTGAACTTAACTCAAAAAAGAATGTGTCAACCTGGCTTTCCTGTAGATATGTGTGCCTAATAAGTTTGAATGGCGTGGCTTAAAAAATTTAGGCGTGCATAGGGAACAGTCACACAGACTCTCAGATTGCCTTTTTATATATATATATATATATATATATATATATATATTTAACTGTCTCCACTGAGTCTTGATAATATTTGTAAGAACCTTTTAATATAACTACATAACCTCTTCATTATCGGATACTTCAGTCTTGGTACAATTTAACTAGGTACCTACAAAAAATCACTGCTCATTTTCGATACCTCAATTTAAATTTAATTTTTAAAAATAAAAATGTTTTCTTGAAGCTTTAATTTTAGCTTTAATTGAAAGCCAAGAGATTAAATTTACTAATTACAGTAAGCAAAATACCCTGGTTTAGTTCAAACCGAAATTATATTGCTCGGAATCACAAATTTAACTGTAGAAAAAAAATTTTTTAAAATTTACTGCCATTATTGAGTAATCAACACATTATGTAAACAGTAGCTAAATTTCTGTTTTAAAAATCTTGCACAAAAAAAAAATATACCTCCTTGACACGTTATTTAAGTTGGTTTTTATAATTGAAACTTACTTTTATCTGATTTCAAACAAGTATTAACTGCTTACTGTCAGGAAATTTACGAAATAAATCACTCTTTACTGATGGTAGACCTCTTGTCAGCGCTTATCTAAGCGATAAATTATGTGTTGACAAGTAGCAGGTGTGAATGACGTTTAGATGGCGACCGAAAATGACAAAAAATTCATCTAGCTTAAAACGTAACATTTGGAAATTTATATGTTTTTTTGTTGTTTTTTAACTAAATAGTAAAATTAAAAATTTAACATAATATTTTCAACAAGTATAATATTTTATAGAATTTTAGTTTAGATTTATAGCCAGACTATGCTTTCTGAATAAATAAAAATTAAATATGCTTTCTGAATAAATAAAAATTTAAATTTCTTTTAAAAGAAAGAATTAAATTAAAATAACCGAACTAAATTATATTATGTTATTTATTAATATTTTTCTGTTTAGATATTACATATTTATCTTAAATTATTAATATGCTTTCTGAAAAATTAAATTTCTTTTAGAATAATTTTAATTTAATAAAAAAAGAATGAAATTAGAATCAAAGTGTGCTTTGTGTAGTTTTCGATGTAAGGGGAATTCATCCAAACACTTGTTAACTTCTAAAAACAATACAACCTCTATGGAAACTTGTTATGACCCCTATGGAACACCGTACTTAATAAAAATTTCCAAAATTTAATTTATTTTAATTATTTTAAAAGTAAAATTGGTGAATGATTTTTATTAAACTTTTCAATTTTCGATAGGCAATATGATAATCAATTCTTAAGTAAAAAAGAAATTCAACAACGTTTTTATAACAGGTTTTTAAAATATTTTTAACACTTTTATGAATTATTATAATAAAAAAATAAAAAATATAAACAATTATTTCAAAATTTTATTAGTAAACGAAAAAATTTTTTTTCTTCAGACTATAATGTCCTTAATAATTATTATTTATTCCAGCAATTAAAAGTTTATCAAATTAAATTATATCTGAGTTTTATTGCATTTTTATCTTAACTCTTCGGAGCAGATTTTCGGCCAGGTTGTCCACTTTAGAATAAAAAACATAAATGATCTATATGCCCCAATGAGTCCTGCATTTAACTGATAAGAAAATTTTTTACAGCTAATTAAAATTTATTAAAATTTCATGGATTTACGTAAAGTGGGGGTAACAGAGTTAAAAAAATATTTTCACCAAGAAATTTTAAAAAATAATAATTTCAAAAATAATTTCATTCATTTGTGAATGAGTACTGAAAGTTTCATTCAAATCTGACTATTATTTGATTTTTGTGAGAATTTTCAAATTAATGTGTTTGTTACTGGGGAAAAAGTGGGTTGTGTCATCATTACGTAACCCATTGAAAATAAAGGCGTAATTTTTTTTTTTATTAGCCGCTAACTCAAATAAAACATTTTCTATCAAAATTTCGAAAATGTTAGCAGGGATTCAAAAAAATTTTTAAAATAATTAAAAGTTGCTTTGATCTTTCCTCTTAATAAAAATATAAATATTTTGATGGAAAAAGTTTGTTTTATTAAGTTTATGAACTTTTCTGTTTCATGCTGTTTTTTAACGATTTAAAAAAAATTTTTTTTTTATCTAAAACGAAATCAGTAACCCATAACAAAGAGTGTATATTTTACATACTTAGTGATATTATCAATATTTTACAAATGTTTTAGATTCAATTACAAAAAGGCTTATTTTAGGGGGATAAAAATATGACAAAGTTGAAAAAGTTGTTTGATGCCATCATCAGACTAAATTGATGTTTACGTTGATGTGATTACATGTGTGTACAAAAGAAAGTAGAATTAAAATAAATTTTAATGTTTCGAGTATATGATCTAAATTTTTATTACATAAATCAATTTTGTGTAAATTTGATTACATCAAAACTTTCAGTGTATATTTTACAAACTTAAAGTATTTATCTATTTTTTAAGGCTTAACTGTAGGAATAATTTGAATAAACCTTATTCATTAATTTCATGTGAATAAAAAAAAAATCTGTATATGTCAGTGAAAATTTAAATGGTACATAATACTACTTTTTGTTCATCAAGCTTGATCATTGATTATCAGCTCAGAGGTAATCCTATATGCAATTTTAAATTCGTTATCAGATTAAGACTACTTAGAAAATTGATCTTGAGTGAATTTTTAAACATTTCACAAATGGATTTGAACTGATATGTGATTAACTTGATGTTGAAGTTTAAAAATGTCTAAGTAAGCAAATCTGACTTTTTTATTATTATTATTATTTTAATGGAATGTCTTAAAAGTGTGTGTCAGATTTATGTAATACCATTTTGATTTTTTGTAATTTGTCCTCTTATGCTTAAAGTTTTCAAATACTTGGTTAATTATTTCTATTCTTGATCCCAGTTAAAATGTTATTTATATTATTCAAAACAGTATTTGATCCAATATTAATATGCTCCATCCTTGAATTTTGTTTTGTTTTTTTCTACACACAAATGAACAATTTAAACCAACATAGTTCAAATTCTCATTGTCACTGGTATCCTGCATGCTGAAGCAACAGATTTTCTTTCCTTTTACTTGTTATCCCTCAGTATGAGTATCAAATATCCTCATCACTACTGTTATAACCTGTTTTATAGTGGTTATAATATAAAGTCTTGCTTAAGCACTCACTGTGACATCTGTAAAAACTACTCTGAAGACTGACTCCAACAGGTTTTGTTAAGATCCATTTGGATTTCTTTATTTAAGTGTCTACACTAGTTCATTTTGTTACTAAGGGTGTGTTATTTACTCTACAACAATAGGAAATTTTGTAATTATTAAGTTATTTTTCATCCATTTTAGAACTTTTGAAATTTTGGTTAAAATTTATTTTCTTTTGTCAACAGGACACCATAAATTAGTATTGGCAATTTTGAGTATCTTTGAGCTGAAAAGCACAGATTTAGAAATTCTTACAAAACCAAATTGTCGTATTTTAATGAAACTTCCACAATTGAATGAAATTATTGTAGAAATGTTTCTTTTTTTTTTCTTTTTCTATTTTAAGAAAATCTTGGCAAAATATATATATATATATATATATATATATTTTATATCTGTTACACTGCACTTATTAAATTTTATATTGAATAAGTGTGAGAGGTGATTTTAAAATTTGATTTTTGTAGCATGTTTATATTATAAAAACAAGCCCTTGGAGAATTTAAATAAACTTTTTTTTTGTTAAACAGGACTCCCAATTACATAAAATCTGCTATGAATTAAAAAAAAAAATATGCCATAAAACTAAGACATTGTTTAATTAGAAAAGCTTTAAATTAATTTTATTAAGATTTTCATTGAATAAGGAATTTTTACAATTTTATTTTTTTTTTTTAATTATAATGTTTTGTGAAGTTTTAAATCTTTTACAATTCTTTATTAATTTGTAGTGGTTAGGTGATATTGTTAAGTTAAAACTATATTTGCTAATAACTGGCAAAGTTTACTACATTTAAGGCCCTTCCCCTATTTTAAACGGGATTTTTCACAAAATAAGAGCAGTAACTATAGAATATAGAATGAAAAAAACGTTTATATCTAGCTTTTATTATTTAATACTTGTCTGGAGTATACATAAAAAACTTGAAATATTAAATATATTCAGACAATCATGGTAGCAACAAAGACTTGAAATGAATTAATACCTGTCACTAATTTTCTGTTATTAAAACTGGGTCTCATTTTTTATTTTCTAAAGTAATAAAAAAGAATTTTCAATTATAAATGTTAATTTTTTATTTCCTTTTTGATTTCAGAAATTGAAAATATGGTGTTAAGGATAAATTTGCTAGCTTTGCTGTTGCTATTAGTGTGTTTGTATTTTGTTGGAGCCACCGAACCTGATGACAATGATTATGTTACTGGAATTAAGGAAGGGGATATAGAAGATGATGATGACGACCTCAAAAAATCTGTAAATGATGAAGAAGCAAATAGTGCAGCAGAAAGGGTAAGATTGAGAAATTGCATTTTATTTTTTTAATTTAATTTACCTGATGCCTATAGTGGACTATTTATCTTACTTAGTGATTCCCAAACTCTTTTTTTTTTTTTTTAAGTTACTTGCTCTCGAGCCACATCACCAGTGACTCCACTTCATGCATATCAAGACACTTCTTTTTTGAAAATTCAAAACAGAAGTTAACCAAGTAAATAAATTTATTTAACTTGTTTAACAACATGAAAATGTAAATTTACTTTGACTGGGATTGGATATACTTTGTGTGAAGATATCTGGTCTCAGCATCAGGCTGGAAGGCATTGAGGAGATCTTAGATCTTGACATTCAATAATTTTCAGTCTGTTTCTTTGTTTATAAAAAAAACCTGGTTGATTACACTGAAATCCTGCTCTAATAAATATGAAGAAGCCAAAATATATTTTGACTTTCTTCTACAGTGCAGGTTAGCAGTAAGTTTTGTTATCTAAAATCTTGTCTTTTTGTTCTTGTGGCACAATAAAATTTTTGAGTAAATCTAGCACGTACTCTGTTTCCTGAAATCTGTCAGGCATGTTACTAAGCAGTTCATCCAAGTGTGCATGTTATACTTGAAGATCATTGATGTATCTGCTTTTCCAACTCTAGAGGCTTGGAAACTAAAGAATTCACAATGGGCAATGATTGAATAATACAATGTTTGAATAAACTAAAATATGAAAGGATTGATTTGACCTTGCTAAGATTAATATTATTTGCAGTTGTAAATCAACTTCATTGAACTTTGTGGAATAAATCTGACAAGTACTGTCATGTTTATTGTTTTCTTTATTCACAGAGAACCAAATTGGAGTATTTTAAAAATTCAACAACTAAGTTAATTTTTGAAAATTAAAATACTTTTATCATGTTTTGGTGTAGAATGTAATAAAACCATTGTTATAAGCTACAACTTATTTTAATAGTTATGTGCTACCACCTGATACTCATCTATCTTGTGTGTATATGTACCTCAGATAGCCAGCTTAAACACCTTACAACAATCAAAACTCCAAAAGCCAAAAGAGTGAAACTAGAAAAAAAATACAAACTTCTTACTACTTTTGTTCGAATAACAAAATAAATAAAAAAGGAAAAAAAGGAAGAGAAAATATAAATATGGTAAAAGAAGCTGAAAACTGAACATAACTGGAGACCAAGAGTCTAAATGGTTAAAATAGGTAGCAAGTAATTCACTTACAGTCAATAGAAAGAAAGAAAATTTTTGTAAGACGCAGGATGAGAACAGTCAACATGTGGTCAAAGGAGTTCTACACAAGGAAGCATAACAGTAAAAATAAATACATACAAAGTTGGCTACCTTAAATAAATGTTCAAATAACATATTAAAGGAAACCAATGTAGAGAGAAAAAGGTTAAAATGTTATATACCTGTGATGCTATCATTTGAGATTTAAGTAGATACGAAAATAGGAACTGCATACTTTGATCTTGTGTTTATTGTGCCAGTTTCAATAATTATTATGGAATAAACAGGAAGTAGTCTAAAACTGTGACAATTTAAATTGTACCTAAATTAAAAAGACAACAAACAAGGGGAAAACAAAAAAATAGAGATGTTTTACTGTGGTAACACAGGTTATGAAAGTTCTGCAAGATTCCAAGGAAAATATTTTTATATAGAATTTTTAAGTCTAAATATGACAAATCTTAGACAATGTCAACTTTCTTACAAATGATTAATGTATATATCAGGAAAATTTGTCATGTTTACCCACTCCACATACCCTCATCTGTCTTCTGCAGCAGTGATCGAGTTAGATGCAGATGGGGAAGGGGTAAAAGAATGGACATAATTTTAACGAAGATCAGTTTACACTGCTATAATTCAGTTAAAACTAACCTATCAATGTATTTTTTTAAAAAGTATTTTTACTATATTGAAAGCAAAATGTTTCAAATCCAGTTAATTAAATTCTGTTTTTTGAATAACATTTAAGAAATGTAATTTTTGTTTTTGAAAGTTAAATTTTGGAGTTTTTTTTTTTAATTTGGGACAATAAAAAATTTCAAGGACTTTTTGTATTTCTTTATAATAATTTTTTTTAGCAAATCTATAAAAGTGATGATACTTAATGTCTTACATGGATTATGAATGTTTTTTGTTTTGTTATGCATATAAAAAGAAAAAGTAACGCTGGGTCATGTTAACTTCAGACTGGTTGTACAGCTTTTCTGAAATCCTATTAGTTAAGATGTTGCGAAACAAGCATCCATGATAATATCACTACAATTACAAATCTAGAGGAATGTTCCCTGCACACATTGACTGTTTGGTTTGGCTAGTGTGTGGTACATCCTGTCCAGATAATGTTAGCAAGATTGAACTTTGGACAACAAAATAAAAACATGCATTATATAAAATCTGTCAAATTTATTCTTTGCAAAGCATGCATGTTCCTTTTGAAAATCTTAGATTTATCTGATAGCTTTGATTTTCTTTTTAACTACACTAATAACTATTTTTGTTTGATATGTTACATAAAAAAAAAACAATCCATTTATTGAAAATAAGTATAATGTTAAAAAAATGTACATTGATGTGATATGTCAAGTAAACATCATTTACTGGAAGATTCTGGAATGCTTCTCAAACCAATCCAGGGCATCTTGGGTTCAATGACATTGTGTATTATTGTTGGAACAACCCATTGTTGTTTAGGAATGTAAAGTCCATAAATGGGTGCAAATGGTCACAAAATGGTGCAACATGTCATTCACTAATAAATGAAATGTTTAGGTGGACCAACTGAACAAATATGTCCCGTCAACATACCCACTCTTCCACTATTATGGAACTCTCATCAGCTTGCATGATATGTTGACAAGTTGAATCTGTGGCTTGGTTTTTGTGCTCTACCTGAACCCTAACATCTGCTCCAAACAACTGGAATCATGAGTCAATGGACCATGCAGTGCATGACAATCCTCCATGTGAGACACTGTCCAGTGTTATGATGTTGTGTTAAGAGAGGTATACTGATGCAGCTTCTGCTCCCATATACCATGGAACCTAAAGAATGTTGAACTGATTTGCTAATTGTGCCTGAAACATTAGATGTGGTTTGAGTCATTGTCGCTTATCTGTTACTGCAGACAATTTTAGCAAGACTTCTGATCACTATCATTAAGTGGTTTGTCACTGTACTATCCATGGTATATTTTAATACTTTCCATCAGGTATTCCCAGTATATGTGACACTGTAGAGCAGTAAATGTCAAATGTATCCACGATTTCAGAAATGATATGTTCCATCTACCTGACACCCTTTATCATGACCTATTCAAACTTTGATAATTCACAGTTCCTTTCCATGAGCAGCCTGGCCAGTGCTCACCAGATGCCATAGCATAACTTCAAGTCTGTTGGCAGTGCTACCTACCATTACCTTTACAGCATAAATCCTTTGACTTAGCATGTTGGTGTATATTTGATTGATTGTATATTGTTGACTAATATAACATTTTTCTTTTAGCCTCTTTATGTAAGGCCAAAAGTAGTTGGATTTGCTCACTTAGCTGAACCATTTGATAATGAAGAGGAATTCAAGAAGAAGTAAGTAGATTTGTTATCCTTGTATTTATGACCTATTTTTTATTTTCTTTTATATGTTGTATATTAAAATAATCTCATGTCTCAAACGATCTGAAATTAGAATACAGTTTTTAATCTGATATTTTTCAAAGCGTTTAAAATATTTTTTCCTATAGCCATTTTAGGATAAAATATCAAATGCACATTATTTTATAATTTATCTATTAGATTATTATTACTAGAAAAAAGTCACCCACCCTGTTGGGTGGGGCTTCAGAATATGCTAACTGCACCTCTGCAGAAGTGTAAGACCCTCTCCAATGAGGCCACTTGTTCACTGTAGGTGGTGATCTGTGATGCCCGAGGATGGTATCCTAGTAGTTGAGGGCTTCAGCCATTAGCTAGAATACTTCTGAATTCCACTACTTTGGTTCTTGGGCTAGGTGGGTGGTCAGAGAGTCAGGGACCTGATCAGTTGGCTAGTCATGTCAAGCCCTAGTATCATTTCACCCACTAAAAGCACAATAACTTCAAAATCTACAAAAAACATCATACACACATCAACCAAATGTAATCAAATTGAAGAAAACTCCTATTACAAAGTCACTTGAAGAAAACTCCTATTGCAAACTAACGCCATTTTATAATTGAAAAAACTAGTATACTCTCAAAGTACTTCTATAACTTAAAAAAAATAATAATTCAAGTAGAAAAAGAAATGTATACAGAAAACACCTTCAAATAGTGAACATTTAATAATGTAAAATCAAAAACTATGAATTAAAAACCAAGAGCTAAAGAAATTAATTGAAGTAATGAAAACTAATTTCAACAGGGAAAAGCAACATTTTGCACCACATAACATAAAAAATCTCATATACCCAATCAAAATATAGAAAATTCTGTCGCCTATAACCCAAATAGGAAAATCTCCAACAAAAAAGCAAATACAAAAAGCAAGAAAAGACACAAACTAGTCAAAAAGAAAACTAAGGAAGAAATCAACCTAAAAAACAAAATCAAGAAAACACACCACCAGTCAAAAAGGAAACCCTGCAAGGAAAAATATGACCTCAAAACAACATTGAAAAAATGGAAACCGGAGACAACCTAAGTAAAAAATAGGAACATTTAGCAACAGTTTTCTTGACTTAGAAAAGGCTTATGATACCTCATGGAGATATGGTATCATGAAAGACTTAAATGAAATGGGTCTTTAAAAAGAAGATAAAAAAATTTTATCAATAACTTTCTGCTTGAACCCTGAAATTGATTTTTCACTGTCTGCAGATGGCATTATAATATGATGCAGATTAAAAAATATCAATACAATTGAATGGCAACTCCAAAGGTATCTCAATAAAATAAACAAGTGGGCCACAAAAAAACGTGTTCAGTTTCTCCAGACAAAAACTCACTCATACACTTTTGCCAATTTCAAAAGCTACACCATAATCCTGAATTAAAATTGATGATACAGAAGTGCTTGTAGTAGATCAATACAACTACTTAGGAATAATCTTTGACAAAAATTTATCCTTCATACCACATAGAAAATATCTTTTGTGAGAAATTTAATAAAACAATACAAATACTCTCATCTCTCACACAGAC
The DNA here is from genome assembly GCA_037127315.1 of Ascarosepion bandense. Lineage (NCBI taxonomy): Eukaryota > Metazoa > Mollusca > Cephalopoda > Sepiida > Sepiidae > Ascarosepion > Ascarosepion bandense. Next base: position 990,924 of record JBBBDQ010000426.1, on the reverse strand, counting down.
TTGAGAGCTGACAGTCAGATGCTAATGAAACTCTATCGGGCATTCATTAGATCCAAATGTTAAATTATAGATGCTTTATCTATGGTGTGGCAAGCAAATCATATGTGAAAAAAATACCATCTATCACCAAAATCTGCGACTCATTATATCAAACTTTTTTCATGTCCAAGTAATTCAGCATCCAACTGTGTTCTTTAACCACCATATAAAGAATTATGTAATTTAAAGGAAAATTTCGTTAAACATCTTGGCATCTGCATAGAAAACAATTTCAATGAACTCAAAATAAACATTATCTAATATAGGAATCTATTCTCTTTAAACTCCTCCCTGGTCAATTGAACAGCCCAATGTAATATTAAGTCTGGCAAAACACTCCAAAACTGAAACTGACACATCTGTATTGATGGAAGAAATTCATAAAATCTTCAAACACAGTTCTACAAATTTCAATGATTTTTTTTTATTTGAAATGAATTACAAAGGTAAAAACAACTTCATGAAACATTTTTATGTATCGCTTTATTTATTTTAACAGTAAAACCTAATGAATTGCATTTATATAGGATAAAAAGAAAAATGCATCTGTGTGTGCAGATGTATGTGGCACAAGTTTTTACATTGTTTTAATTATGTTTATGAATCTAGCAGTCAGGTACATGAAATAAAGGCAGGAAAGTTAGTTGCTACTGGCGTCACATGTAAACAAGTTAGCATGCACATTTGTTTTTTTTACATGTAAATATCGCTAAACATTATTTTTGTAATATTGTATAGTCGAATAAATATGCAAAAGATGTAAGTAATTAAGTGAGAATTTCAGTTTCATTTGTGAAACAAACGATCAAACAAACACCCTGGTCAACGGTTTATTGAAAGACTAGTTAGCAAACAAGAATTAATTATATTAATAATAAAATAGTAGGCTCTGGATGAATCTAAAATTTAGATTTATTAATCTCAAGCTTATTGGCCGATATATATTTTCCCAATTTTTAAATATTCCCTTTTAGAAAGAAAAATATTGTTGATCATATTCTGAAGTTGATCTTACACAATTTAATTTTTAAGAGATTGTTTACCAATTCAAAGAATACCACACATCACATGACATTGCTGGTTTGTTAATATATATGAATACACTAATTTAAATAATTGGAGCCAGTCAAATTACAAAAAAAAACAAAAAAAAGTTTTCAGTGACAGTACTTAAATCTACTAGTATTTTTCTACAATTCTGAACATACACACACATCTATATGTAACATGAGATAATGATATTTTTATTTTTTATGATGTCAAAAACATTGAGGAAATTGTAAGATACAATGGAAAAGGTTTACTTGTGACATGTTTCATTCATTAGGACTTTATTGGAGTGGGTTAGTTGACATTGTTATGACTATGCATATGCATAAACGAAAAACATTGGTATTTTCAATATTTTTGTAACTGTTTTTTGAAATAAGATTTTGCAATCTAGCCAAATTCATCTATATTTTTTTTCTTTACATCATCTTTATTTATTTAAAACATTGTGATAACAAAATCTGCCAACAATGATGAAATATTTAAGAACCTAGATACAAATTTACTGTGACTGAAATAGTGATTAAAGCATTTTCTAGATATTTTCATTTTAGTGAATTATTTTCTTTTCATTAGATTGGCATTTTTTTATGCCAAAATTGTCAGTTTCATTATGGGGAACAAACAGTGTGCTTTCTTTTTTTTTTTTTTTTTTTTTTTTTTTGTCTCTTTTGTGTTCATATAGTCTTTTCTTTAAACTTCTTGAGGTTTCTTCAGTATATTTTTTCTGGCAATCCTAGCAGTAGATAAAGTAAATTACTCCTTCAAGTAGTAGCTTGATAATATCTTTTATTGTTTTAAATGTAGTTTTATCTGGTGTTTAGATAAATTCTTTTCAGTTGTAGTTGTGATAATTGGTAGAATTTGTTTAATTTATTGCTACTCTAATTAAAAGAAAGTAATTCACTAAGATGAAAATGTCTAGAAAATGCTTTACTTATAGCCCTATACTCCATGTTGGTCTTCAAGTTCCTTTTGACAACTGTGGTTGCCATCTAGCTGACTCCTCACTCATTACTGTGTGGCTTGTTTGTCGCTGGTATTGTGATGGGTACGGTTCCACTTGATTTAACTGATATTTGTCTGTTCACAACCATTCATTCCTCTGCCATATTATGTTCTCAATCTTAGAGGTTGAGAAGTTTGCTGATGAAGCAAACTGAAGTGAAAACGGGTTGGCAGCTGGAAGCTAGACCAAAAGAATCCTTTAGAATCAAGAATTAACTTGGGTTATTCTTAGGGCATTATTTGTGTAACGATTTTGTTTATATATGATTTGTTGTGTGCAGCAGTTTTAACCTTTCCCACTTACTGTTATAATTTAATGACACTGGAATCCTTTTTGGAGTCTGCAGTTTGTGTTAGTAATAATTTAAATTTTGGTCTTCACAAGGTCTTGGTGAACAATATGGATTCCAGCAGTAGTAGTGTGGGGACTCTACAAGTTGCCAAAACCTCCATCTTATATAGAGTTCTGGTTTTGGTTGTCTTGCATCTTTAGCATCAACTTTTTTTTTAATATTCCATATTCTTAATATGTATTTACTCCAGTGGTTTTTCAAATTTTGGGTTGTCCACCTCTTTTTTGATAGTAGTCAGAGAACTCAAGCTGCCTCTTAATTCCAACTCTCTTCACATCTCTTTTTGCACCATATAGGAGGTGCTAATCTCTTTTCCTTCTCCCCTTTCTTCAGCATATAACTTCAGCCTACTCCAAGGGCCGATACACTGTCCTGTGATAAATCAAAACATTCAAAATACATGGGCAAAAAACAAGATTTTTTTGTCTTTTATTGTTTTAAATAAAAATCTTTCTTTATCAGCTTGTCCCGTGCTGGTTGTTTCTTGATCGACCAAACCACACAGGCAGGTGCTGGGATGGTCACTCCAGGGCTAGTAATTAATTTTTCTTTATTATTTGTATTCAAAGGAATCCAAATTTATGTTGGATATAAAAAATTGATAAATGTCACAGAAATTAAAATGAATAAACTTGTCAGGCTAATCTTCTGTTTTTGTAGGGACACTTTTTTCTAATTGAATTGGCTGATTAAAACCAGATCTTTATTTTATCTGGCTCTTTTTTGTTCAGAGCAATCTGTAAATGTTATTTTGGTGACCACTCATATTTCTTCATTGACAATATATATTTTTTTTTTTTTACTTGACATATTTGAAGGTATATTAATGGTCTTCTCATCATGAGGAAGGATGGGTAATCTTGGTTTTGTTCAATCTTACTGAATTCCATCTAGTTAAATTTAGTTTCGATTTTCTCACTTGGAAGTTCTCTTACTACTTTGACATGATTTAAAAAAAAAAGATGATGCAAAGAAAAAGAATATAGATGAATTTGGCTAGAATGACAAAAAAAAAAGCATTTCAAAATACTTTCAAAAATTTTGAAACTACCATCTCTCTCATTCATGCGTATGTATCAACAAACTCCAATGAAGTTCTAATGGATGAAATGCATCACAAGTGAACTTTTCTATTTTGTCTTGGAATATATATATATATATATATATATATATATATATGAGTCCAAGATGTTATGTATTTTATTAGATTGTGCATTAAATAAACCCATATCAGATACTGTATAAATATATATATATATATATATATATATATATATATATATATATAAACAAATAAATACAGCAATCTTAATTAAGATTTTATCTTTGCTGACAGATTTCATTTTCATTCAGTTTTTGTTTTACCCTAAAGAATTTTGTTGTGAAATTCAGTTGTTTCCAATTTTATAAAATCTTTTTAACTTACAGGTGGGTTTTATCACAGGCCAAAAAAGATGGTGCTGAAGAATCTATTGCTAAATATGATGGTATGTTTCTTTAAAAATGTATTTCAATTTGGAATGTATCCTAATTTACATTTTGCTAGCAAAAGAATTTTTTTTTCTTCTTCATTCAGTTATTCCTACTAATATTCTTTTGTAGGTAAATGGGAACTAGCAGAAGCTGAAACTAATGCATTACAAGGTGATCTTTCCTTAATATTACAGGTAATTTACATTTTGTTCACCTTATGATTTTTATTACAGTTCTATTGCATTTAGCCAATTATGGAAAATTACTGCAAATATTATATTTTATAGCTACAATTTTATGTTGGTTATTTCAAATTAAAAAGAAAGTATTGCATTTTCCCAAATTTTGAATTAGCATAACTTTTTCTCTTTAACAAACTTTATTTTTAGTAGTTCTCACACAAATTATAGAAAAGAACACAGAATGCCAGTATTAGTATACATATATATGCTCATTTAGTTAAATAACAAGAAATATTTTATGAGTTTTTTTTTTTAATTCAATTTGAACTCTTACAAGTATAATATTTAATGGAACATGTACAAGAGGGTTGCTACCCAATATATGAAGCCATTCTAATTCAAATCACCCACTGATTTTTCTAAGGAAAAATCACTTGAAACTTTAAATCACAACAAATGTGATACAATGGTGGATTTTTCAATGTATTTTTTTCATTTAAAAATATCAGTGGTCAGATAATTTGTCTTTGTGAAATTTACCTCTTAATTTGTTTTAGCTTCTAGGGATATTATGATTTTATAGTTTTACTAAGTATTGTCTCTCACTTCACTCAGTAACCCCCCACCCCCCACTGCATATTAGTGGCTTTATTGTCTTGATTGGGAGTATTATAATTCTCTATTTTTATTTTTAATATCATTTACAGTCTAAAGCCAAACATCATGCCATATCATCAAAGTTGCAACGGATTTTTGACTTCAGTGGAAAGCCTTTAATTGTCCAGTAAGCATCTTTTATTTTAAAAAAAAAATAAAAAATGCATGCATATTGTCATTTTATTTTATATATATATATATATATATATATATATATATATATAGTAATTATCTATCTTGTTAAATCTTAAATTTAGATTTTTAATATTTACCTTTTCAGGTTTTATTAACTAAGATAATCTCAAGGTCTCTTTGTGTTGTAAAGTCTGTTATTTTAAGTATCTAAGATATGATTTTTCTTTCTCTTCTTTCTCCCCCTGCCAAAGGATGTAGAAAAATGTTTTTGTATATTTTAAGAAGTTACATTTTGTCATATCATTTTTAATTATAAGTGCTTTCTATAATTTGTATCCTTGGTTTTTACACTACTTAAGATAGCACTATAAAAGCCATACAAAAAGATAGGGATATTAAAACTTATAGATAATAAATGCGCAGTCATATATTAGATTTAAATTATAAATACAAGATTTTATATACATAATTTTATCAATGTTACATGATCTGTTTTTTATCTACTTGCACAAAATATCAAAATTAATGTTATCAATAGCTATTTATTGCTATTGTGATGTGATTTAAATTCAACTAATTTATTATTTTTTATTTGCAATTATTTCCATAATTTTTTACACATAATTGCAGTGTTGAGAAATTTGATTTTAAGGTTGAAATTTGATTTTAATCTTGTTCTTCAGGTATGAAGTAAAATTCCAGAATGGTATAGAATGCGGTGGAGCATATATAAAATTATTGACAAAGGATAATTTAGAACTGGTGAGTTTTTGTTCTTTCATATTAATGGAACTTTTTGCGTATTAAGAGATTATCCAAATTGATAAAACTTTATATTGTGTCTATTAACTCAAACTCTGAAAGATTTGACAATTCTTTGGCAAAACTAATAAATATAAAATTGGATTAATTGGTGTATAGCCATTTGCATCTCAGTATATGTGTAAAGAGACTACTTAAATGAAATAAATTTTATCTTTAATCACTGATATACAAATAGTCACCATCCATGTATCATGTATGTGTGTGTGTATATATATATATATATATATATATATATATATATATATATATATATATTTTTTTATTTTTTTTTTTTTTTTACATGTTATTCCCCCTTCCTGCAAGTAAATCCACAAAATTTTTTAGAATTAAACTTTGTTATGGTGAAAGGTTATGTTAGTTAAATGAATCATTGGGATAAATTTTTTTTTTTAATTTGGCCTCTGTTTCCAAAAATCTGCTGAATAGTAAAATAAAAAATGCAATAAAATTTATATTATTTAATTTGATAAACTTTTAATGGCTTTAACAAATAATATATATGAAAAAATTTTTTTCAATTACTAATGAAATTTTAAAAGAATTGTTTTCATTTTTTTTTATTATAATAATTTATAAAGTTTCAAAAATATTTTTAAAATACTTCAAAGATAAGATTTGTTGTGGTTAGTTTAAAATTTAATTAAGCAAAGATTATATTTAGTAATCGAAAAATAAAAAGTTTAATACAAATCGTTTGGCCTCCCTATTTTTTAAATGATTTTTATTTTATTGTGTTTTATTGTGTTTATTTAAATTTTTTTATTTTGTATGGTAATTTCTATGTGCAATTTAAAAGGTCATAGTTTCCTCCCCTTACCTGAAAAAAATTTGTACAATTTTATCACTTGTGATCACCATACACTTATCTCTATTCTGACAACTTAACACATTTGATAAACAGCAGACAGGTCAAACAGTTCAACTCTGTGATTGAGAAATAGTTTTATTCTAAATTTCACTCTATAAATAATTAATACTTGTGTAAATCAGATTAATTTAACATAACATTTGCTAATTTTCCAGAAGTAATGTCTCACAGATATATTTTATTTTTGCAAGATTTTTAAAACCAAGAATTAACTTTTGTTTACAAATAGCCAAAAAATTGAAAGATTAAAAAAAAAAAAATTGCAAAATTTTAGATTCAAATCAATATAATTTCTGTTTGAAATATACCAGAGTATTTTGTTTACTGGAAATAATAAATTTAATCATTTAGCTTTCAAGTAAAACTAAAATAAAAGTTTCAGGAAAAGTTTTTTATTTTTAAAAGTTCAATTTAAAATATTGAAATCAAAAATAAGTGGAGGAACCTAATGCATAGTTATATCAAAGGCAGGTTGAAATTACTGTTTACAAAATATTTCTTTTCAGTTCTTTTCTAAATAAGTATTCATTAAACTCAAAAAGCAGGTCAGAACAAAATTAGGTCTGTGCTAACAAAATTTTATATTTCTATCTACAAGATATGAAGATGTGCTGAAATTTCTTGGCTAGAATGAGAAAGAAAAAAATCATAAGTCATTTACTCAGATTTTGGGAAGGGTGTTGAAAAACAGCTTTTCTGCACCCATTCATGTAATTATTTATAAACCCTAGTTTCTAGTGATAGATTGGTTGCCAACCAAGGCTGTAGAACCCAATCTGTTTTGCTATTTAACCCATAGCTGGAGGGAAAAGCAATGGATTAATTCTTTCCCAAGAGTATTTGCACGTAAGTGAATGCAGCGAATTCAACTGGAAATCAAACCCGACTCTCCAAATATCACCAACATGTAAGATTTTATTGTGAAGCAGCTTATCCTATATCTTAAGATTTTCTTAATTTAATTTCAGTCATGATATAAAAACAATTTCAAGTGATCTATTATGCATTGGTAGACTTAAGTATTTATATATTTTTTATAATATAGTTTCCTCTAACTTATATTTTTTTCATTTAATAACATTTTCCCAAATTAACTTTTGTTATATTCAACATTGCTGTGAATATTAAAATATATGTATTGGCAGGTAAGACTTGAATCATCTAAAAAAACATTTCAAAACCAAATTCTGTCTTATCTTTTGTCCTCTCATCTCTTCATTTATCTTCCTTGTAAGTGACATCATAATTATTTAATATAACCCAAATAATTCTGACAGACTTGATCAGTAGGGATAAATAATCTAGTATAAGACTCCTTTACAGTTGGCTATTATAAATGAGAGAACTTTTTAACTGACAAGTTATAGTCATTGGTTTACATTTAATATTTAACCCAGTGTTAATCACCTTGGATTTCCAATAATGGATAGTCCGTCATCATCTGCCTGCCACAACAACTGTGCAACATCATGTGTTACTCACCCTCACTGAATCGAGAGAGTAATGGAAAGGAGCTAAAAAACAAGTTGCCAACTAGGAATTACGAGTATTTTAAAAAGAGGAACAAAACGTACTATGTGTCTAAAAAAAAAAGATTCTATTCCAGAGAAGTTTAAAACATCAATATCTATTAATTTTTTTTCTTTAGTTCTAAGATTTTATTAATATGAACTTCCATAATTCTTTGTATTCTAATACAAAAAGGATTGACACTTTGTAAATTGGTATTGTATTCAGGCACAGTTCCATGACAAAACACCTTATACAATTATGTTTGGTCCAGATAAATGTGGTTTGGACTATAAGGTAAGATTTTTAACACTTTTTTTTTTTTTAATTAATTAATTTTTAAAGAATTGTAGAATGGGTTCATGAACATAATTATACACCTGAATCCACTCTACAATTAATGTATATACTGAAAACAAAATCAACTCCTCAGTATTTCTGATTACACTTGATATGACAACTTTTCTCCTTAATTTAGAACATTGTGGTTAAATAAAAAAATTCAAAATGTCTTTAATGGGTAGATTTTGAAAACCATAAAGTATAATTTCTAAACTTTACATTGCACCTCAAGTATATTTCTAAAGTTTATATTGCTATTGAGTTTGTGAATTATTACTCCTTTGTTTACTTTTTACTTTTTTTTTTTTTCTTTTCTTTTTTTTAAGCTACATTTTATATTCAGGCATAAAAATCCTAAAACTGGTGAAATCACAGTAAGTATAGCTTTTTCATTTTAAGACTAATGTTAATGTTTAGATTTTAATTTTTTTTTAGTTTGCTGGGTTAAGAGAGACTTTAAGTATAGCAATAGTATTTATAAAATGTATCTAATTTTGAATAAATGTAGGAATTAGTATTTGTTTATATTTCTGAGATGAGATAGTATTTACACTATTTACTTTATTCAGACTATTGTCTTCATCTTTGTTGCCATTTGTACGACGGCCTTATTCAGGTGCTAGGAATTTTGAACTGAAGCCTTTATTACAATCACTGGGGTATGTCATTCTTGTTCCTTTGTGCAAAGCCTCTTTGGTAGACATGAGTTATCTCCCTCTAACCCAACTCTAAGTTATTTGTTCACCACTGCTCTAGCATGGTATTAAACTCACAACTCTTAAAGAAGGCTGGAGTGTACACAGATGATACACAACAAAGATGAGGACAATAGTCTGAGTAATGTAAATAGTGTAAGAATTAATTGGCATTTAATCATAGTAGTTGAGATTATCCACATATATAGGGTGTGATGGGTAAATTGTTGCCATTTTATATTTTTAATTTCTCACATGCACATTGTTTTTAATTTTGTGGACTGCACAGTATAGTAGGGTCAGTTGGGCACCGTCTGTCAGGAAAAGAGTACCATCATGCAATTCACTCCACCAAAAATTTGGAAATTTTGCATCCTGTATTTTCATTTTTGCACAATGTTTACTGAAAATTTTTCATTAAGAATTTTTTTTATTTTTTTTTTAAATCATATCACCCTGAGCAAGGCGGCAACGCCACTGATGCGCGGGGGGCTACGTGAGAGTAAAAAGATTGAAGAAAAGAAAGCCGGAAACCACATCCTAAACAGGGAACAAGGGATGAGCCTCTTCACCTGTTCAATAGACGTGGGTGGAGTGTGAATCGGGCGATAGACTAAACTATCTACTATACTGCGACAGATTGTATAGTTACTTATATGGATATATTTTCAGTAAATACTGGTGTGTTTTTTTTTTTTTTTTTTTGTTAACATCTGTTCTAACATAGTTCTTGGAAAAATCAGTGTCATAATATATCAAGATATCTATATACAGGGTTTGTACAGATCCTGGAAACATTAACAGGTCCTTTTTCAGAGCTTGAAAAGTTGTGGAAAAACACCAATAGTCTGAAATCTGCTTGAAAAGTCTTTGAGTTTTTTTTTAAGTCAGACTGTCTACACATTCTCTTTCTCAATTCATGAAAATCAAAATACCAAATCACAGATATCTGGCTTTTTTACTTTTTAAATTGTTTTTAAGAAAAAGGTTTTTCACTAGTCTAATATTTGACAATTATTCCAAACTGATTAGTTTCTTTGATTAGATTGAATTCATGACCTGATAGTTAGTTCTGTATTTCTAGGTGACTAAAAAGAAAAGAAAAAAGAATATGAAGACATGTCTTCTAGCTGCTATTGTCACTCAACAAGAAAGAACCAAAGATAAAAGGTGTCAGAGATAAATAAGCATCTCTGTCAATGATAAATTAATTCACATTTATTGAATTTGGAGTTGAAAGGAAAATAAATTATTTTACAGTAATAAAATACATTTTAGTAGAATCTCGAAAAAAAATTTTCAGTTATTTTAAAATTTGAACAATTGAAGAAATTTTATTCATGTCAATTTCAAAAGTAAAAGTGATCTCTGGTCAATAGTGAATGAGTCCATGTTCAAAAAATTTCCATGTCAATGTGTATATATGTGTAAACTAATTTGTCTAAATTGTTGCCAAAAGTAACAAGTTTGAGAATCAAATTTGACTCAAAGGAAATGTAGATGGGAAGGATGATAGATTAGATAATGTATCTTAAAATGCATCATTGAAAAATTAATGTTATTTTTTAAATTTGCAGGCTAATAATTACCTTTATCTCTAGCTTTTGTTTTAAGTATAAAAAAAAATGATGAAATATATATCAAATTTATTTGATTTTATTGCTTGGTTTTATATTAAATTTTAAATCTGGCAACCGTACCCCTTTACTTTTGTATTTTGTGGAGCATATATAAACCAAAACTTCCGTTCATTCTAATTCATTTGTAATTTTTGGGAATGTTATTTTCTATATCTGGATCTCTAGATGATTCTGTTCACCTTCCAAGCATTTTAATTTATATTAAACAAGAACAATTCAGATCATCAAACCAAATTTAGCATTTGAACCTTAAAAAAAAAAAAATTATAAGTTTAGTTTCTAATGTTAATAAAACTATTTTACTTTTTTATCTTTTGTTAAAGTATTGAAAATTTTCATATAAGAACTATTTTTCTGTTTATAAAACTTTATAAAAATTTTAAGCAAAAAAAAAAATGTAATGGTCTATTGCCACATTGAAATTTATTTTTGATATTAGTACTGTTGATTGACGTGTTCTGTATCCGTTATCCTTATATGAGTAATAATGTCAGCACAATTTTTTAGGAAGTCCTAAAATTTTTACTTACATTTCTGATCTCTCTTTTATTTTATTTTTTTTATAAACTATCCTAAACTTAGGAAAAACATGCTAAAAAGCCAACTGGGTCTATTGAAAACTACTTCACTGATAAGAACACTCACTTGTATCAGTTAGGTGAGTACAAATCATTGATTTTTAAATTTATTTTTATGGTTGCTTTACAAAAAGTTACATTCAGTGAAAATATTAAGACTTGACTTCTTTTGGTATTTGAATGAATAGGGATATTTAATGCTTTTTTTTTTTTTTAATTACATTATGCCAATTGATTTATGCAGAATAGATCTTATTTTGGATGAAAAGGGATGTTTTTGCCAATTTTGCATAATTGCTAATGATTCAATTTCTTTTTTTTTTATCAGTTATAAACCCTGATAACACCTTTAAAATCTCTATTGATGGATATGTTGTAAATGAAGGAAATCTTCTTGAAGATATGACGTGAGTAATTGCAATGTTATTGTTTTGTCTATTACCAGTTTTACAACCAGTTATTTTAGATTAAGTAACCACATGGTAAAGAAGCATATTATTAAATCTAGTTTTAAAATCTTTGTTCTATTTGAATGATACCTGTACTTTGAATATGGAATTCAGTGATTCATTTGAGCAATTTTGATATTTTTAAATATATTTAAATTGTAGTGATTTCACAAAATTAATCTTGATAAATATTAAGTTAAATACTTATGCAAAAATAAATTGAAAATATTAATTTACATTTTCTAATTTTATGCACATTTAAATATTCTTTAAAAATCTAATATAAACTGAATTTTAACATTTTTTTTCTTTTAAGACCACCTGTGAATCCACCCAAAGAAATTGAGGATGAAAAAGATGAAAAACCCAAAGATTGGGATGATAGGGAAAAGTAAGTTGTGTAAAATCTTTCACTGTCAATAAAAAATTATAAAACGTATAGTACATATGTCATATTGTTTACAAAAGGAAGTAGTTTATTATTTTTATTTATTTATTTTATTTTTTTTTAACTTTGCAAATATTTAAAATGTATGGTGATCGATGTAGTTCCTCTCTTAATTTTAATAATGAATTATTTTTGCAGAATTCCTGATCCAGATGCAACAAAGCCTGATGATTGGTATGATTGAAATTTTTATTCTTTTATTGTCATGAGGTGGATGGAGGATAAATACTAGTAGTAAATAACTATTGTGATAAACATATAAAATATTGTGAGGAAAAATTGTACTTTCTTGCTTATGTTTTTTAACATTCTTAAGAGAATAACAAGCAAGTGAATGTTATATATGGTATTGTAATGAAATAAATGGACTGAATAATGTGAAAGCTGGTGTTAAAATGTAATAACTTAGATTCTCATGTTTTACTTGTTAGGGATGAGAATGAACCAGAAAAAATTGTTGATCCAGATGCAGAAAAACCTGAAGGATGGTTGGATGATGAGCCAGAAGATATTCCTGATCCCGATGCAGAGAAACCAAATGACTGGTAAATTTGGTAGATTTTGATCTTTATTGCTACTCAATGTGGTGCACCGGTATGTGGACTGTTCCTACCTAGACTTATATATATTACAAATTAAACTAATTTAACTGACTATTAAAGGGTGAAAAATTTTTATGGATTTTGTTATTCTGGAGTTTTTAAATTTTTGGTCCAAATCCATGAATTAGTTAACAGTGACATGGGTCTTCTGTGCTCAAAAAGATACAACTAGGAACCTTGACAGCACAAGGTTCACTTTCTTACTTGGTGAACATAGCAATGTTTTTTTTTGTTTTGTTTTTTATTTTATTTAAATGTTACAAAAAATTGCTATAATTGAAAAACAGCCAAGATTCTAACACAAGCAAAAAACATTAAATAAAAAAATCTTTGTTTTCTATAATTATTAATAATATTTTATGATAATTTTAATAATAACTATCTAATATTTTTTTTATTAGATAGATATATAAATTAAATATGATTATCTCGCAAATTAAGACTGCATTTTTATGAATAAAGGTTAGTTCATAAATACAGTATTTATTCGTTTACTTTTGAATTAGGATTTCTTAGATACATTTATACCTAGGGTTTGAAATGAATTTTTAAAAATGAAAAATCTTTCTTGGAGTTTTAATTTAAAACTAGTAAATTAAATTTAATATTTCCAAAAAGCAAAATATTCCTTTTAAAACGAAAAAAAAAAATTAACAAATTTTTGTGATAATGTGCAAAAAGCTTAGCTAGTTTCAGTGCTAGCTACAAATGAATATAGAATTAAAAATCGCCATGCACTATAGTTGAAGATTATTTTTACAAATCTAAAGAAACAATGAATGCTAGAAAATGCATTAGGATTAATTAATAAAGTTGATATTGCTTGATCTAAGATTATTGAATCAAAAGTTATTAGATTACAACTAGAGTCATTAGGATGTATTTTAAATACACACATATCATTTTATTTTCTGGGAAAAGTAAATCAATATAGGATCTAATCTTTTTGTATATAAAAGGATTAATAAGTATTAGATACTGTTTGATCACATATGAAGGACTTCTCCATTTCAACATAATATATTCAGAGAAAAGTTTTTAGTGTATTCCACTGTTGTCCATCCAGCTTTTTGAATAGTCATAAATCAGTATTTTTTGGAATTTTTTTCCTTTTAGTTCTTTTAAATATGAAAAAACAGTAGCAGTTCCCCCTCCCCTCTCCCATCATCACAACAGGCCAGAACTACTGTATAGTAGATATTTTTAAGGCCAGTAGGTTTTACTGAGACTTAATTTTGTATGTTACCTATTTGGCCCACTTGTTCAAAACGTTTTCTTTCATGGATTTATAACAAATTTATGAAATTCTAATAATTTTTCTTCATAATCAGATGGTATTCTCTAAGTTTTTTGTACACATTGATAAACTTTGCCATTTCATAAACCCATAGCACCAACCTTTTAATCCTGCATAGCTTTGAATCTGTTAATCTCTTTTGGCCTTATTATTGTCGTAGAAACACTTGAATTCTTTTGATGAACCATCCATTTGTGTGGATAGTTAACAATGACAATAATTATCTTAGCTGTCATTAGTTTTTTTTTTTTTTTTCATCAGATATCTTTTCTTTTGTCTATATGTGCAATTCAGGGACAAGTATTCAAATCTAAAATGTATGAGTTTGAAATATCAGTCTTTAAAACTATGTAAAGATTTTATATAGATAGAAATGCAAATATTTTTATTTTATTTTATTTTTTTAATATAGTTATCTAGAATTTCTCTGATTCTTTATTCACACAGACTAGCTATATTAAATAGCATTCAATTTACATAACTAAATGATCTTGAGAGAAATTTACTTAATTTCAATATAAAAATTATCACAAACACTTGAAAAACAGTTAAGCATTTATCAAAATAAAGCAACAAACTTTACATCAAAAGTCTACCAAATAGCCAAAGAGAATATAGATAACATCCAAAAAAAAAAAAGAGTGGGTATATTAATATTGGAGACTACATCGGACAATACATTCAATACATTTGTATGCCACCAAAACCTGTCTGATCACAATTTTGACCTGGAAAATGCTGTTTTAATAAGACATAAACAAATATAATTTACACAAATAAAAGTATATTAAAAGTGCCGTGATGTATGAATAGCCTGAAATTAATATACTGCTTATTAAACTCATACTGAAATAAGGTGGTATACAAAAATCAAATGAATAAATTTTTTTTTTTGTTTCACCCCAAGCAAGGCGGTACCCCCACTGATGCGTAGGGGGCTACATAAGAACAAAAGTTGGCAAGTGGAGAGCGAAGAGAAAGACGGCCCAGCTACAGTGGTTGTGAGGGAAAGTGCAAGAGAAGGACGGAAATACAGGTGTGAAGACAGTTGCTAAGGTAGAGAGAAAGCTTCTTTTTCTTTCTCTCTACTTTAGCAACTGTCTTCACACCTGTATTTCCGTCCTTCTCTTGCACTTTCCCTCACAACCACTGAGAACAAGATACACAGTGTGATGTAGATAGAACTGGAGTCAAGTGGATAAGAGATAGGTATTGACCTTGCATTTAAATACCTGGTGATTGTAGCCATCAGGAAAGCAAGAATACGAAAGAGAGTTCCATGGGCGGGGGAAAAAAGCTGCTGGAGTAGAATTGATGGCTGCATTTGGTTGATCTAACTGTAAGTGGGTGAGCTTTGTTGCCAGTCTGGTTGCCTGAGGAAATTCTAGTGGTGGGGGCGCCAGTGACTTAAGTTTGTCAAAGTAGAAGCCATGAAAATATTTGTAGAATAGACAGAGGGAAGTCACATCTCACTGGTGAGGAAGTGGCTGGAGTCAAGCTGCCAAGTCGGGGCATATTTATTTACATGTTACAGATTCTCCTTTGGAGCCTATTGAGAACACTAAGATGAACAGCTGGGACGACTGACCATATATGACAGCAGTATTCCATGCATGGACGAATGGTTGATTTGTATATGTGCAAGATGGAATCAGGCATAAAAACCTTTCTGGCCTGACACAGTGACCCAACTTTAAATAAATAAAAACTGAGGTGAAATTAGAAAAATCTAATATAGAAAATGATAGTTAAAGTAAAAAAAAAAATTAAAATCACATGTTCATGTAATTAATTGATTAGTGTAAATTGAATATTGTCTTGTTAATATAATTTTTCTTGAAATAAAATTAGTTTTTCTAATGATTTCTAAATTGTATTTTATATTTACCATTCCATTGGATTTTCATCCAAATTTACAAAAAAGAAAAAATCATGATTAGAAATATAGTTTTTATAATTGCAGTATAAAAGTAAAATATTTCCATACTGATGTTTATTTACTCATAAGCATTCTAAAATTCTGTTCAGGGATGATGATATGGATGGAGAATGGGAAGCCCCTCTGATAAGTATGTATTGCTTTTTTTTTATTATACTAGTTAGTTTTTTAATTCTCTTAAAATTTTGATTGCCAGTCATTTTATTTGTTGTCATTTTCTCTTAAAAGCTGAAATTTACAGTAATTTTTTGTTAAACTTGCTTGAAATTATACTAATTCTATGCTATAGTTACTAACTTTATGAATCACTATGCTAGTCATTCTTAATCAAAAATACCATTTTGCATAAATCTTTCTTCCTGGAACCACTAAATAATCTTTGATAAAATTCACTTTCATCCATTATGATAAAAATTCATAATGTGGTTCTTAATTTGAGACATTTAACTATTAAATTTTTCTGCTAAATTTACATAAAATTCTAACATAATAAAATAATATTGTTTTTCTTAGCCAACCCAAAATGTAAATCAGCCCCTGGTTGTGGTGAGTGGAAACCTGGAATGATTGACAATCCTAATTACAAGGGTAAATGGAGGGCTCCAATGATAGACAACCCCAACTATCAGGTTTGTTGTAATTGTTTATAATGTTCATTGATTTCTAGAATTATCCCCTAAAGTGTAACATATTACTTTGGGAAATATACAAAGGTGGGTTCAAAATGTAGTTGACTTTATTTTCTATCATCTTCCATTTAAAAAGAAAATGAGAAGTGTGCACTACATTCAAGGAAGGTGATGTTTTTGGTTGGAAAAAAACAAAGTTGGGTACATTTTGAACACACCTTGAGAATATGTAAAGACTTTAGTAATTTAATGTAATGTATTGGATTAAGTGGTAATTGAAAGAGGTTATGTTGGATAGATAACAGCTGACTTAGAGATTGTAGTGATTGTTAAGGCATCCTCTTGGGTGTCTATTCCATAAAATTGTGGTTCTCAGAAAGAAGCTGTTTGGGTGAAATTTCCTTCTTACTAATGAAATATGAAGAGAATGCGAACGATTTGACCCCGTCCATGTGACATGGCGATCCGTCTGAACTGTTGGAACAATGTAATGTTGCTCATCTGATCATTTTTCCATAGAAATAGTGACAGCAGCAATCGGCTTGCAACATTTTATCTAGGAAAGGGGCTGTAGATTTTTAAATAAATTGTTGTCCACATAAGCACTTTCCAACACTGTCAATATTGGAAAGGGAGGGTTGGTCAGCTCCAGATATGACAACAAGGCTCCATTTTTGGACTGATTTGCCTCTTGTAATAATATAGCATGGCAGGAGGAGTCAGGTACTTTCTAGAGCAGCACAAAGATCCAACCATTTTTCCATCCTCTTTAATGATGGATCATGTGTGTGTGTACATTCCACTTGAGATGGGGGTGGGGGGTGAACTTTAGTCCCAATAGACTTTCAACTTCAAGACATGGGCTCTCATTGAACAGCAAAACATAGCTATGTTGGTTAACCATGCTGACATTTGTTAGCTACTTAATACATTTTGAAAAGGGCAGTTTGAAAATAATTCAATTCCATGATCAATTATATGATACTTGTTTAGTTCATCAAAAATATATAGGAGCTAAAAATGCAGGTTTAGAATTATCTGCTCAAAATGTGTAACAGAAATTAAATTCAACACCATCTTGGAATTTTGTAATGATTAGAAAGCAAATATGTTGGTCAAAGACAAAATCTTGGATACTAATAAATTAAGCTTTATATCTTAAAGTCCTTTATCTAAATCTTTCAATCATTCTCTATGTAATTTAAAATGCTTTTTTCTCCTCAGGGCATATGGAAACCAGGGATGATTCCTAATCCAAACTTTTTTGAAGATCTCAATCCATATAAGATGATGCCAATAGTAAGCTTTGCATTGTTTATCCATTTTTATTCTACGAAAAAGTAAATAAGTAATTATGACTGAAACTTAGAATCACTTTTATTTATTAACACTCATTTTTATATATTGTGTATTTCAATATTTTTAAACCAGTGAATTTTTTCTTTTTGCAATATGGATTTAATGGACAATATCCATATCTTCCTCCTGCTATGGGTTAAATAGCAGGACAGATTGGGGTCTATAGCCTTGGTTAGCAAATAGTCTACTGCAGAAAGCAATGGCAGTCTTCTGCCCAGTCAGCCATGTCTCTTTCGAGACATGATTGCCCAAGTGTGTATCACATATGGCACTTAACTGACTGATACTCATTTCTTTTCACATCACACAGTCTCATTTCAAACTTCAGGCAAATTGGGTGCTATTAAATTCTTCATTGATCTAAAAAAATATATACATATATATAATGCTATATATGAATTTTTAAGAAATTACATAAATAAATTTTTCTATCCTATATGCATTAAAGAGTTGTACGATATGTTTTTCTTGAACATGTGTTTACTGATCTAAATAATGGCTAAAATTGAAGCTTTAGAATTCATAGTTATTTACATAAAACAAAAAATTTGTTAGCCACATGTTTAATTGAAAATGGCCATACACATACAGTTACTGTAATTTTTTTTTTTTTTTTTATTATAAGAACAATTCTCAAACTTCAGAAAAACACTCGAGTGCTGTTATGTTTGCATTGTCATACTGATGTGTTTGTAGCTGAACCTTGCAGTTAAACACCTGACCAACTCCCTCCTCATATCTAGGTTGAGAGTTATTTATGCATGCATAATGTATCTTTGTCACATCTTCAAATCAAAACACAGTTCACATTTTCCAGCTTGAAGACTTACCTTGGTTACAGTCTGTTGATTCAGTTGGGGACTCACTGCTCTGGTCATTGGCCTCAATCTAGAAAGCTTTTTATTCAGTAATTCTGTGTCATCATCACACTGGTTGCATTCATAACAGTGTGTTAGATAGTTGTTGACTTTCTACAGGAAGGGTCGTCTGCCCTTTGACAATTTTTATTTTTAATCTGTTTGGATTTCTAACCACCCATCTCACTAGAAAAGCCTGGTAGTGGAACCAGTTCAGTTGCTAATGACCAAACCATGCAGCAAGTAGTACTGGGGATATATGATACTGATAACACTTGTAGAGTGACCTGTCATAATTTAATTTGGATGACTGCTTAAATTTGAGTTCTTTATTCTACCAAATTAATCTAAGAATTGATATTTCAGGGTGCTGTAGGCTTTGAACTTTGGTCTATGACAGAAAATATTCTGTTTGATAACGTTCTTATTACTGATAATATGGCAACAGCAACTAAATGGACTGAAGATACTTTTAATTTGAAACTGGCTCAAGAGAAATCTTCTTCATCAGCAGTAAGTATTTTTACTTTAAATTTTTAAATATTTAAATTTTCTACAAAACATTATCAAGTATGTTTAATGAAAAAATTACATAAAGACACGAAATAAGAATTCTATTCGCTGAAGTAATAACTAATATTGGAAAGTTTGTCTAATTGCTAACTGAAACATTTCTAATAAATTTTCTTTAATTTTAAAGACTAGTTAATGTTATGAGCTTATGTCTATATTTTAAAGTAAGCATGCAAGAGAATAAATACTCTTGATGTAGTTGCATTTATGTAGTCATCAAATATTCAAATGGAAATGATTGTATACATTTCTGCTTATACATTTCTGATCAAAAATTTAAGACCACTTAAAAATCTTTAAAAAGAAATTTTTCTTTTTTTTTACAGATAGATTTTAAACTCCTACCACTTAAGGTTACCAATACTACAATCTAAAAGGTTATGGAAACAAAAAGTTACATTCCAAACATTTTATTTAGAAATTTACATTTTTAGAAAATGAGGCGATTTACGCATGATCAAAATTATAAGACCAGGGGTATAAATTGTTAGATCTATGGTAATTCCAATGTTTTTAGTTCAGTTAGAGATTAGCAATCACTGCGTAAAGGTGTTACCATGCCTAAAGCAAGCAAACTTACCAAAGTTTCTTGAATTCTAGAATTCCATAAGCAAGGTTTGTCACAGCGGGCAATCGCAGTTGAGGTAAATTGCAGTAAAACTGTGATTTGCAACTTTCTAAAGAACAGTGAGAATTATGGAAAAGCAAAATCCTCTGGTAGGCCCCCAAAAATTTCTCCTGCATTGAGTAAGAGAATAAGACAGGTTGTTATAAACGGGGGGGGGCTTTCTTCTAGTCAAATTAAGGCAGTCACAGATGCTGATTGCAGTCCCGTAACCATCAGATGACACTTACAGCATAAAAGCATGGTAAATAAAAAGCATAAACAAATTTCTCGCCTGCTTCCATGTCACAAGATGGACCGCTTAAAGTTTGGTTGTGAATACCAAACATGGGACGTTGAGAAGTAGAAGAAAGTCTTGTTTTCTGATGAGAAAAAATTCAATCTAGATGGTCTTGATGGATTCCAACAATATTGGCATAACAAAAACATGCCTCCTGAATGGGTCCCTAATGGTATGGGGTGCCTTTTCTTACAGAGGGACGATGGAGCTCCAGATGGTGCAGGGTTGTTAAACAGTGGCTGGTTATGTTAGCATGCTACAAAAAGCATCATTGACGATGGAGGGCCATCGTTTGTGTGTGGATGGATGGTTATTCCAACAGAATAATGCTGCAATCCACGCTGCAAGACGGACCTTGTCCTTTCTACAAGAAAATGGAGTCCATCTCTTGGGACATCCTGCATGCTCACCAGACTTGAACCCAATTGAAAATGTTTGAGGATGGATGATAAGAGATGTTTATCGAAA
Organism: Ascarosepion bandense; assembly: GCA_037127315.1. Lineage (NCBI taxonomy): Eukaryota > Metazoa > Mollusca > Cephalopoda > Sepiida > Sepiidae > Ascarosepion > Ascarosepion bandense. Next base: position 970,044 of record JBBBDQ010000426.1, on the reverse strand, counting down.
TGGCAAACAATATTCAACAAAAAATGAACTTCATGAAGCCATCTTCAGAAGCTGGAGCAACATCCCCTGCACCTTAATGGAAACGCTTATTTCTAGCATGCCTGACAGAATTTCTGAAGTCATCAAAAGCAGTGGAGGTAGAACTCATTATTAAATTTGGTTGTTGAATGTTTTCATACACTTTTCATACACTTTTTGTACAATTTCGTAGAATTTTTGTCTCTGGTCTTATAATTTTGATCATGCGTAAATCGCCTCATTTTATAAAAATGTAAATTTCTAAATAAAATGTTTGGAATATAGCTTTTTGTTTCCATAACCTTTTAGATTGTAGTATTGGTAACCTTAAGTGGGAGGAGTTTAAAATCTATCCGTAAAAAAAATATTTCTTTTTAATGATTTTTAAGTGGTTTTAAAATTTTGATTACTTATTTGTCCTTCAGTTCATTAAAGATAATCCAGTTTGGAAGCAGATATTTAAATTGTCTAAAAATGTCATGATACCTACATATAAATTTTTGTAACTTCAGTAATTTTATTGCAGTAGAATGCTAATTCAAGAAGGACCACTTTTGTATAAAAAAGAAATATATCATAATTGCTCTAAATGTTTTTAATTTATTTTGTAACTTAAAATTATAAAAATATAGCATACTTTGTATACAGAAATCCTAGCTGCTTTCTAACACTGATATTTGTACATTTTAGTCAAATGGCCAATTATAATTTCGTTTTTTGTACATTTATACTTTTTACTGAAGTTTATGCATTGTTCAATTTTTCTTTGAGCTATTGCATATTAAGTGGATATCTTTATGATGCTTAATTTCACAACTGTCAGGAATTTTGATTTTTTTTCCTGATGCATAAAGATTCTTATCAACAATGAAAGGCAACATTTTCACTTCATCTGCTACTTATCTTAATATATCAAACTCCCATTTAAATCTACTATTTATCTGTGTTTCAGAAAAGTGTAATACAAGCTATTCTTGATGTGACTAATGAGCGACCTTGGCTCTGGGCCGTGTTCATTGTTGTTGTCTTACTGCCCATAGTGCTGCTCATTGCCTACTGCTGTGTAGGTGGGGGTGTAAAGGTAAGGTGAACATTCTTCAGAATGTAACATGCAGATACTGCTACTACTATGGGATGATACAAATGGCCCTCTTGTCTGGAATGTAAAATGTGAATGATTTCATAGTGTGCAAGATGGGATGAGCATAATGGAAATATTAAGTTTTTTATTTCTTTTCATCTGAAAATTTTTTTTTCAAAATGATGAAATTCAAAATTTGAGAATGTTAACGTACTTCTAGTTTTTCTCAAGCCATCTCAAGTTTGTCTCCATTCCCTTTAATTTCCTTGAAACAATTTAAAAATACAAATTATTTTCAGATACGTTATTTAATGGATCTTCCAGACCGTATAGGAGGATATGCTGAAAAAAACAAATGGGTATATCTTGTATATTTGATGGTCATTTTTGGGCCTGTCATGGCAATGTCTTTGTATATAATGCCGAAAGGAAATAATACAGAGGTAGAGTTTATGTTGTGAAATTGATATCTATGTAATCCTGTATTGCTTTTACCTTTAGATAAATTGCATGTTTTATGCACCTAGCATAATCATTGCCTCATTTCTGACAACTGATCCCACCACAAATGACCTGTTTAAAAAGAAATACTTGCTTCACAGTATGAAGGATACATTCTAATTGATAGTGCAAGAAGTTAATCCATTTTGAAGAACAAGATAATGTAGCTAATTTGTTTTATTGGGTTGTCCTAAAAGCTTTATTTTGATTTAAAAAAAAACAAAAAACAGAAAAAAAATTGCCATTTTCCAAACAACTTCATAATTCCATTTTCAAAACTTTTAACACAGAATTATTTCAGGTGCCTTATTAAACTTGCTAACAAAACAAATAATTTTGGTTTGTAATTAAAGATACATGCCACCTAGAATGGAATTATTACCTCTTTTGATTTCATTGATTACTGCCTTAATTTGGTTTAATTGGCAGTATATACTTGTATTCTTTCTTATTCCTGAATAATTCGGAATAGAAGACTCCCTTCCAATTCACACATGTACAGAATAGCATCATTTTCCTTGGATGATAACTGGCTTTTGCTACAATTAGTGATAGTTCCTCTTTTTTCAAGCCCACATTCATTTTTATTTCATGACCGTTTGTTTCAAAAATATTTTCATTGGGTAGTAAAGCACCTATGGTAATATCTAACCTGATCCATATCACACTTTAATCTCTTTCACACACACACGCATGCATGCATATAGATATAGATGTGTGTGTGTGTCAGATTAGGTAAATTGCAAACATTGTTTGCTTATTTTTAATAAAATCTGTTCATACTCACAGATAATCTTTCACATATTACAATCAAAAGATGTCAGAAATGAGCTGTAACATTGACAGATGTTATTTTCATTCATTTCTCAAGGTACCCAAGTACTTTCAACCTCTTTCCGAGATCATCCTCAGGGGTGTGAGTTATAGTAACAAATATGAACCGATTTTCTTATTTATTTAATCTGACATGTTTAAAAGAAAATTTGCTGTTTAAATACACAAATTTTAAATTATTTTATATATATATATATATGTGTGTGTGTGTGTGTATAATGCTATATGAATTTTTATATACCAATGACAATTTTGAGGGAAAGCTGTGACAAAGTCGGGAAAATTTTTTGCATTTCATCCTTTAGGGCTTCATCAGATTGAGTTTGTTTATGTTGATGCAATTACACACAAATAAGAGGTACTGAGAATTTTAATTATATATACATACACACACACAAACACACAAACACAATTTATTTATCACTATGCTGGTATTCTGTTACAATATAATCAAAATGAAAGTAAAACTGTTTTCTCCTTAACAGAATATTTTAGGCCAGCCCTTTTTTCATGAAAGTATATTAAATATTTTTGTAAACATGAAGATTTTAAGTATTGATTTTAAAAAAAATTAAATAAAATGATTAAAATATTTTTATTCTCATTAATGCAATGTTTGTAATAGATTAGAATCTCATTTAGGTCCTGATATTTGCAGATACGAGTAAAATTGGGGGCAAAAATATCACAATTTAATGTAAAAAGATTTTCCTCAAAAATATTTTTATTAAAATTATAGTTGTTGTTTTGAGAAAGATTACCTGTTCTGTATTTATATTTGAAAAAGAATAAATAAAAAATTGAAAACATTTTAAGTGAACAGCACTGTGCAAGCCACTGTTTGTATTTTTGCTTGAAGCACTCTACGCAAAATATGCTTTCTAATCTTTCTCAAATTCATTCAGATATTCCTAATTGAATTTGATGAAAAAAAAATTTCTTACAAAAATTTGCAGCACTTCTAGAATTAGACTGTTTATTTTGCCATTCATTCTCTGAATTTTATTTTTCTTCACTTGACCTTATTTGAATTTATGGTGTAAACTCAAGGCTGATAAATTGTAAATTTCTTTATACTATTTACATTATTCGGACTATTGTCCCCATCTTGGTTGCCATATGTATGGCGTTTCGGCTGTTGTACGTTCAGGCTTTCTTCAGGTGCTAGGAATTTCGAAGTGAACCCTTTATTACGATCACTGGAGTATATCACTCTCATTCTTTGTGCAAAGCCTTTTGACCCAAAGAGTTGTGAGTTCAGGCTACAGCAGTGGTGAGCAAGTAACTTAAAGAGTCGAGTTAGAGGGAGATAACTCGTGACTACCAAAAGCGGCTTCACACAAGGAATGAGAATGATATACCCCAGTGATCGTAATAAAAAGTGCAGTTCAAAATTCCTAGCACCTGAAGAAGGCTTGGGCATGCAATGGTCAAAATGTACAAATGGCGACCAAGATAAGGACAATAGTTTGAATAATGTAAATGGTGTAAATACTACCTCATCTCAAAAATATAGACAAGTATAAATTTCTTTTCTAGCTATGTATGCAGAAATATGTTTGAAAAATTATTCAGTGTCTATGATTCATTTTTTCCTTGTGTTCAATTACAATGTGAAAAACAATTTTCATAAATTATAGCTAATAAATAAAATAGAAAAATTCCCAGAAAAGATATGAATTAGGGGAGCATTTAAGTTTATTTGTTATTTTAAAACTGGATTTATTAACTAATACTTATACATTTTATTTAATATTTTTCTGGTACTCTATCAATTCTATAGAACTATTTTACTTTCTTGGTAGATCATCAATATAAAATCATATTGCAAATAGATGAAGAATTCAGTAGGTATCCCAAACTGTTATAGTTTATAGTGAAAATTCTTTCAGTTTCAACTGCTGATATTTCTAGGCTATTTTAATAAAATTAGTATCTAAAAGAAACTTTGTCTTATCTCTTTATAAAGAGAAAAGTTTTTCTTGTGTGTGATGATTAGATTTACTCTGCATCTTTTTAAGTTATATCACTATTTCAATGACAGGCAGCGCTTTTTATACATATTCAAAGTTGCCAGTTTCATAGTGGCGTTTTTAAAATTTGTTTTATTTCAAATTGTGTATTGAAATGTTACTTTCCACTCATTGGGAGCTCCAGCATCTGCCGGTAAACTACTAATGTTGGAAGAGTCACCCAGTGAATCTGGTCTAAAGTGAACTAATTGTTCACTTTCTTCTGTGTCACTTTCACTTTCATCAGTTGCTGATGGAGACAACCCTACAAAAGAACGCACATTTTTGACATGGCATAGTATCCCGTCAACCCATATTGACTGAGGGCTTACCACTAATTTGGTCGTGCACCTGCCCCATGGGGTTTTAACCCAGACGATGTCTCCTTCTTTATATCTTTGGTTCTCAATCCAAGGTCCAGGGGAAGGTGTGGCGTCAATACCTCTTACTCAGATGTGATATTTATGCAGTCTGTTAGCAGGTGATGTGGAGGCTGAAAGACTGGTCTTTGGCGTGACATTGTACCAGTACACCGCCTCTAATACAGAGCAGTTCTTTCTGGCTGCGATAGTTTTGATGCTCCAATGACTTCATTCCAGAATACTATTTCCCGATGGTACATAAATGCACAGGAACGTCAAGTGCATGCCTCAGCTACACACAAATTCCATGAGCTGCTTGCTAGTAGATGCATTGTCATTGTCAGTATTTCGGTTGGTGGGCCTCGCTCATAAAAATAAATTCCAGTTGACGGATGACACTGGTGGAATCCTGTCGTCATAGAGGCCGCCATATTGCAAACCAAGAGGTACCGCAGTCCAGCAAGGTCAAAAATTGCTCACTGCTGTAATGGGTTACATCCATTGCTAGCCTGCTCCAGTTATTTTTCGCTTTTAGCTTTCCTTTTTCCCACTGAACCGGGGGCAGATCAATCGACTGACAGGTTTTGCAAGTTTTGACAATTGATTTGACAGTTTCTTTAGACACTGATGGGTTGATGGACTTGGCAAAATACGTTCTTTTTACGCCTGGGTGGCTACTCTGCTAGTGAATGTTGGCCACTTGACTTTCGTTCAAACATTACTTTGCAGTAGCACAAGTCTCTAGTTCTGGTTCCCTGCCTTCCTTGTGCATATTTAGCCATCTTTGTGGCACTCTAGTGAGGCAGTGTCATAGTTGACACAAATCTTGTGTCATAGTTGACACAAGATTTCACCAACGTTACATCCTTCTTTATTCTGTATTCTTCTGTCAATGCCTTCAATGTTCCTAAATGCCTTTTCACTAGCAGCTTTTGAATTCAGGTATGCCTTTCCAGTCAGTGTATCTGCTATCCAGCGATGTACACATGCCGAAACTGATCAAATGTAGCTCAGATGCATGCCATTGAAGGGCCAGATTTAGGACTTTAATTACTGTGTCCAGTTTGGTTAGGTTGATATGTTTAGCGTTGTTGGCTGGGCGCAACCAACAAGCATCCGCCACAATGCTCTCATTCACTTCCAATGCCACAGAACTAGGGTCTACCCAGATCTTCCTTTCACCACTGTTTTTGCACCACTCTCTGTCAACAGAATCTGATTCGAGTACTCTGGTCACAGTTTCATTCAGCATACTGCGAATAGAGACATTGTTAACTTCATCATCCCATCTCTTGGACATGTCGCCTGGTGCTTGATGAACGCTGTTGCTACTCAAACCCAGCTACACACAGAGAAATGACCCACTAATTTTCCGCAGATGTTATTACGTCAATGATGAACCCAAACACATAAGGCAGAATTCGACGACCCTTCAGCACAATCATTTGAAAAGGCCAAAGAGCCTTGTCTATGTTGATCTGTAGGTAAGCATGTCTTAGATCCAGAAGCAACACATTGGCTCCCCGCTGTCACCATTTTCTGAGTTTCTCTGCACAAACGTCCGCATTGGTGGTAAATGCCTCCACGAATCCATAATAGACAAGCACTGGATGGCCTTTCTGCTTATATTCTTGGACAACTGCCATTAAGGGAATCAAACCCTTGGGTGGGCCAAGTTCTTCTTCAGGGTACGGTATCAACCATCCATTGTGCTGCCACAAGAAAAGCTCTTTCTCATAAGCGGCCCAAATACACTTGGGCACCTTTTACTCCTGTACTGTGTTCTTCAGTCCATTAGGTGTTTGGCCATTTACCCACTTCCATGACACAGTCCAAGTTTTCTTATTCCGTTTGAACATCGCACCAAAGTCAGGCTTGTCTATTGGAATAGCGGCACATCTATTTACTCCCTCAAAACTCACTTTGCCTAATTCAGTGAGGCACATGCCTCTGAGGCTTTTAATTGCGTCAATTCCAAGGAGTTCAAAGCCCAACAACAACCAACGTTTCAATGTCCACGGGTTTAGCCTGTCTGACGTCCAACCTGATCCTCCCAAACCCACAGCATGTCGGGGTTTTCCTATCAGCTGTTAATACTCTCATGCTCCTCTGCCTCCAAGAACGGCACATATTTTTGCTCACCAGCATCTGTGAGCATTCGGAGTCTACCAAAGCCAGGCACTCTTGTCCATCGACCACCACCCTCACAGCAGGCAGTTTCTGGTTAAGCATTTGTCTGGGAAGAAGACCAACACTGGCATCTTCCTCCTTCGGGCGTTTCCCTGGTAATTATCTCAAACATGACCAGTTTTGTCGCTGCTGTTGTGCGAGCTTGATGTTACCTGTCTGCCATCAGTTTTTGTGTTGCTCGGAGGTGGTCTGTCATTACCAAAGTTCCTCAAGTGTGATGTCCATAATGGTTGCAACAGAAATAATGGGTTCTGCATGTTGACTGCTGCACTTGATTATTTGATCTTTCTGGTTGCCCTAGAGTGCAATTTCTGGCAACATGGTTGGGACGAAAGCACTTGTAAGAAAAAACCACTTTACTGCCTAATAGTAGGTGGCGCTGGAAAACGTGTCTGTTGGGTAGATGTTGCTGCATCTGATTCCTCATTCCTTGCATCATCAGTCATGATGGCTCGCGTCCTGGCTACCAGTTCCTTCAACATCATCATATTTATCCATGCTGACGCTTAGAGCTGATGTGCTGTGACAGCCCAGAAACAAACACACAGGTTATCCATTTTCTGGCAGCATTTCCCCAAATTGTAAAGCAAGTCTTTTAAGTGCTGCCAGGAATTCGTCTGCTGTTTCTCAAATGTGAAGGCGTCGCATTGTGAACTGGTCGAATGCTGCAAATGAGTCCACAGAGAACGCAGTAATGAGCGCATGCTTGATTTCCGCAAGGTCAGCTCACTGTTCCTTACTGAGTTGCCGATACACTGCAAGTGCCCCTCCTGTCAAGCACAGGGGCAAAATCTATCTATTCAACTCTCTCTTCATCCAACAGCTCACACATCATTTGTTCAAGCCACTCTACTATTGGTTCTTCAGTCGTGGCTCCTCCAAACTCCGGGATTAATCGCGGGTTGAAAAACTTTTTGCCATTATATGTGATAGTGCCAAAATAGATTGTAATTGTTATGTGCAAGAACAGAGTTCTCATTCTTCTTCTTTTTGTCTGTATTTGTCTTCTCCTTGTTTTTGTCGTCTGTATTGATCTTCTTCGTGACACACTAACAATCCGTCTCCTTCAACTGCTTGCGTTCCTTCTGCCCCGGTCAAATTGAGGCTCTATTTTTCTCTCTCATGCCGTCCACAATTTGCATACGCATGAGCCTCCTTTTCAGTTCTCCTGTGTACATGTACAGTCATTCTAGACCACGCTGCCATGTTGCTTGCTTTGTCCAGGCCACAAAAGATGCAGGCAACCCTGAGCCTTTTGCTTCATCTGGGACCGTGTTCACCACAGAACCTCAATTCCTTGCAATGTATGCTGGTAAAGTTAAAACTGTTATGAATGGAATAGACATTACAATGATTGAGCGTCATCTCCACCTCTAAAGGAAGAAAAGGCATTCAGTGAATCTGATTATTCAAATAACTAGTATTCGTGATGAACAACAATCACTTTTTGATCTTTGATCATGCCAAGTCCAATGGGTTGCAGTATACTTTTACCTAGCCATCTCTATCTAATGCTGTAATAAAAATTTTAGTTTCAACCAAAGGCAGAAATTACTTGTTGATTTTGTTGGATATAGTACAAGTGGCATCAATGTTTCTCTTTAGAGGGGACTTTGGTATAATACCACTATCAAGTAGTGATGAGATACAGTGTTTCTGGAATGTTGGCTTATAAAACAAATTCAGATTGCAAATCACTATTAAAAGTGGAAATGCAAAAAGGACCATTCTGATTATCCAGAAAGTCTTTTTTCTCAATTCCAATAAATATATATATATATATATATATATATATATATATATATATATATATATTTTTATTCATTTCCGTTTGAAAATAAATTAGTTTAAAGCTTAACAATAATCATTTGTTTAAAGGATTGACCAATGATTAATTTCATGAAACAGATTTCTAAGTTTTGTAGTCACTACTGTCCCTTTTGACCAATTAAAAATTACGTAGTTTCACAAAAGTTTTGAAAATTAGCTACATCTATGACAAAAGGTATTCATATTACAGAGAATATCGTCCCAAAGTTAGTAATGTTTTAAAGTTTCGTAGTTGTACCTCCAAAGTTCAGGATAGTATACTTTTGGCTTTTTCTTTTTTTTTTTTTTTTTTTTTTTTTTACCTGGCTTCTAGCTGTTTTTAATTGTAAATCTGTGTGTTGTTTTTTTTGTTGTTGTTGTTAATGTACTACTAAAAATTAAAATTAAATTCATCTCTGTTGTGCTATGAATCACAAATAATTTGCAAGGCATTTTTTGAAATGAAACTTCATCATCATCATTTTGCGGCCTCAGCCGAGATTCAACATCTTGTCAGTAGCTGAATACTTGATGCTTCGCCAGAGCTACCAAGGGTGTTTTTATCGTGACACCATCACTAGATGGGTTGCCTACCATGGCTTAAGAGAGGCCCATTCACCCTCATTAAGAGAAGGATATCCTGCGCCAGTTTCCCAACCTGGTGTTTTTTACAACCTCGTGATAAAAAAAGATATTATACATAAACTTCTGCTTGTAGAAAACAGTAATTTTCGAAAGGATTTTTTTTTCTTGTTATAACATCAGTAGCAACGTCTGTTTCTCTTTGGTCATTAAAGATATACATGAAACTTAAGTGACCAGTCAAAACTGCCCTCCTGTTACATTTTTGAAAAATGCAATTTTCCAATGTATATTTAGGCTGGTCTGATCTAATAATTACTGATTTCATTAGTATTATATTTCTTTTACTTCAAGACTACCTATATGACATGTTTTTAACTAGTCCGAAGCCAACATCTTCAGTTGTACACTGTTGGAATTGGTTTCTGGCCTAATAGCACACAAGGTGACAAACTTTGAATGATCATAACTGATTGTCATTGCTAATTGAGCTACCAAGATATATTTGCTATTTTTTTTTTTTTTTTTTTTGGTCAAACTCTATGCCTGTATATCCTTGTTTTTAGATATGTTGAAAATAAAATTGTAGTTTGGGATACCTAATTTCAGGCTTTAAAAACTAATTGTTGACTACCAAAACCATCTTCCTTTAAAATAAGATATATTAAATATTTAATTGCTTAAATTTAAAGCTGAAACTGATGACAATAAGTTTGTTTGTTTTTTATTTACATAATTCTTAGTTTATAATTTTTTTTTTAAGTCATTGTTTTTTAGGAATTTTTCACCAAGTTCCTTATTTGATAAACAAATGTATAATTAGTATAAATTTTAGCTCTGTTATTTTCATCAAGCACTGTTTTATTACTACCAGCACTTTCTCTGTTATTTTATATATAAACTCAACTAATGAACTCATGGGTACCATCTCAGATTTTGATGAAATTTCAATGGAATGATGATAATGGTTAATTCAACAAATAGTTGATCATAGGAATAGAATATGGTAGACTATTAAAGTAAAAAGTAATTTGAAATTATCCTACCTCCTCCTACTTCACATCTGGTATTCATATCTTAGAAGTCAATTTTCCCCAATGTTAATTGAATTAATTTTTTTATTCAAGATTTGTTTATTTCACTAATGCATTTATATAAATCACTGATTTGTAAAAATAGATAAAAAAATGTTAAAGACAAATGTAGCAGAAGAAAAAGGAAGCCATGTTAATGAGACTATGGTGAAGAAAATAGATTAAAAATGAAATGCAAGTCATTGAGCACAGAAATTTGAGTCCCCCAACTTTGAAGGGACTTTTAAAATGTTAATACTTAATAAAAAAAAGCAAGTGTTCAGTGACAAAAGCAAGTGTTCACTGACAATGGCAGACTGAATACGAAATAATTTGCAAACAATTGCACTGATGGCCCTTTATGGTGACTGAAGAGAAAATACAAGAGTTTTTGTAAATTTATGACAAAGAGAACTTTCAATTGGCACTAACAATGTATTCAAAATGGATGAAATTCAAATGTCTTCTGATATACCTCATTTAAGAACAGTTGATTTAAAAAGTGTCTGTAGCATACAGATAGCAACAACCAGCTATGTGAAAGCACTTTGAAATATAAACATGTTTCAATTTCTTTCTAGTGCACAGAAATAGTAAGAAATTACAACCCACATTAATATTTAAAAAAAAAAAAATAATAATAATAATAATTTCCCCTCAGAATAGTGATACCTTGTCTACAAAAAGGTCAGCTTGACAGTGATGACATGAAAATCTGGGCTGACAAGTTTGGCAAAGATGGTTAATTTTTTTTTTTTTTCAACAATACCTGTATATGGCTTCTGTGCACATATCAATAAAGTCATCAGAAAAATGTTTTAGAAGAATACAGCATGAAAACTGCTGTGATCTTTGATGGTTTTAACTAAACTTTGCTACAATGCCTTAAGAACAAAATTTATAAACATGAAAATTATGTATCAGATGACCTGCAGAAGTCTGACTGGATTTTTAAAGTATAGGATTCTGTCTTTTCATGAATAGATGCTGGAGAACAGAAATTAATTATGCTGCCCAATTACTTCAATGAATCAAATATTAATCTCAAAATCAAATAAATCAATGACAAGACAAGTTTCTCTAGATGCTGAAAGGCTTTAACTATTTTGATGATACAAATGAGAATTTTTGAATTTTTATCATGATTGTTTTTTCTTCATAGAACTATAGTTCTGACAACATAACTCATTCTTAATTGTATTTTTGGTTTTTTAACTTTTAAATGAGTGAAATTTTTAAAAGTTTAATTTAATTTCAGCTTAATTTATTTTTGACCTGCTTTACAGCATTTAAATTAAAAACAAATTCTCTTGTTTATTTATTACTGCTTAATTTGTAAATAATTTATATATTGAAGAGTTTGTGCTGATATTTTTGTTTTATTCAATGTTTTTGTATTACTGGTTGATAATGTAAATAACAGGAAAATAGTGTGTAGTTCTTAACTTTGTATTATATTGTATACAGGATGAAGTTGGTGAAAAAAAGAAAACTGATGCTCCAAGTCCTGATGATAATGAACCAATAGAAGATGCCAAGATAACAAAATCAACCAAAAAGAAAGAAATCAAATCAGAAGAGGAGGAAGAGGAGGAGAAGGAGGATGAAAATAAGGTTGAAAAAGAAGAAATTGAAGAATCTAAATCTAAAAAGCCCAGCAAGGGAGATCTTGAGGCTGAGAAGGTTTGTTATTTTCTATATTGCCAATCAAATTACAGTTAAATCTAATTAATTTAAATAGGTATTTTAGCAATAAATTTATAATCAACTGCTCATCAGAATGCATTCATATTTTTATATTATAATTATAAAATGTGAAAGTTCTTTAGAAATGCCGTAAAAACCAACTATTTTCCATGATCAAGTTCTAAGTGAGGAGCAGTAATTAGTTTGCTCTTCACATATGTGGAGTCTATCTGTTGCTTTTGAAGTGGGAATACTCTTAATAATAGAAAAGTAAAAACTTATTAATTTTTGTTTTACTAATCCAAAAATGACCATGCTCATCCTACATGAAAATGTCAATCATTTGTATAGAGAAAAAAAAACACTAAATATATTGGAGATATATTTATGCTATTTATTATCTTTTCAGGAAACTGAAAATGCTGATAGTGCAGATGAAGTTGAAGCACCAAAGTAAAATATTTTCTTGTTCTTCTAGAACCATTTCTAGATAAATTTGTAAAAAAGTTTTTATTATCAATAGTAATTTTCTTTGCTTAGGTTCCAACTTTTAAAAATTCTTCCTTTCCTATCCTTTTTTCTCTCTCTCTCTCTCTCTCTCTCTCCTGAAATAATGAAGCTATTCAATATGAAAATGGAGACCATCACATAATTAAAGTAAAATGTAAAAAAAACTTTTTTTTTCTGAAAATTGAATGCTTTAAATGCATCTCACATCTTGCTGACATTTGCAAAGTACTGGGGTACTGGAAATTGAACCATAAATTTGAATTGAATTCTCATGTAAAGAAGATGCAATTTTCTAAAAATAGATTTGAAATGTTAGTAAAATCTTAATTTAAATATTAAGAGCATGTGAAGGTTTCTAGGTACATTTCTGAAAACAAAACTGAATACACAGTTGAAAACTAGTTTTAAGTTTTCTTCATTCAGTGTTCATTTATATTATGAATAGTACATTATATATAATATACTTGATAATTTTAATGAAAATGGTTGACAAATGTTTTAAAAATCTTTCACAAATAAAATTGATATACTTTGTTTTTGTAGATAATTTAAAACATTTACAAGAACTGTTGAAAAGTTTTTAATCTTACCAAAAATATTGTTTCAAAGGACTTTTCTGCACATATGAATTATAAAGGTATATTAGTAATAACTTCCCACTGATACTCAAGGACATTCTTTTGCATATTTGATGTTTTCATTCCTCTTTCAGTTTTCATAAAATTCAGTTACACATCTTACCCTAATGTTAAAGAGACATGTCTTCAAGATATCAAATGCCAGATTATAAGTACATTTAGAAAACACTTTAGAAAATGCAATATGTAAAAGAGCTACAATTTTTTATAAATTTCAAGATTCTGTAACAAAATTCTGTTTTAAAAAAAAAATATTTATTTTGATTGGTAATGTCACTTTGAACTTAGAACTCAAAAAACAGGAACTAGCTTTACTAGCTCTTGTTTGAAAAAAAAACTTTACAGACAACTTTTTTTCTTTTTTTAGGAAAGTTGGCCCAATTGTCTTAGTTTTCATTTTTATTTACTCTTTTCTTTAACATTTGTTTTGATCTGTGATTGTTTTTTTAACCTGATGATTAACAATAATTACAATATTAAAATAGAATTAAAAACAATGAAATGTATGGAAATGAGTGGTTGGTGCTGATAATTTAGAATTTTTAAAAAAATTCCATTTATTCAAACTGTTCATTAGAACAAAATGTATTATAGATTTGCTAGATTAAAGTTAATGCCTGTTATAAAAGTTAACTTTGTTTTGCTTTTCAATTTTCTTCAGAACTGAAAGACGGCGACGTCCAAGAAAAGAATAGATATTTTACATCTTTCTTTCCATCCCTCCATTAAGTCATGGACTGAGAATGCTTGGTTGTGCAGTAACCAGGACTTTTGGTGCAGCAACAAGTTCAGAAACATTTTTGTGAAGTGTGTTTCAACTGAGGACAACAAAAACTATAATGACATCTGTATAATTGCCTACACAGATAAAACCAACAGAAAGAACTAAGTCAGTAGTCAATTTTGGCTATTGTAACCCATTCATTGATTACATTAGATTGAAAAAAGGGGGCATCAAAACCAGATGTTAATAATTATTACCAATTATTTATCCTTCCTATTTTTTTTTTCTTTTTATTCTCCCACCACCACTTCATTCTCTTTTTCTATATGATAAAGATCATGTTTTTCACATTAGTTTATACCCTCAGCACCCCTTCCTAGTTGGTCAGAGACTAAAAATTTGTTTAAATAGGGAGATAATTCATCAATTGGTACAAATAAATATGATTCCTTTCAACCCCCTCCCTCTACCAAATGTTTTTTCTTTCTTTAATTTTATGTTTTTCCATTATTATAATTATTATTGGTGATATTGAGTTTTATTTGTTGTTGTTAATAAGAAAATGTTATTTCATCTCAAGGTTTGTTTGGGATATTTTTCTTTTTACATAATTTGTATACCAGTTGTTCAATCAGTATATTAGCTCTAAAATCCTTACTCTCTCTCTCTCTCTCTCTTCACCCTACATGAAAAATTAGATTTTCTACTTAAGATTTTCAAACAAATAGACATTATATCAGATATCTTATAGTTTATATTTAAATCTGGTTCATTCATCCATTCTTTCACATTTTCTGTGACATGTGATCAAATACACTGATTGTATAGAAGATATCTTATTTTTCTCTTGTTCTGTGTTGGTTAACATCTCTCCATATGCAGGAATGTTAGAAGTTAAGTAATGATTGATGTAAAATAAAGCAAATGCTAAATTTTACTCTGGCGGTATTTGATTCCTAATATGGGAGTAGCTTGTGTGCCTTTCTTGGATATTCAAGCAATGAAATTAGGTTAAAATATGATCTCTCAAAATATTCTGTGTTAAGTTTACAATATGAGATTTTATTTATTTTTTCAAATTATTAAATTCAAGGGACAAACACAGCTTACTTTTAAAATTACTTTTAATTTTGCTTAAGTTTAGTTTGAATTTTCATTTAATTTTCAGTTTTTTTTATGGTAATGAAATGTTTTGAAAATTTATGCATGGCCTCTTAAGGCATTCTAAAACCTTTTTTTCCAGAGCTTGCGAAAATTTAATGATATTTTAAATAAAGTTTTTCCTATTTAAATTTATTTAAAATCATTTTAGTGAGCTGTTTTGACAGCCAGGCTTTTTAGAAAGTTTAAGCTGTTTTTTTATATTTTGTAGAGGGGTCTGTTTAATATTCAGCTTAGCTGAAATAATGTTCTGTGTATAGAAATGCCATAGGTGGTTATTAATAAATGAAAAATGCCTTAGATATTATTTAATAAAAAAAAATAAGGTATTTCACATGCTAAAATGTATGTCCTCTTCAATTTTTAATTTTCTTTTAAAAGGAAATGTACTTTTCCTTTAATGTTTGTTTATATAAGAAAAATGCAATTTTTCAGTTTTGTAATATTTACCAAAATTCCTCTTCTTTTTTTCTTTTTTTCCTTCCTCCTCTCTCTCTCTCTCTCTCTCACTGTGTACGCATGTGTGTTTTAAATGCAGTCAGCTCTTATTTAGTTGGGTGCAAATACAATGTAAAAATGTGGCACCTGATTTCCAGTTAATATTTATTTTAAAATAAGACAAAGGAAAATTTATCACAAAACACATTCCACCTAACATACTTGTAAACTTTCTGGTCTGAATCTGCAAATTCAAATCTTGGCTTTTTTTTTTATAATCTCTTTTCTCAAATAAAATGGGCATGAAGTATCTTATTGGATTTGATTTTCTGATATCCATTTTATTTTCAATCCAAATCATGAATTCTGTTCCTCATTTCAAAATTTCTTTAGTCCTATATTGTATGCAAACTAAAAGTGAACTTCTTTTTGCTATATTTGGCAAATTCATTTGTATTAATTCTTTGTAGATTTTATTTTTCATTTAAGTTTAAATATTACATGTGGGCATGTCTTAGAATCTTAAAAATGGTAAGTATTGAAAATTTCTAATTAGATTATCTGTTTTGTCAAATATTCAGCAACTGATATTCTTCAAGATTTGTTTACCTGCAATCTGGCATTAGGTGAGGTTTTGAAAATTAATCCAAGGTTAAGTCTGGTGGTAATTGAAAGGATTTTCTAAGTTATTTCTATTTGCATCCATGACCAATAACCTGTCAAAACTGGTTAACTAGTTCAAGTTTTTAAAGGCAGAAAGATGAGAGAAATTTAATATCTTCAATCTTGACAGTGATTACTTATTGCTTTATCTCTGTCAGTTGATCAGTCAAAAAATTCAGAGATTGTATGCAGAAAACTATTCCATGAACGTTTTAAAATTTGATTATTGAAAATTACTTGTGATAAAGATTTTTTGCTTCTGTCCTGTGAATTGTGTATTAATGGTATTAGTGTTATTGATTCTGGCAGATAACACCAAGATTTTTATACATTCTGAATTGTGTACTTTTACTACTGTCTTTTTGTGTGTGGGGGGGGGGGGGGTGTCTTTCATGGAAACATTAACAATCTCTGATTTTTCTGTTTCTGTTCAGTACTATTTGTCCTGTTTATCATCTCTATAAAGCAATTATATTGATAATAAAGATTGTAAGACTATTTACACTTTTGTAATTTTTAAATGATTATAGGACATTGAATTGATATCAATGATCACCAACAGCCTTTCTGCTCTCATTTGTACATGCACAGAAACACAACCAATTGATAAATAAAATTGTTTTGTGAATTACTCTTATGAAATCAACCCTTAAACTTGAATAAAAATTTACTATACTGTTTGAGCAAGAAAAAACAGGAATTCTACAAATTAAAAAAACTCACTTTTAAAAAGTACAAAAAATAAGACTTAAAAAATAAAACTTAAATTTTTGATGAATAACTTTGCTCAAATTCATATGAAATAAACTGGATGGCATTTGTTCAGACATTTTTTAATATTTTGATTTTTCATTACTATAAAATTTTCTCCTTCACAACTACTATAAATTATTGAAAATTTAACTTTATATGCATATATTTATATTTAAAAATTTGGATATGATTTTAAAAGCAGGCAATGCTGATATGAGTCAATAGTAATAATACTTTCTCAGTTAAAAATATTTTTTGACTTTAATGGTCTTCTAGTTTTTTCTTTATCTGGATAACTGCAGTTTGTGATGCTTGTCTCTCATTCAAGTATATTCCATAGCTGTACATAACCATGTTGTTTTTGTTAAATGTAGGTGCAGGGAATTTAGTAAACCTATGGGGGATATGTTTAGTGGAGTTCAATCTGGTGTTAGTGGATGGGGTCCATGCACTGGTGTTCTTGTTGGTCAGTGACTAACTCCCTAAAATGCTGTGTATGTGTGGGATTCCCAAAGTAGTGAAAAAATGTGAACTCCACCAAACAATTTGCTTAATGAGCTACATAACAAAACTCATAATACAGATTCTGGTGAATAGAGCATACAGCAGAATCAGGCCCAAGATAGGGCAAGAACAGTGGGTTCATCAAAAATACTAGAACAAGGAATGCAATATTTATGCTCAAAATGTTATCAGGAGGGGCAATAAAAATGCAGAATGATGTGTACCTGTATTTTATAGGCTATGCAAAGGTGTTTGACAAAGTAAGCCACAAATATATATGATAGAGATGCCCTGCAACCTTGGGAAAGACAGAATAATCAAGAACCTATGCTGACAGCAAACCGCCTGCATACGGATAGAAAATGAGTTCAGCAAATATATAAAAAATAGAACGGAGTGTAAGACATGGATGTGTCTTCTCACAGGATCTATTCAACCTAGCAAGGAAATTCTGAGAGAATTAGAAGTCCTGCCAAAAATTCATTTGTGGTCAATCTTAATATAGGATACACGGAAAGTAGCAAAAGAAAGGACTAAACATAAGCATCAAGAAAACTAAATGAATGATCATCAGCAAAAATAAAAGCCCAAAATGCCAATTACAGGTTGGTGATACTAAAATCAAGCAGATGAAAAAATTGAAATACCCAAATGTTCTAACAGACATGGATCTAAAGGCTATTGAGATGGCCAAGAACGTATTCTAAAAGCTAAGTAGAGAGACATGAAAAATTTTGTTGGAAACAAAGAAAAGAGTACTGGACTGTTACGTGATATCCGTTCTTCTATATGACAGTGAATGCTGGACAATCTCATCAAAGATGAAGGAAAAACTTGAAGCAATAGAAATTCTACTGAAGGATGTTGAGGATACCATGGACTAAACATGTGAGCAACAAGGTTTTGGAGAGAATGGAAACAAAACTTATACTTAACATCAAGAAGAGGCAGTTGAAATTTCAGGGACATGTAATGAGGAAAGAGGGCTTGGAAAAATTGATATGCACAGGACAGCTAGAAGAAAAGAGAAGCTGGAAAGCCGTATGTGACATACTTACTGGGCAAGTGAATGGCAGAGCGGTGTTTGGGAGAAATAACAAGAAAATGTGTTCAAACTTACAAGGGATAGAAAGATGTGGAGGGCTATGATATTATTATAAGTATGTAATTCTATTTTATTTTTGTTGTCCAAAAATTTCTTTGTATCCTGCTGACATTATCTGGATAGGATGCACCATATGCCAGTCAGTCAACTGATGTCTACACATGTTCATGCTGTAAGCTTGTAGGTGTAGCATTACACCCACAGATGTTTGACAACCTTTATCTTATGATATCTAAATAAAAATAAATAAAATGTATGACCAATTACTTTGCTTTGTGATACATTCAAAATCCATGTAAGACCCACACACTCCAAAACAGTTAATAACTTTAAAAAAAAATCTTTTAAGTTTAATTTTATTTCTCAAGTAATAGATTCACGAGTCCCACTAGTTTGGCATATTTCAAATCAAATTTAGACTGATTAGAATTTTTTCCTTACCTGTATGATTCCACTAATTTGCCCATATTGACAGATCTATTGATCTTTTTTAACATACTTTCAATAAGATATGCTTTTCTTATGTTATTCAAATAAGATTTAAAGTTTAGTCGATTAGATTTGAAACAATGTTTTAGTTAAAATGTATATTTACAGTAAAATTAGTTGTTTTGAATTGGCAGTATATGTATTACCAAGAAAGAAGTACTCATTTGTAAGTGCTTGAATGTAGCAAGGAGAAAGCAGCCAGAAAAGGTTTGGTAACTATTGCTGGGTTCAACAGCACTTGACATTGAATTAAACTCTGATGCAATATTCTTCATTGAATTATTGCAGTTTGTGCATATTGTTGTCTAGAATTCGTATATATCAACAGCAAACAAACAAAAAACTGCATCATGTGCTACTTAACTTTTGTCCTGTAAATTTTTCCTCTTTGTCACTTCAATTCACAACTGCTCTACAATCCAATTTACTGATAATAAACCAACCACTACCAAAACTTTTAATTTTCGAAAGAAAAGTCATATCAAATTCACTATATACATTCCAATGAGATTTCCTTATAACCATTTTCTACAAAATTATTTCAAATCAGACAAATTCTCTGGTAATTTATTATAACCCATTTTTCATAAAAATCACACTTGAAAAATCTTCCATTAACCCATTGCTTTTGTTTTTTGTTTTGTTGTTTCTTCTACTTCACAAAAGCTCATTCATCTTGTCTCATTTTTATCACATTCGTATTGACCCACTGTTCAACTAAATTGCTACATCAAAGTTTTAATCCAGTAAACAACTGTCATATGCCTTCCTAATTGTTCAATAATCATTAATGTAATTATGCGCTGACTCAGGGATATCTACATTTTCCACATCTATGGACAGATACGAGTTATCTCTCCTAGATCATGACAAATGGACAATAATAAACAAAGATAAAAATAAGATTACTGTTTGATATAATTGAACTGTAATCTTCCTGAGTCTGCTTCTGTGTCAACACATGCACTGACCAACAATTCAAGGATGAACAACAAGGCGAAATGATTTTTGGTATAAAAACTTTAGTATGTGAACAAAATATTAAAATAAAAAAAATATAAGTATGAGTAAGAATGTCTAATGACCTGAATCTCAAAACTTATGTTCGGATACCAAATTAGTCAAAATAACAAATTATGATGAATACAAATGCAGAAGATTAACACATAATAAAAATGGGAGAGGATTCATAAAATATTATTTAGACATATGGCATGGTGTTTGCGATAATGTATTTGTGAAAGTGTGTGTATTTTCTAACACGGGTCCAAGAATATAACAACTTATCTTTATGTCCAGTTTCTTCTCTTATCGTTTTACTGTCTTGTCTTTTCTCTTTCTTCTTTACACCAACTTGGATTCAAACACTGCCTGGTTGTAATAAATGCATCTGCAACTTTCTGTACCTCTTTCTTCTTCCTTATACAAACTCGAGTTTAAACACTGCCTGGCTACAATAAATATATCTGCAATCTTCTTTATTTCTTTCTTCAAACAAATGTATTTTCAGCATACAAATGTCTCTGCAATTTCTTCTCTTCACTGGCTCTTTATCCAAAAGTTATCTTCTCTGCGTCACTACCTTTCTTTCTTGATAAACAATTCGGCTTAGTCTTCTGATTATTTTAATGAATAAAAAAATATATACACTTATATTTTTTTTTATTGCTTAAGATGAACTGGTCGAATTACGTCATTATCACAAATGCGTTTCTCCCTTTTCATTCATAAGTTATCAGTGCTCAGCAATCATGACTTTGTCCATTCAAAGTCTAGTCTGCAACAGATTTCAAATCTCTGGCTTCCTTGTGACTTTAGCTCCTGCTGCTTCATGACCTCATGTCTGGTCCCTGTCTAGACACCTGTTACTAAGGGTATTTGGGTCAGTCAACTTTTGACCTGCTATCCCAAAACTGACTCTAGGCTCCCAAGTGACTATCCCCTGTTGCCTGCAACACAACTAATTAATAAAAAAAATTTTTTTTTACACCATAGACAGAAATTTACACAAAATGCCCATATCCCTGAGAGTTGTGGTCTTTGATTTTAATTGACTTAAAAATAAATGATTACTAAATTCAAATAATGTCTTAAGCTTTAAGCTAAAATTTGTAATGTATTAAATGAAATTGTACTTCAAAATCAATCATTATATTGTCTTGATTCTCTTGTTTAACACCAATTTAATCCATTGTTGGCTTGTTTTGACCTGTACAGTTATTTTCACTATACATCTATTTCACAGTTGGTTTACACATAGTTAGGATGAATTGTCACTGTTGATGGTTTAGATTATCATTGTATTCTAATCTGAAGGCTAACATTGTATCAAGTAAAATTAATTTATCTTTGAAATTTCACAATATAATTTGATATATGTATAGTTTCTGAAAGCCACCAAATTTTTTGTATGCTTTATAAGCAGTAACAATTGATTCTTCTATAAATAAACCAACTATAGCAATTAGTGTACATTCAATTCTCTTGATTTGGATCTGCTGCTTACTGTTTAAAGCAGCTTCTGTGATACGATTACTGCTCGTGCCTTCTCCTTATCTTAAATCTGTTATGAGATGTCAAATCTTTAGTTTATTTTTCCAGAAATCATCCCACTCTTTAAATGTTTGAACTTTTGTTACCCAATCTTATCTTATTGATTTTAGAAATAATTATATATTGGTAGCTGAAAGAAATCAGTGAAGGGCACTCAATAAATGGTATCAATTCAATATATCTTTATCAATTTTCTCCATATTTTTTTTCTTTTATAGCAGCACTTTCTTTTTAATAATTAAAAAAACCTGATTTGTTGCAGTGAAATATTTCATGACATCAAATAGTTAAAATTTATCCACTGAATTTTTTTTTTTTTTTATAATTTATATATTTCAGGATATAAAAATATTAACAATATTCCAAGTTACATAAATTATAATTGGTGGTTGTGGGAGTTAACTTCTTTTGTTCGAAGTATGGACTTGTTTAAAAGTTGGAATATACCTTGTTTTCAAGGGTGTTTTTCATTATATTTAAGCATACAGTAAGAAATATTTTTACGAAATCTTGTTAATTTATCTTTAAGTTTATGTTCTTTGAAACTAATATTTAAGATAAATATTTGATTTTTAAGAGATTATAAAGTGTCTTAAATTTACTGTCATTTTTCAATTGAAATGACAGCTGGATGATAAATTGACTAAGAACACTTTAAAATTATTGAAATGTGTAGGAAAAAAATTATAGATAAGCTTTAGACTACTAGTTTTCAAATAGAACCAAAATTTAACTAAGAAATTATTATCATGTACTTGAGAATTTTATTTGTTTTGGCAGTTAGAAACACTGATGCCAAGGTCAACAACAGGACTGCAAAAGCCAGTGCTGCTTTGGAGAGACTCCATGCTTATGAATGATGAACATTATCATCAACAGGATTTGAGAAAAGGATACTTCACATGAAATTACAAAAATTACTTTTTTTAAAAAAAGTCATAATTTGAAAATGGTCATTCAAGAAATAATATCTTTTAAAAACTATATTTGAAATCTTTCTATAAATGATCATTAGCAGAATGCCAAATTAATAAAATTTAAAAAGGTGCAGTGAGTTAAATATTCTTCTTTTTTAAACATTGATAACATTCACTTAGGTATATAATACTTATTATTTCCACTAGAAAATTAAGCATTACAATCAAATATAAATTTAATATATTTTAAGCTTTTCTTCATACAGAACAATATTGACATTCTATCTTAATGAAATCAAAAGAAAAACAATTGTAGAAATTTAAAATGTTATTTTATTCATAAAAAAGAAATTTTAATTAGTTGTCATTTACAAAAATTATGTCAACACAGTTGCCATTAACTGTAGAAAGGAATGTTTTAATTGCATTTTTAACAAATTGTATCCCAAATTAAGTAGGTTATTTCTAAATAATTTCAAAATGTATCATATGCAGATTACTTACAATTTACCTTTGTAATAAATAAAATTACATTATCTAAGTCTCTAACCATCTTGAAAAGATTTTAGCTGAATATATAGAAAAGTGTGATGAAGGGAAATTTGCAAGTTTATTTTATAGTTGGATATACCCTCTGCAAAAGTATTTGCATTTTTACTCAACAAGTAGAAAAAGATAATCTAAAAGAAAAAAATATATGTATAAATACTGATACTGATAGTTATCTTTTTCAACAAGAGAAATATTTTTATATTCAAATTATTTATGCATATATCGAGAGTGAGAAAAAATAAAATATCCGAATAAGCTTGATTGAGTCTATAACTGTATGTTTATTTCTCTCAATTTGTAATTTGGTCGACATCAAATGAAACAACTTTGTCTTACCATAAAAGAACATGTTTAGTTTCTCATCAGAAAATAGTTTTCATTCAATGAATCAATACAAATTTCATTGGTCAATGATCTTGACCTGTATAAATAGGCTTAAGCTTGTGCCCTTTATGAAACAAAGGTTTCTAGAATTGCAAGGAGAGAAGAAAGAATATTCTTAAAAGAAGGCCGATCTTCTGCTTTCTGAAAGAAAAAGAAATTAAAATTAAATAATATCAATTGAATTTGAAAAGAGATTTTTTTCCTATAAAAGACATGTCTTTTTTCTGTCTGTGTGTGTATGTATGTATATATATATATATATATATATATATTAAATAAATTGCAAATATTGTGTCTGCTTATTTTTAATAAAATCTGTTCATATGGCTAATCTTTCGCACATTATAATTGAAAGATGTCAGAAATCAGCTGTGACGTTGACGTTATCATTCATTTCTAAATGTACCCAAGTACTTTCAATCTCCTTCCAAGATCATCTTTAGGGGTGTGAGTTATGGTAACAAAAAAAACATATATATATATATATATATATATATATATATAATAGATAAAACTGAAAAAAACAATTATTTCCTTTCATGAATATTTTCCCCTCAGGAACTGGAATGGTTGGTTGTTTATTATAAATATCTCCAAGATCTGTTGATCTTTTCATGGTTTTAAAAACAAATACATCAGTGTCCTGATAGTTCAAAATAATTTCATTTAGTTTATTAAATTATTAGATTCTTAACTTTTATAATTTGCAGATTTTTCTTCATGAATAGATTGCAATTTCTGTTTTCATCTTTTTTTATTATGTCATTCTATTAACTGTTTTCTATTCAATTTTTAGTTTTCAAATATATTTCGACAACAATTATTTGAATATATCAGTCAAGTGCCATAAATGATACACACTTGGACAATCATGTCTCGAAAGAGACATGACTGGTTAGAAGATTTTCCCCACAGTAGGTTGCCATTACTTTATGTAGTAGAAAGGTTGACAACCAAGGCTTCAGGACCCAATCTCTTCTGTTATTTAACCTATAGCTGGAGGGAGAAGCAACAGATTAATACTTTTTCTAAGAGTATTTCCATGAAGGTGAATGATATGAATTCAAACTTGGCTCTCCAAGTTTTTATTCTGAGCTTTTATCCACTACACCACAACACATATCCGCCATGTAATAAGAGGGTCCATAATATTAGAGAATTTTTTTATCGACAAATATTTCCATAAATCACGCAAATTAAAACATTTCATAGAAACACCAAAATTATTTACAGATACGTGGATAATCTTGAACAAGTAATTAAAAACCATAATACTAAATAGCAACAATACAAAAAATTTAATAATAGAAATAAAAACAGATGCCCACCATATGGAAATTGCAAGGAAGAAAATATAAAGCAAAAGAAAAATCAGGAAAAGATTTAAATCAGAGGAACTGGGAAAGAATTTTAAGATACACAAACCATTTACTATCAAAGATATAAGAATAACACCATGTTATCAAAATATTGGGGACCTAAAAATGGAAGAGTAAATATCATTAGTAGGATGGTATGTAATAAAAGAGAAACAAATTGTAATCCATGCATGAAGGAGAAGTTGTAAATTATAGAATTTAATACAAATAATTTTATTCCTTTTGTTTATTGAATTATCTCAAACTATCAACATAGCTAATAGACCCCTTCTGAAACATGTAAAAAGAGCAATAGATGTTGGGAGCATGTTTATTATAATAAACATCAATTTTGAAACCACTGTTAATGGATAAATAAAATAAAAATGTTATTTGTATGTGCATTAAAAGTTCTTTTAAATGTATTTAAAACAGCACTACATAAAACAAAAAAGGAATTATATATATATATATATATATTAATGCAGGTTTCATTGAATAATATAGACAAGTTTTGTCTATTAATTTTGTGTAGGATCTGTTCATACCGTCTGATATACTTGATATATTCAATGAAACCTGCATTAATGAAAAAATGCTGCCAAAATACACAATTTATATATATATATATATATATATATATATATATATATTCATCTTAATTCTTACATAAGTTTATTCATGGAACTTCCTGACTAATAAATGAAATAACATCTTATAGAAGATTATTATCATATTATGCATGACACTTATTGTAGCAATAATGATTTAGGTATTGCTGAGGAAATTCTTTAATGATAATTTATACTTGATCGAGGTTTGTTTTTCATAAAAAATATTTTGACAAAAGAATAATAAAAAATACAAACCTGAGCCCAATAGGTTATCATATGAGTGAAGATAGAATGTGGGCAAGCTTTAGGTTTCTGAAGACGTTCATCCTTATTGCAAATAATTTCAACAACTTCAGCATTGGACAAGTTAGCAAATGGTAATTCTCCTCCAGAAAATATCTCCCATATAAGAACACCTGAAAATATATAAAATAATGAATAGCAAATAGTAAGATCAATTCTATGTCTGTTAAACATACAATAATAGGATTCAGGAACTGGTTCTATAAAGGCAGGTAATCTTTAGAAACCTATTCTGCTTATTTTCTTTTCAATCTGAGAATGGAAACAAATCACTTCAATTCAAAAAGAATTAAAATGTTTTGATAATTTAATAGAAAATATTTCCCGATTGAAATTTTGTTGTCATCATATTTTTGAACAGAAATATGATGTTTTTAACTCTATTGTCATAGTTTCTTAGTCACATTCAAACTGAATTGCTGCAGTCACAAAGATCCAGATCTATCAAATTTATGACGAGAAGATTTGCCACATTTTGAACTTCAAAACAATGTCTTTTGTCAATAAATCATTTTTATCAAAGAAAGCCCTTCAGTCTCTGCAGAGCTTACAGCATTGGTATTATATTTTTAGCTATTATATAGTGGCTATTAATATATATGATTATTTTTCAGATAATACAATAACCTGTTCACTAAGCTTTTATAATTTTAAGAATCAGTTTATGTGAACCAGCAGAATTCCACCACTCTCTCTCTCTCTCTTTCTCTCTCTCTCTCTATATATATATATATATGAATGATAAAAATATAATTTTAAGGTATGCTATATATATGGGCTGAAGTGCAAGTAAATGATAGTTGCACAATTTGCTGATGGACAGACAATTAGTTGATACTTTAAGTCTTCAAGTTCAAACTCTTATTCAGAGTTGTTTTTTTTTTTTAAGAAACTTGATGAACTGTCCAGATGTTGATAGATGCAAGTGTTCTAAAGGTTTTCTGCTAATTACATCATCGATTGTTGTCAGTCTTGCGTTGCAAAGTTTTTGTTGTTTACACCTCCAGTAACTTAGATTCTCCAGTTTTGTCAACAATATAGGCGTATCCTTCAAATAAAAGTTTTATGCCTCCTCGTTCTGTCTTGACAAACTTCATGATAACAAGTGAAGAGCTTAGACAGAATTTTCTAAATAACTGGATGAATGCTTGAAATTAAAAAAACTTAAATTGCCCTGTCAGCAAATTGTCTTTTGGCAAACTATCTGCACATGATGTAAATATAAAAGTGGACATTGGAATGGAAAAAGATTTTAGTGTGATACATTTTGTCCTTTAGAACTTCATCAGACTCAAACTAGGTTTATGTAACTACTACACGTGTGCACAAAAAGGAAGGGATGCTGAAATTTTAAATTTAATTCTTTTTTATGTGTTTTGGGTATATAATTTTAATTTAGTTTCTTTTTCTTTTTGTTTATATTTTCATCATTTTTCTTATTTAAGAAAATCATCACATTGTGATAATAAGAGATCTGCCAAAAAAGGTGAAATGTAAGAATTTGGACATGAATTTACTGTGGATGATCTGTCAAAGCACTTTTGTCTTAATTTCACCTTCCTTTTAAATGTTATTGAAAATTAAAAGTAAAAAGGCCAAACTTCCCAAATTGAATATTACAAAGAAAAAAAATTAGCCATGGAGAGTGGGACTACTCTCATCATACTGCCAACTGACAAAGGTAACACTATAGTAATGATGGACAAGTTGGAATACTCTTAGAAATTGTGAAGCCTAGTTGGGGATGGTAACAAGATGAAAAAAGATTTGACCTAAAAACCAACAGGAAGCTGTCACAGATCCTAAATATGAACAAGGATTATTTCACATCAACAGCTAATCCAATATTATACCACTTATTTATTGTCTCCAAGATTCACAAAATTGGTATTCCACTGAAACCTATTGTCCGCTGCAGGAGCTCAGCATGCCACCCACTGAGCAAATTACTGGTGGATATACGAAACACACCAACAGGAAAGTGTTTGTTATGTTAGAAACTCAATACACTTCATATAATTAATCTAAGGGGAGGGACTGCTATATATAACAATTAGAAGGTAGGATAAAGGCAAAGTTCTTGTGACTAAGGCTCTATCAGTGGCTGAAAAATAATTGGAATCAGGCCCCTCTCAGAAAATGTACTAGCACCTGATAGATAACTTGATAGAAATTTATTTTTCTTTTTTTATAATAATTTCACCCAAAGTGAGGCAGTATTGCCACTGGTACACAATGGGTTAAGGAGAGAAAAAGAAATAGGGATCAAGTTATTGAGGATGTCAAAAAAAAGAATAAGAGAAAATTGGAAATCAAGAAGACAGGAGATGGCAATTGGTGTTGCACTTCAACTTTTGGAGATTGTAGCTATCAGGGAAGCAAGTTTGTGTATAAACAATATTCTTTGAATTTGAGAGCAGCGGGAGGAATTCTTGGCTATATGTTCATCATTATCACCAGTGATGTCAAACATATACATACAATATTTTGAAGAAATGGCTTTAGGAACTATTGGACCATGTGAACTTGATAAGACCTTCAATCCAATTTACAATGGAAGAAGAAAACAATAATCAACTGTTCTTTCTGGATGCACTTGCACAGAATGAATTAAAAATATCCAAATATTCACAATGTAACCATCACTAGACAAAACTTAACTTCAATTCTTACTGTCCATACAATATAAAGAAAGTGATTATCCAATGCCTACAACACTGTGCAAAGATCATAAGTGGTGACCCAGAGACCTATATCACAGGATTGCCTGCTGGAATAGCATTATTCTGGTAGAGTCTCTTTGTATGAACAAATACGATGTTAAAAAACCCAAAACTTGTCATGGCTCCAAGGCATAACATCACTGATGAGGTGATACTGTGCACTCATAGTATGACAGGTAATATGGGATGATCAACATCAAATATAACCTTGAGAATAACGACTACTCTGCAAACATAACATCAGCGTCTGCAAGCAGAAACAGAAGAGTCAAAGAGATGGACCAGAAAACTGCCACAGTTATTTATATCAAGAACTTATTGGAAAAGCTTTAAAAAAAAATCTGCGATTCATATAAAATTAAAATAATATTCAGAAGCAGCTTAAGCCTATGGAGAAATCTCTGCCATCTCAAACCCAATACAGAAGAGAACATGATCCATTGTTTTTCAGTTGAGACAAAGAATATAAAAAACAGGCTGGATATTATTGAAATCCATAATTAGGGTTGAGACCATGAAATCTGGTAAAGCTGATCATGTATAGAAGGAAAAGAGTACTACTCATCAACCCATAGACTGAATTAAAAATACAAAGCAGAAAATAACTCTGCAATCAGAAGTTTGAAAGAATCAGCTAATATAATGATCTCCCTAATAAGCCTGGCATAGAAATACATACAATCTGGAGTCATTAATAAAGAAAGAGAAATGACAGTAAGACTTCAACAGCAGCAGTTGTATTAGAAAAGGAAAACCTGAGCATTACTGAATTAGAATGAACAGTGAACAATTAGATTAAATAGTTTGAATTTCCATGAAGTTTACTCAGATTGTTAATATACTTGATGAAGGCCAGAGGACACAACATACAAAATGTTATAATAATAATAACAAAGATAAGGACAATTGTCCACTGTATATATAAAAAAATAATGATAACTTCTCATCCTAAAAATTCAGACAGAAAGTAAAATTATTTACTTATAATTAAAATGGATATTATTTAGAGTGCTTATACTCTTAAAAATCAACAATTGGAATAACCCTATCATATAAAACTTTTATTTGTATAATTTTTCCAAACACAAAATCTGTTTAGATATTTTTAAGTGTAATCCCCTATATGCTGGAAATATATCATAGAAAATGTCTTGAAAGAAATCATCATTTGAATGTAGACTGATACAGGTGACTACAGCAGAAATTCTATTTTGAGAGTTCAGTGCTAAAATGAACTCTTACAAAATTTATGTTCATGGTATAGTTAGCTAATACTTACCGTTGTATAACTCACATTCAATAGGTTAAGACTATACAAGCCAACAACAATTTCTATGCCAAAAATGTTTGAGTTAGTGTTGCTGGCAGATATGTTTTATTGTAATTTGTCGAATGTTTCTAGGAAACTTTATACTATTTACAGTTCTGTATAATAAATAACAAAAGACAACTTACCAAAGGCCCATACATCTGATTTACTGCTGAATTTGGTGTATTTAAGGACTTCTGGAGCAGCCCATTTAATTGGGAATTTGGCACCATAAGAACTAGAATATTCATCATCAATTACATGCCTGAAATAAATTATGTTTATAACTGCTAACATAATGCAGCTAAAATACAATATAATTTTTCTGAAATATATAATCACACATCTATCCAAAACATTTTGTAAGTATTTGTCAATATTATTGTTGATTAATTAATAATTTCAGTTGGCATACATATGATCAGGTTCACTTACACAACATATCCTTTCAACTATCATAACTGGCCTGTGAATCTTCATATTTTTTATTAATGTTTTTAGTTTTATCCTCTGAAATACTAAGTCTTGTATTCTAGGTTTTTATTTTTTTTTACTAGATGGCAAAAAAACTGGAAATCAGTATCAAAATGAAATTTTTGCTTTTTCCATTAGTAATAGAATTTTCATTCTACAAAGTAAAGAACTGTAAAGAAGGAAATAGTTTGCTCTTTCAATGAAGGCTTTTATGGATGATTTTATAACAACCATTTCAATGTTGAAAACTAATAATGAAATAAGCCAATAAATCTTGCTTAGTTCCCAATTTCATGCTTCACATAATGATTCACACACAGCCAACTCTGTCCAATAATGGCTGAGTTAAAATGAAAGAATTCTGAATTCTCATGTGAACTTGAGAAAAGTATGAATATAAATGAATCTAACTAGAATTGAAACTCGGCTCTTTGACTTCTAATTTAGTGCTGTTATTCATTATACCACCTGCATATTCACCTGCACATCCAAGCTTACAGCATCTGGTATTACCCAGCTGTCACCTATCTAGATATTGATTATGCTCAATGTTGCTTAACTTCAGTGATAAAACATTATTAAGGACAAAAAACAAGAAGAGAACAGGAATTATGAAGATGGAAAGATAACATTTAATGTTGCATTTAAATTTTTGAAGATCAAAGTTGAATAGAATGAATGAAGTTGGACAAGAGTTCCACAAGCAAGGAGTGTGCAAAAAGAAACTGTTAGAATATAAATTAAAATTACATCTAGCCATTTCAACTGTAAACTAATGAGACCTTGCTGCCAATCTAGTACTGCTGGTACCAGAGAGGAAAGTTCATAAAAAAAAAATCAGCATGAAAACATTTATAAAACAGAAAAAAAAGCTAATTTATGGTGGTGGGAAAGAGACTGAAGTCAATATATGATGGGCTCTTCTGCCAATTTCAATTATGATAGTTCAATTTGCTTGGTACATACAACATCAAGTTTTATGTTTGTGTCTTATGTGAGCCATCAAGCCTGTCTTGGATTTGCATAACAGGCTGCAGAGGAAGCATTTAAAATCATTCATTTGGGAATCAGAAGCCTCTGATGCAGATTTGGATTCTGGGGTTTTATAGCGAGAATGAGCCTTCAAACCAGCCTTGGATTTGCAGAACAAATGACAAACTGGACATTTGAATGTTGCCACAAATGAAGAAATTGGCATGAAAAATCAAGTTTTAATTCCCAAATGGAGTGCATCAAGATAGTGAAGGTGATTCTGTTCAAAATTTGCAATGCCACAATGACAAATTGACCTCCACTCCATTTGATCTAAAGGAAACAATTCGAAGGAGTCAACTGGTATGTTAGCTGCTCTGAGACTGTACTTCAGTTTGTCTTTATAATGAAGCAGAGGCCTTCCAACGTTTCAACCTCCATCTAGCAATTAGCTGTACATCAGAATTTTCAGCATTTTACTATCTTCCATTCATACAACATGGCCAACCCATTTTAACTGTGACAGAATTAAAAAGGATTCAATTCTGCCAATGCCACTTTTTGAGAAATGATCTGTGTTAAAAATATAATCGTTGAGACTGTAACTGCAAATTGTATGGCGGCAACGCTCGTGAAAGACACCAAGTTTTTCAATGTGTACCCTGTATGGCGTTTAAGACTCAGATCCATAAAGTAAGGTTTTGAGAACAACAGTTCTGTACACACCTACCTTTGTCTTAATTGATATGCCCCTTTCATTCCATAAACGATGATGGAGTTTGCCAAAAGCATCCTGCTTCTTGGGGATTCTATTGATAATTTCATCCTCAAGAAATGCACTACTGTTCACCTTACTTCCCAGATATTCAATTTACTTAACATACTTGAGATTTTTACCTTTAACAGTTATGAAAACAGAATTCTCACATGCGATGTTACAGTTTCTCACAGTTTACAAGTTGGTTTTGCCAGATGGACAACTTCAGTTTTCTTAATCCAAATACCTTACTTGTGACAGAGAATTGATCAGTAAGGTCTCACGCTTCCTGCAATGATGCTACAAAAAGTGCAGCTGTGGCCTGCCCTACCTTCTTTGGTCTTCAAACTGCATAATTCCCAGGGCTGAATTGATAGATTGATCACCTCAAACCAAACCCAATCTTATTCCACACTGTGTTTTAATTTGATCCTAAGATGGGTGAAGCTGAATAACCTTCAGGAACCACAGTAAGCCACAAGAAGAATAAAAAATATTTTTAAAAAAAGTTTTATATCTTTGATTTGGTAATCTTATTCGTTCCAGTAGTTGAATTCTTTCTGTTTCATGCAGACAGCTATCTTCCCAACCTATGTTTAAAGTTGAAATGTAACACTTTGACTGATTCTGTTAAGTTTTTGACACAGGGTTTGAGATAGAGTTCTTAGGCAGGCAGTCATGTGATGTCAGGCAGTGAGATCTCTCGTCTCAATTGCAAATCTCTTTGGCCAAAACAGCTCTGCAACTTCCTTTGGCCGTTTCAGGCCCTGGCTTATATGGATTTCTACTCAAAAATTAAATTCTTATTATTTCAAAATTTCTCCTATGCAAGGAAAACTCTGGTCCCAGGTCAGAAACTTAAACTTGCCATATGTCTCTCTCAATTTCTTATCAGGGTTAAATTCTTAATTCACAATGAAATCTTTATTTCCGACCCTGTTTTTAGTGCAGGCTCGTTCACCGTCAGCTTTGGCTAGTCACTAAGAAGTTTTTATTATTTCAACTTTTTGCTTGTATAAAATCTCTTTATCAAGCTCTGTGTTTTGATAACTTGTACCAAAAGACAGTCATTAATCAATTGTCTACATTTGCTACATAGCCATGGGAACTTTTCTGAGATTTTGCCTTTTTCTAACAAAACAGAAAAAAAAATCTTCATTTAGTTTTTCTATGTCTTTCCTTCTATGTTTTAATCCTTTAGTGCCAAATAGTGCTACACAGCATCATCAGCAAACAAATCTAATATCAGAGCTACGTTAGTTTTTGTTTTATCATTGAATCGCTGGTTGTCCAGAACTCAAACTGAATCACTTTTTCAAGGTCCTCATAGGCGTGTTCCAGCATAAGGTAAACAGAACTAGTGCCATCACACAACCCTGTTTGGTACCATCTGTTACATTAAAAAAAACCGATGATTGACCGTTAGAAAGGACGGAGGCTTTTATTCCTTGATGAAACGAAACAATGATGTTCAGCATGTTGTTTTGTATGACCAGCATCTTTAGAACCTTGTAAAGGGTATTTCTACTGACAGTATTAAAAGCCTTGGTGAGGTCAATAAAAACTATGTATAGCCCTTGATTTGTCTCACGGACTTTCTCAGTGACTTGTCTGAGCGAAAAAATCATGTCAACAGTTTCACAACCAGTGCGAAATCCACACTGGGATTCTGGATATATATCATCAACAGGGTAGATGACAATTCTATTGAGTATAGTGCAAGCAAGGATATATATATATATATATACTATGATATATCTATATATGATATATATAGTGATATATGATATCACTATGATATATATATATATATATATATATATATATATATATATATATCATAGTGATTGTTTAATACTTAGTTTTTGGTCCTAATAGGGTTAGACCAGTACGCATTTGTATTAAAAAGTGTTCTATACAATTATATTGTAAAACTTTTGAATATTTTCCATTTTTAAACGAGTTATTTCACTACCCAGGTTTTTACCATGAGTGGTGTCTTCAGGTGATTTTTAATAACTGATTTTACCTTTTACTGTTTTTCTTTTTAAGAACGCTCTTGTAACGGTGTTTTATTTGAACGTTCATGTGGCAGGGAATTTATGAACATGCATTGTTTAAATTAAAATGAATTATGATGTTTTCATCCATGGTTGTATGAACCTAGGAGGTATTTCTTAGTGTGAATGCATTTAGGCATAATTTCTGTTCTTTCATTTAACAGTTCATCTTTATTTGGGTATACATAATTTCTAATTTTTCTTCTTGGCACAGTCTACATATTTGTCCACCATTGTAAAGCTTGGCTGTTTTTACAATGCTCCACATTATGTCTGGGTCTTTTTCATATTTTGATTTCAATTTCCAGATGTGGTTAGCCAATTTTGTATTGTTTTTATATATATATATATATATATATATATATATATATATATACACATATATATATATAATAGATAGCATAAATACATCATTTACATATATATATTACATGTTATATATATAACATGTCATATATAATAACATTATACACACACACACACATATATAGAATGTAAACTTAAACTACTAAAATACCAATCTCTTTCCATTTGCTATTGGTAACTATGTTCCAGTTTTAGTAGTTGAAGTTTAAGTTTTAAACGTTTTTGTTGATTGCTATTTGCATGCGATATTGTCTGTCACAAAATTTCCTCAATGACAAAAAAAAATGCTTATAAAATACACAAAACCAAAAAAACAAATACCACCCAAAATCACACAAATTCCATAATACTACCTTCCAACAACTTTTCGTATGAACTCTCCAACAAAGTAACTACCTCAAATACCAGAATATATATATATATATATATATAATTAGTTAGTTTTTGATCCTAATTAAATTAGACCAGTACACAGTTGAATTAAAAAGTGTTCAATACAATTATATTGTATAACTCTTGAATATTTTTCATTTGGAAATGAGTTATTTCCCAAAATTAGGTTTCAATCTTTCGGTATCTTCATGTGATTTACAATAACTGATTTTATTGTTTTTCAAATGCTTGAACAGTGATTTTTTCCAAATGTGCAACTGTTTGAGTTTGAGTTTTATTTAATGACATATCAACCTCTGTAGGTTATTTAATGCCAAAGAGGTGGGGTTTTAAGGTTTTTTGTTTAATGTTTGGTTATAGTGAGAAGATTGATTTAGTCAGATTTTAATTAAATTTTTTTGTTTTTATTTTTTTTTTATTTTAGAAAACTGAAAATGTCTTCTAGTTTTGTATTCAAAAATGTTTTACTGAGAATAATTTTTTCCCTTCAGAAATGTGTTATGGCAAAAATTTTTCTTCAAAAATGTATTGTTGGTAATATTTTTCCTTCAAAAATGTATATTTTTCTATAAAAGTTTATTTTTATGTATATATTTCTATAAAAGTGTATTTTTATACTTTCATAGTATTTTGACCCCAGTCAAAACACTAGCTGAGACCCTAACAGGTGCTACCACTCCAGATCAGGGCAGACCTGGGAACAACAACAATTAAGAGGTGGTTCCATGCTCCTCACAACCTCCCAGTCAGAAGCCTTGCTGCCGGACGCAGATTACCGTCATGCCCAGAACCACGTGCAACTGTAATTTTAAACAACCGAAAAATTTTTAAAATTAGGAAGGGAGGGTAGCTTTGGTTTTATGGTACATTAATCACAGTGGGTCATTCAATGCCCAACAGTTTACATATATATAAACATGTATAATTTGAAAATGAACTGTGACAAAGTTCCAATCAATGAAGCTCATTTAGTGGTAATGTAGTCAAATTGATATCAATATATATTCTATAGAAGTTAGAAATAGTCTGTTTTTTTAGGTACTCTATTATTTGAGAAGCAGATACGTCTTTGAATAGCAGGGCAAGGGTTGTTGCGTGGTAGCTTTTCTTCTGAATGTTCTTATATTTTTTTACAGTCAACTAATATGTGACTGACTGTGAGTAGTTGATTGTAGTAAGTACACCAAGCAAGGTGCAGTTTCTATCTTGAGCAGATAGGCATGTGTTAAGTATATATGTCCAATTCTAATTCTGCTTAATATTATATCTTGTCTTCAGTTCGTGATTTCCAGTTTAATTGTAGGTTGATATTTATAGAGTTTGTTATTTGGGAACATGTCCCATATTGCTTGCCATTTTCTTCTTATGTATTTTTTAATTTTGGTTTTAAAGTCAGTGAATAGAAGTTTAAGAGTTGTGATCATCATTTTAGTTGCTTCTTTTGTAAGTGTGTCGGTCATTTGGTTTCCCCTAATGCCCATATAGATCCATCTGAGACCACTGTTTTGTCATCGTCTGTTAGTGATATTTTTCTAGAAACTCTTGTATGTATGGGTGATTTTGGTTTCCTTCTTGAATTGCTATCAGGCTGGATAGAGAGTGAGAAAATTATATATTTACCCATCTCTAAGCTCTTGATCATGCCCAGTGCCATTTTAATTGCTTGTAGTTTGACTGAATAGATGAAAGCATTATCAGGAAGTTTGATTTGTTTGTCGTTCTTTATATTAGTAGCTGCTGTTCCTGTTCTGTCCATGGTTTTTGATCCATCAGTATAAAAGGCAATATGCTTTGAACACTTGTCTCTAAGTTCATTGAATTTGTTTTTTGGCTGATGAGGTTGTTGGTTGTGTTTTTTTCTGTTGTATTAATTAATCTACATGAGATGTGGTGATTATCAATGGGGGTAAATTGCTGATTATGAGTGATGAAATATTATTGGCATTTTGGTTTATATATTGTATTGCTTCTTTGATGTGGAGGCCAAATGGGGGATAGCTAAAGGTTTACTACTGCAGAAATGGTTGAATTATGAGTTATATGTTTTTTGATGTGTTGGATTGTTTGGGCTGGATTGAAGTTTTAATGCATATTGGAGAGATAATTTTTCCCATCTAAGGGTTAATGGAGGTTCATTGGCTTCAGTATATAGACTTTGCGTTGGTGAGGTACAGAAGGCACCTAGGCTTAATCTGAGGCATTGGTTATGTACAGTTTGTAATTTTTGAAGGTAGGATTTACATGTGGCACTGTATATGGAAGATCCGTAGTCCAGTTTGGTTCTGATATGTGATCTGTAAATTCTAAGCATGACCTTGTGGTCAGCACCCCAGTTCATTTTTTATATTACTTTTAAAAGTTTTATGTCTTTTAGGCATTTCTGTAGTAGATATTCTATATATGCTTTGAAGTTTGTTGAAGATATTCTATATATGCTTTGAAGTTTGAAGATTCCATATGTGCTTTTGAAGTTTGTTGTTAAATATTATACCTAGGTACTTTGTTTGCTGAACCACAGGTATTATATGTCTGTCTATAATTATTTCTGGATCTAAGTGAATTGTGCATTTTTACAGACAGTTTTTGTTTTTGAAAATTGGAAGCCATTTTCATTGGTCCATTTCACTATCTTGTTAAGGCAGTTTTGCATGTAGGCATGTTTGGTGATGAGTATACTATGGCAAAACCATCTACATACAAGAATTTTTCAATTCCTGTGCAGACAGATTCTGTGATACTATTGATTTTAAGGACGAATAATGTGACAGATAGAATATTGCCTTGAGGAACTCCTGTTTCTTGTTTGTGTATGTCTGAGCTTGTATTTCCATGCCTTACTGTAAATGTTTTGAGTGAAAGAAAATTTTTAATAAATGCAGCCATATTTTCTTTGATTCCAGTTTTATGAAGGTCTTTTAGGATTCTGAACCTCCATGTTGTATCATAAGCTTTTTCAATGTCAAAGAAAATTGAAACTACATGATGGTTTTTAATTAGGCCATTGTGGATATATGTTTCAATGGTACCTTGATTTTGTCAGAATCCACTTTGGTATTTGGATAAGATGTTGTGTTTTTCCAGATACTATATCAGTCGTGCGTTGACCATTCATTCCATAGTCTTA
Source organism: Ascarosepion bandense (assembly GCA_037127315.1). NCBI lineage: Eukaryota > Metazoa > Mollusca > Cephalopoda > Sepiida > Sepiidae > Ascarosepion > Ascarosepion bandense. Next base: position 932,052 of record JBBBDQ010000426.1, on the reverse strand, counting down.
CAAATGTAGCTTGTTATGGGACGATAGCTTGTTGGGTTAGAGTGGTCTTTTCTAGTTTGGGGATTGGGATGATAATAGCTTCAAGCCAGTGTTTAGGGAAATCGTTTGACCATCATATGTCATTGAAAATTTGCAAAAGAATTGAGAGGGATGTTTCTGGTAGGTGTTTCAGGAACTGATAGTAGATCTCATCTGGGCCAGTAGCTGTGTTTTTTCCTTTGTTTATTGAGTTTTTTTAGTTCTGTGATAGTGAAGGAGGAGTTGTAGTTATGTGAAGTTGAGTTTTTTCTTCTCTAGAATGTTTTTATATTTTTGGAATTTGGGGGAGTAATGGTTCAATGAAGAATTTTGGCTGAATTCTGCTGCTATTTGGTTGGCTATTTCTTTTTTATTAGTTGTTTTTCTTCCATTTGGTGTGTTTAGATAGGTTATAATTGTTTAGAGTTTTCTCCCACTTATTTTCCCGATGATTTCCCATGTTTTATTTATTGGAGTTTTATTATTTAGTTTGGAGATGTAATTTTTCCAAGTTTCTTTTTAGCTTTCTTGATGATATAGTCTGCTTTCACTTGGGCTTGTTGGTATTTTTGAAGATTGATTCCAGTAGGGTTGTGTTTAAAAAACTTAAACATTTTTTTCCTATTTTTACTGCTTCTCTGCATTCTACTGTGAACCATGGGTTTGATTTGGGGTGTGGTTTTGTGGAGGATTTAGGGATTGTTAGTTCTGCTATTTTGATTAGTGTGTTGGTGAAGACTGATATTGGGTCTGGTTTATTGATCATTTCTTCATCAATCAGAATTGAACAGAGCTTGTGGAATTTGATTCAATCAGCTTTATGGATTTTTCATTTAGGATTTGTTTCCTCTGGTGTAGAATTCTTTGATTTAAGGAATATTGGTGAGTGGTCGCTGCCACATTGATCATTGTGAACTCCCCAGTGGAAGTCCATGAAGATTGAGAAAGAGCATAATGTTAGGTCTATAGCTGATGTTGCCTGGATGAAGGTACGTGTGTGTTTTTCAGGTGATTCCAATATGGATTCAAGGATTTTTCCATTTAAGTTAGTGTCATTGCATCTCCACATTTTGCTGTGGGCATTAAAGTCCCTCATTAGTATCATAGGAGTAGGGAGTTGTTAAAATCAAGTTTTCAATTTCATTTTTATTTAATTTGTGTTTTGGTGGGATGTAAATTGAGCAAATGCTTATTGTTCGATGTAGTGAGGCTTTTATTGCTATTGCCTGGAGGTTTGTTTGTAGTGGTAGTACTGCATGAGGCATTTGGTTTTTGATTATAATTGAAGTATCTCCGATAGGTCGATTGTCTTTTGCTGAACTGTTTGTTTATAGGTGTTGTATCCTTTAAAAGTAATGTTGTCTTTTTCTTTGAGAAGAGTTTCTTGTAAGCAAATTATGTCAGGATTGAAGTTATATTTTCGTAAAAATTTCTATTGCACGTGATTTTGCACACGTTCCTTTTCCTTTAAAAAGGCTGAGTTCTTTTCTTTCTTCGGCATTTTGTTTACCTGCTCTTGCGTTTACTGCATGCTCTTGTGTTGCGAAATTAGTTCTATTAAAGAGGTTTTGTTTCCGTCTTCAGTTACGTTAAAACACCACCACAGTCATTATGCATTTTATTTCCTCATAATTTGGTTTTATGCCTCTGCAGTTCCATTGTATTAAGTTTTGTTTGTTTTTCCATGTTCCATTTAATCTGACATTTGGTTTCAGGTCTTGTGTTTTTGGATATTTTCTGTTTTGTTTGTGGTAGTTTGGGGGGCTTTCTTCCAATTCCATTTTTTCTAGTGTACTATATTTGTTGCTTAATTCAGGTGTTTCATTCAGAATTTTAGTTTCTTGTTCGTGTTTGGATTGGGATCGTTGATGTGGTTTGTCTTGATGTTTTGATTTGGGTGATGACTGCTTATGCTGGGTTTTGTTTTTATGCGTTGGTGTGATTTTCATACAGCAAGGTTGTTTTCTTGGAGATCTTGATGATCTTAATTTTAGAGGGACTTGGGTATTTTGAGATAATCTTTCCTCCTGAGGACATTGTGGTGGTGTTAATTGTTGTTCTTGAGTATCTTTTGTTGTGTAGGTAGGGTTTTGGGGTGAAATTTGTTTAGATTATTGTGTGGAATTCTGTAGCTCTTTTAAAAGGTTAAGAGTTTACTCTTTTAAAAGGTTAAGAGTTTACTCTTCTAAAAGGTTAAGAGTTTACTTGAGCTCATATTTGCTTTTTTTTATGAAGAGGTTACATTTTTGGCATTCAGAAGTGGAGGGTGTTTGCATTGATTGTGTTACTCTTGAGTAAGACCAGGCTGGATAAGTAGTCTCGACAATTTTTCGGGCTTCTGGGAATTGATTCTAATTGTCTTTGGTCAAAGAAGTGTAATTTGAGTCTTCTTCATAGACATGTAGTGGCATGTCCAATATAATTATTCATGAATGTAGTTTGATCAGAAACACACTTCTCTAAGTGAATTATTCATAAATAATGTTGGTTCTCTGTAATTCAGATCTTGCAGGTGCATTATTATTGTTGTTTAAATTTTTTATAGTATATAATTAACTTAACTTTCTTGTTCAGGTTAAATGAGTTCATAATGTTTTTAAAAGAAACACATTACACATCTTGATCTAGTGATAACCCTGTGGAAAATTTTATTTGAAGACAGATTAACTTTGGAATATTATCCTGAATGTTGTGCAATCTGTTTTAGATAAAGAAATACAACAGCTCACAAAATGAGCAGGTTGGAAAATCCAGTAAAATTCATAAATCCATTTCTACATTGGAAGAGTTAAATGCAATCTACTATAATTTATTATAATATTTGTACTATACTTATCTGCCCTTGGCATTTTGTTAGTGTAATTACTTCCCTTACTTGCATTCATCAGTTGACGAATTGCTTAGTCAGGAAATGTTTTGTTGATTAAATCCTTGTTAAGGAAAACCAGTCTTGTCAACTCATTTCAATTTAATCAACAAAACATATTCAACAGTATGGATAAATACTTGAAGCCGGAACGTTTGGGCACCCCTCCTAATACAACATCCTCAAGTAAGCACTTTAATCACTGGCTTCGAAGTTTCTCGTCGTTCCTACGTAAAATTGTTGACCCTAACATCCATACTGATTTGGATAAACTCGATACACTGATAAACTGTATTTCTTCTGAGGTATACGAATACATTGCTGAATGTGATACGTTTGATAGTGCAGTTAACCGTCTGAAAGAACTGTACATAAAACCCCCGAACGAAGTTTTCGCCCGGCATTTACTTGCCACTTGCGGCCAAAAAGAGGAGGAAAATATTGACGAATACGTGCAAAGACTACAGTTACTAGCGAAAGAATGTAACTTTAAACCAGTTGATGCGATTCAAAACCGAGACGACTGTGTCAGAGATGCATTCATCACAGGTTTACGTTCAAACGTTATTCGACAACGGCTACTTGAAAACAAAACACTGCATTTAAATATAGCTATCGACCAAGCTAGAGCGCTCCATGCAGCTCAGAAAAATTCAGAAGCATATACATACACTCAAACACCAATTGTGGGTGCAGTTTCTCAGGAAAATAACTGTACCGGTGTCCAGTCAACGGTCCCAATTAATGCTTGTTGTGCAGCTTCGGCTAACACCAAGTATACGTGTTTTTTTTGTGGAGGACCTCGTCATAACAGAAGTGTGTGTGCAGCAAGAAACGCTACCTGTTTTAAATGTAAAAAAGAAGGCCATTTCTCAAAAATGTGCCGTTCGAACCCAAATACGACATCTGCTGCAACATGCTCTCACAGACTCGCGACAATGTTGATATCCAACACTACGTCTGCCTCCTTAGGATCCCTAAAACAGGCTGCATTATACGTATTGGTCGGGAAAAATGGCGCCGGTACGGCGCTATTGGATACGGGGAGCTCAGGATCCTTTATCTCCCTCAGTTATGTGAGGAAACACAAAATACAAATAAAACCTGCTACTGGTAACGTGTCCATGGCGTCATCATCACTTAAAGCTTCTATCAAAGGACAGTGTACGGTGGATTTGAACCTTCTGGGTGAGTGGTATCCAAATGTAAAACTTTCAGTTCTACCCAACCTCTGCTCTGATATTATTCTTGGCCAAGATTTCATGTCACAACATTCCACTATATCTTTTGCATTCGGTGGCTCTAAGAAAGATCTTGAAATCTCTCATCCTATCTCCTGTAGTGTGCCCTCGGCATTAGTGGACACACCATCTTTATTTTCCAACATTGATCCAGACTGTAAACCTATTACAACTAAATCTAAAAGGTGTGGAGAGGGTGACAGACGTTTCATACAGACTGAGATTGAGAAAATGATCAGAGAGGGTGTAATTCAGGAAAGTACTTCCCCTTGGAGGGCTCAGGTTTTAATAGTAACAAATGAACGTCAAAGAAAGAGACTAGTAGTCGATTATAGTAGAACAATTAACAGATTTACTAGATTGGATGCTTATCCATTACCAAGAATGGATGACTTAGCCCAGGAAATATCAAAATTTAAAGTTTATAGCTCATTGGATCTGAAGAGTGCATATCACCAGATACCAATAAAAGAAGAAGATAAGCCTTATACAGCATTTGAAGCTAACGGTAAACTTTACCAATTTTGTAGAATTCCTTTTGGAGTGACCAATGGTGTTGCATGTTTCCAAAGGATAATAGACAAGATTATTAAGGAAAATAATCTAACGGGAGTGTATGCCTATGTAGACAACATTGTCGTAGTCGGGAAAAATCAGCAAGACCATGATGAGAACTTAGAAAAATTAAAAAAGATTATTACCCAGTATAACCTCACTCTCAATGAAGAGAAGTCCGTGTTCTCTAAAACATCCATTGATTTTCTCGGCTATAGTATATCACAGGGCTTACTTAGACCTGATGCAGAACGTCTACGGCCATTAAGAGAGTTACCTATTCCTCAGAACAAAACCTCTCTGCGTCGAGTGCTTGGATTATTCTCTTACTACTCCCAGTGGATACCCAAATTCTCTGATAAGATTAGACCCTTAATAACAGCTAATTCATTCCCCCTTGATCCAGAATCGATAAAAACATTTGAAATCTTCAAGGAGGAAATTGAAAAGGCCTTATTGCACTCAGTCGACGAAAAGATACCTCTTGTATGATGAAACCGATGCCTCTGATACTGCTATTGCAGCCACTCTCAATCAAGCAAACCGTCCAGTAGCATTCTTTTCACGCACACTTACGACTACAGAACGAAAACACTCTTCCGTAGAAAAGGAGGCTTGTGCAATAGTAGAGGCAGTTAAAAAGTGGTCACATTATCTATCAGCACGACGTTTTGTGATAGTCACAGATCAACAAGCTGTGAATTTCATGTTTGATGCAAGAAGGCATGGAAAGATCAAGAACAGCAAGATCGAAAGATGGAGAATGGAATTGGGGTGTTACGAGTACGATATCATGTACCGACCAGGGAAAAACAATATTCCAGCCGATACGCTCTCGCGTGTCCAGTGCAATGCACTCGACAACATGGGAAGATTGCATGAAATACACGAACATCTTTGTCATCCGGGTATAACCAGGTTAGCTCATTTTGTTAAAGTAAGGAATCTTCCGTACTCTATTGAAGAGGTTAAGAGAGTGTGTGCAGCATGTGCAGTTTGTGCCAGATGGAAACCACGCTTCTATACACCAGAAGCTGGACGCCTAGTCAAAGCTACACAACCAATGGAACGACTCAGCATTGACTTTAAGGGGCCCCTTCCTTCAACTTCGAAAAACCGTTACCTATTAACGGTTATAGATGAGTACTCACGTTTCCCTTTTGCTTTCGCATGTACAAGCACTAATTCAGACTCTGTAATACAGGGTCTAAGTCAAATATTCATAGTATTTGGCATGCCATCCTACATCCATTCGGATAAGGGTGCATCCTTCTTATCAAAGGAAGTACGTGAATATCTCACCAATCTCGGGATTGCTACTAGCCGGACAACGCCTTATCACCCCCAAGGAAACGATCAGTGTGAAAGGTATAACGGGATTATATGGAAACACACATTATTAGCCCTAGCCTCAAGAAATCTCAAGGAATCGCAGTGGGAAACGGTTTTGCCTGAAGTGCTACACTCCATAAGATCTCTTCTTTGTACTGCTACTAATGCCACACCACATGAAAGACTCTTTTCATATCAACGGCGAACTCCCAGCGGCCATTCCTTACCCACTTGGCTATCTAAGCCAGGGCCTGTTCTTTTGCGTCGCCATGTCCGAGCGAGTAAGTACGAACCATTGGTTGACGAAGTAGAGTTACTCGAAGCAAATCCCCAATATGCACACATAAGATTCACCAATGGTCGCGAATCTACAGTCTCTGTAAGCGACCTAGCACCAGCAAGGATCTCATTACAAAGCGAGAATGTTGTAGATGATATCCAGAAAGACCTAAATGATTCTACACCCACTAATGAATCTCCCAAGGAAAAAGTAGATAGTAACGATTCACAAACTATCGTTAACTCAGAAATTGTATCTTCTCCAAGTGATTTAAATATTATTCCTCCTCAAGTAATGTCAAGAACTCCTGATATACCCAGACGATCCCAACGGGAAATTCGTAAGCCAAAGAGGTATGATGAACCGTAAAAAAAAAAAAAAAAAAAAAAAAAAGGAGGGGGAGAATGTACTATACTTATCTGCCCTTGGCATTTTGTTAGTGTAATTACTTCCCTTACTTGCATTCATCAGTTGACGAATTGCTTAGTCAGGAAATGTTTTGTTGATTAAATCCTTGTTAAGGAAAACCAGTCTTGTCAACTCATTTCAATATTAATAGTGCAAATATTTATGAAAATTTAATCAAGCCAATTTTTTGCAACACAGACGGCATTAACTAACTATTGTTGAAAATTTAAAATATATTTCAGCAATATATTATGTGAGTGCCAGCTTATGATAGTAAAAATATTCATAATAACTTGTTTTTGGTGAGTTGCTATGCAACCAATTAAAATGACTGATAAATTATTATTTAGAAATTAATCCAAAAAATATAGGCCACAAAATATATTTAAACATTATCCAATATACCTGAATAAATTACTTCATTATTTTATGCATTAATGGCTCCTTTGATATTCTATAACACTCATATTGTGTTTGTTAACTTCCCTACTGTTTTAATTTTGCTAGTGAGACAGTCTACAGTAATTTGTACAAATATGAAATATCTTGCAGCAGTTTTTATTGTTTCCCAAATTACTTAAAAATTGATTTTTATTTGCACAATATACCTCTTTAGTTCACTTCTTCCCATATAAACCACAAAAAAAACCCCCAAAAAGACACTGAGGTATAACATGCAATCTTTTAAAAATGAAAGAGTGAATTTAGAATTCTGTAATAAACTATAGTCCAAATTGATATCAATTAATCAATATTTCTATTATATTTATTATACACAAAAAATGTCTATTTTTCATGATAAAATCTGCTTTTTAAATCAACTCAATAAAGATACCTCTAAAAACAAATAAAAAGAATTTATTAATTTTTATAAACAAAACTTTAAATTTAATTTTTTCAGAAATTAAATTTTAGATTTTGAAACTATTAAAAAACTCAAAATTGCTTACTTCCAAACTCTCTTTTCAGAGCAAAAAATGGGTTTAATTGAATAACAATTATAAAAGCCACCAACCAAACAATAATAATCACAAAGAACTTTATTGGAAACATAAAATTGTTGTTATTTTGTTTTATTTTTAAAGATGAATATGCAAATAAGGAAATGTTGCTAAGTTGAACAAGTTGTTAGACACATGCTGGGACTAAAAAAAAAAACAAAGCATTATGTACATTTATTATTATGCCAGGACTGCTTCTTGGCATTTTGCTGGGAAGCATATGACGAGCTTAAACCTAGTCATCAAGGATGCTAGGTCTGGATAATATTTAACAGTGACCTGATTGAGTGTACATGCCACATTAAAAACTGACATTCAGTAATAACTTTAGTGTGTGTGGGTGGGCTAGGAGTTTAATATTTACCTCGTTTTCCAATGACATGTGAATGTGACACAAAGTCAAGTTTATGATGGTGAACCTGAACGTGTATGACAGGCCAGGGACAAAAAGAAGCCCTGCAACCATCAATTGCACTGTCTTTGGCAGAGATTCCCAATCCTCCCCTCTAGTGCAATGGGTTAGTTCAACTTCAGGATACTGTTCCCTGGGACCGGGCACCACTCAGTATTGTTTTTCTCAGAAGCATATCTGTCCTCAGATAGAGATGCAACAAAACTGCACTCTGCCCAAGGACAGAGACGCAACTGAGAGATGATGATTCCTACCCAGCAGGAGGCCTGCATCAGTGTTGTGATGTGTGTATTTTTTTTATATACATTTGAAGATGTGGGTTCTTAAAATTATAATTGTTTCTATTTATTTTCAAACTTTTATAATTGCCAACTTAGAAAACAAAATATTTAATAAAATAAATAAATCCACCAGTTATGCCAGATATACTGATGACATCTTCATTCAAATCAAATCTGTTAATGACATAGTATATAAAAATAATTTTAAAGAAATCTGTTTTAAAGTTCACATTGATAAAAAATCCCATTTCTAGACATTTTAATTGACTATAACAGCAGTAATTTTACCACATCTCTGTACAACAGTCATCTCTGTTCTAGCTGCTGACTTTTAAACTACAACAGTGAATGCCTTGAAAAATATAAAACTGCTATAACACAATCCAAAGGGCTAAACTCATTTCCTTAGAGAATTAAATCATATTATCAAATGTCAATTACAAAAAAGATGAAACAGTAGATTCATTATATACTGCAAAATATTCAAAACCTGCAATCTAGTTAAATAAAAATCATATATCCCAAACTTTTTAACTCTCTATATAAGAGCAATATTATGCATGTATGTACCTACTCACTCAGTGAATGTTTCCTGATAAATAAAAAACACAAAACATCTTACATATGATGTACCACTACTCCACTCTCAGAGACTCACATGCCAGCTATCGGACCAGAGTGTCATCAGACAACATATTAGTAATGCGCAAAGATCATAATGTCAGACAGCTACTCACAAACAGTACTAAAATACTAGCAAAATCAAATAGTAAAAACTGACTTATAATCCTTGAAGCAATATTCATACAAAAAATCAACAATTTATATATAACAACAATTTATAACTATAATAGCACACATCTTCAAAAGTATAAAAACACATACATATGTCCCACTTTGCCTACCTCACAATACTAATTAGTTCTTTGAAACTCTTCATTTGAAAGTTGAAAGTTTGGACCATATTTCTTCTGAAATGAATTTTGGACAATTTCTGAAGGAATTTCCTCCTCATCTGAGAAGGATTATTCATAATTTGGAAAAGTTGATTGATAATAATATCTCAAATTTATTGGAACAGTTGTTCATCTAGGAATAAAACAAGTGATAGTATGTCAGTGACAGAGCTAAAAAGAATACAATGTGTAAGATTTTTCCATCCTAATTTCATCATCATTTACTGTATTGCATTAACAGGAGGTGTGTAAAGTCATCTAGAAAAATAACTAATTTACTTCCTTATGTAGAAAATATTTTTTCTGCTTTAATATGTCATTAAAATCAGCCAATTGCTCAATGTAATAAAATGCAATTTTCTTTGTTCAGGTTCCAGCAATTTTTAATAAAAGAACTTTTATGATTCCTCACAGTGTGCAAAATATAGTGCTGGGAACTTTTGCAGTTACATAGTGCATGTGGATAAACTGAAGTGCCAAACAATTGTACTCTGGATGGTAGTATCCTACTCCACTCACAGAAATGAACTCAGCTCACTAACAATTGACATAGAAAGTTAAGAGATGGTATAATTGTAGCAGTCATGGGACATGGACAGAACTAAATAGTTTGATTTTGGACTGATCACTTGAACTAGAAAGATATAGCCTTCTACCTCTGATATGACAACAACTGTTCTAGATTTTTCAGTAAGAAATGCCATAAATATATGAATTCTTGATAAATGCATGAAAACTACAGGTGCCAACAGAAGATAGGATTGTTAGTGACAAGGATAAACCATCCAACATCATAAATTACATTCCAGTTCAAAGCTAGTGCTATCAACCTCCTAATCAATACAGCATACATAGTATTCCATAGTGCTTTGTAATTATCAATCAACAAGAGTATCATTACTGATAATATAGCCATCATCATTTGGGCTAGAAAACATCACCATTTTATAATGGAAGACTTGATCAAACAAGTTACTTTTCCAGTTCTTTAAGATAAATGGTTTACTTCATGTATAGAGGAGGTTGCATGAGGCTATGGGTCCAGCAAGTCAGCAGGCAGTTGTGTAAACTGAGGTGGGCTCTGTAATTGTGTTGACTATGTTCTTTTGGAGTTCAAAAGGAGCACTAATAAAACAAGAGTCTGTCTTCTCAAAAACCTTATTTATAAACTGAATTAAATAAATACATAAGAGTTGTGATTTGTAGTTGAAAATTACAAATAAAACTAAAACCCTTTAAATTTATATATAAATAGTATCATGACATTTTCACTGAGCATTTTTGTACAAAAAAATAGACAACCTACGATTACACATATTTTATATAAATAAAGCCCTTCTTAAGGTATGAGCTGTACTTGTTAATACATCATCATTATTATTATTAATGCTTCTATAAGAAGAATGGCAATTTCATTAAGTTTAAGTAGATGCCATTTTTTTGTGCCAGTTTTTAGTTCATTCAGGATCAATTGATAAATAAAATACAAAATATTAGTAACATTTTACTTAGACTTTGTTCTGAGATATATATATGTACATGAAGTATAAACCAGGAAGAATCTGGAACCAAAGTTTAAGGTCTAACCTGAAATGTTGTGTGTGTGTTTTTCTCTTTCTCATATTTTCTGATGTTTGAGGACATCATCTACAACTATACAAACACACTCAAGTATAAACATTCTTATAGAAAATGAAATAAAGTTTAGTTAACATTTTTAGGAAATGTGACATACTAAATATACTGCATGCCTATTTCAGTAGTTCAAAACATTTGTAAAATTAAACTTGTGAATAAAATATTCTTTCATTTGTCAAGTGAAGAGTGCATTTAATAAATATATACTTATTTTTCATGAGAAGCATTGAAATCTCACTTGAAATATAAGTTCTAAACTCTCCATCTTCATTGTTACTAGTATTTAATTAAAATTAAAGAATAAATTAGTATAAATAAATAGAATAAATTAATGCATTGTTGCATTAAGTGCAGTAGTTGTTGTTTGACCAGGTAAAAAGTAAAAATTTTGAATGCTCAGCCTTCTCTAATTTGAGGACTGATGCAACACAATTTTTCTTTTGCATTCTCCTTGTTTAATGGTATATATATGAAGCAAAATTTAGCAATTAAAAAGATGGAGTATTTCAGGCTTTATATTGTGAAATAGAATTGTTTAAAATGACACTTAAATTTATTTTCAATATGTAATGAACAATTTTGGTTCAGAAAACTCAAAGTAATAATCAGAGAATTAAAAATATCTGATGAAATTGTATTTTTCAACTGATCATTTTCATTTATTTTGTACTTTTCCTTTTGAAAAATAATTTTGGTTTAATTATTTACTGATAATTTTTAATATATAGATATGAGACATACCATTTTTATTACTTTTTCATACCTTCCTGTGAATTGAGATAAATTGAAATGATTTCTAGACATTTTTAAAGGCAAGAATTGTCTTTGAAGTCAGATTTATTTTCTATTGTTTCTTAATCCTGACATGTACAATTCATAATTGGCTATTTGCTACTCACCAAATAGAATATTATGCACATTATTAACTGTAGTTAAATGCTTATAGGTTAAAATTGAATTTTCAAATCAAATTGATTATTCAAAGAAGGTATGCTACTTCAAATACTTTATAAAAAATCAGAAACTGATAATGGAATGAAACAGATTATTCATAATTGAGAAAAAAAAAATTAAGTAAACAACATGTAAAAAGAGCAGTGATTGTTTTAGTTTTTAATTTTATTTTGGATTACAATGAATATGTTATTCAGAATAATTATTACTGCATTTTCCAAAAATCTATACTATAAAAGAAAAGTTACTGTCTGCTTGTGACTTTTCATACATGTATGTAATGTATATGTGAATGAATGTTTGACATAAGTGATTGTGCCATTTAATGTATAAATAAATAACACACACACACACTTTGAACTAAGACACTGGAATAATCAGTTCCCCCCACTCAGCTTTGACAACCCACTGGTTGTCAAAGCTGAGTTGTCAAAGTTGGAGACAAAAAAAAATTAAACTTTAAAACAATCAAATAAGGATAAGATTTTATTGAAATTTCTGGAAATTATTTGGTAATAAATTATTTTTAAAGATTTTTAATTTTGTGGAAATATTTTCAAGCCTGTCATTGAATATACATTTCATTCACACAATGTGAATGAAATTGAAATGGACATTTGTGCTGCAAGGGCTAATTCCCCATTTGGTTTGACAATAACCACTGGGTAACAGGAAAATAGTATAAACTCAAATGATGCCATTTTAATGACTCCTGTATTTAAACTGAGTATATTTACTAATAAATGCATTCTTTTAAATGCACAAACAATATAGATTTGACATTTGATCATGCTGCTGTCAGAAAATCAATAAATGCCAAATTAGTCATTAATTAATAATGAAGATTTTAAAATGAATATATTTTTTACTTCCTGATTTTCTGATTTGCATTCTCAACTTATCAAAGGTGAAAAACCAGAAGTTATGCTAAACATTGGTGCTTTGCCTTAAATACCTTAGAGACAAGTAAAAAATAGTTTAAAAAGATAGTGGAAGTATTTCTTACCGTGCCAAGCCAAAATCTCCAACTTTAACAACATAATTCTGACCAACCAAACAGTTTCTTGCTGCCAAATCTCGATGGATACATTTTCTAGATTCTAAATATTTCATTCCTTTGCAAACATCAACACAAAACATTATCAATCTTTCTGTTTCGTTTAAAATTCCAGGTACTTTGCTTTTTAAAAACTGCCACAATGACCCTGAAAAACAAAAATCATGCACATTATATATATCATACAAACAAATACCTATTAGGATTATACAATCATGGATGAAAATGATCTCTAAGACATTTAAGTAACTTCTTCTAATTTTGAAAATTGCGTGTTTGTAAAAAATCCCTGTTACGTGAGTGTTTTTCAAAAAATGGTAAAATCAGTGACTGTAAATCGCCTGAAGACAGCAAAAGGTAGAAACCTAAGTTAAAAAATATGTTTACAAATTATATATATATATATATATAGTACTGTGCAAAAGTATTAAGACAAAAACTATTTTATCTTTTATGAGGCATACTGACAGAAAATAAACAATTTCATTAAATTAATTTTATTTGATTTACTCAACAAATGCTTTAACAAGAAAAAAATACTTGTTACAAAATAAATTTAATATTTAGTATAATAGCCTTTTGCTTTGATCACAGCCTTCATTCTGTCAGGCATTGACATCACAAGCTTCTTCAATGTATCCAATGGTATCTCCTGCTAAGCAGCTTGTATTTGCTCCCAAAGTGTGCCTTGAAAAGTAACATTAGATTTATTAATTCGAGAGGGTGGAATAAGAAAAAAGTCAGTCATATCCAAGGATAATAGAATAATGAGTAGTTTCAAAATAACTTGTTTAATAGAAAATAGGAAAAAATTAATATAACTTCTTTTTAATACATTTCTTTTACACCTAGTTTTAAATAATCAATATTTACTTGGCTTTTCACTCTGAATTTCAGTGAGATTTTTAGGAAAATCACCCCTGTCTTAATACTTTTGCACACTACCAGTAGTGTGCAAAAGTGTTAGGACATGGGTGATTTTAAACTTTATTTTGATACATCATGAAAGATAAAATACTTTTGCACAGTACTGGATATATATATATATATATATATATATATATATATATATGGATGTAAATAAGTATACATGCAGGTACACACCAATATATAAAAATTTATCAGGTGTTAGTAGAACAAAGCTCAATGTAATATAACAGAGCTATTAATTATATATTCTTCTTCTTTTATGTACCTTGTCCCTTCAGGACGTAGGTGATCATGACCTTCCACGTCTTCCTATCCCTGGTGGCTCTTAGCACGCTTTCTCCTGTAACGTCTCTCAGCCTTCGTTCCATCATCCACCTGCTCAGGCTCTTTAAATATGCTATCTGCTGCTTTCCGCTGTCTCTTTTTTCCTCTATCTGGCCTGTTAGTACCAGGTTCTCCAAGCACTCCTTCCTCATTGCATGTCCCAGGAACTTCATTTGTTTCTTCCTGATGCTCAATATTAATTTCCTTTTCGTTTCCATCATTTCCAAAACCTCGTCATTGCTCACATGCTCAGCCTATGATATCTGCAGCATCCTTCTGTAGAACCACATTCCAGCTGCTTCAAGTTTTCCCTTCATCTTTGTTGATATTGTCCAACATTCACTGCCATATTGAAGAACTGACATCACATAGCAATCCAGTACTCTCTTCTTTGTTTCTAGTGAAAGTTTCCTGTGTCTTAATACTTTACTCAGCTTCTGGAACGAGTCTTTCACCATGCTAATTCACCTTTGGATCTCTGTGTCGCACTTTCTGTCTTCAGTTAGAACACTTCCCAGATATTTAAATTTTCATACCTGCTTGATTTTAAAACCCCCCAACCTGTACTTGGCACTTTGAGCTGCTCTTTTTGCTGATGACCATGCATTCGGTTTTCTTGCAGTTTATTTGTAATCCCTTCATGTCACTCTCTTCAGCTATCTTCTGTAGGAGGTCCTGCAGTTTTTTTTCATGTCTGCAATCAACACTGTGTCATCTGCGTATCTTATGTTGTTCAGACTGTGTCCTCCGATGACAAATCCTGGCGTAACATCTAGGGTCCTCAAAATATTCTCACTGTATAAGTTAAATAGATCTGGTGAAAATATGTGGTGATATTGAGCAAAGCGAGGGACCAGAAAGCAAATGATCAAAACTGGTCTTTGTGTACCTGGCTCCACGCATATGTTCCAGTTGAAAACCAAAAATTAATAAATATCAAATTCCTGTTCGCAAGCCTATGCAAATTTTATTTATCATCCAATGGGAAGCCCAGAATTAAATACAGGTGTGAATTCCCAAATGACCTGCTGGGACCCACAAAGACAAAATAAAAAGCCGACACAAAAAGCATCGCCAGTTGAGAAAGTACAAGCATAATTAGCACATCCCTTGACCTCGTCGAGCGATCCACTATGCCTGCTTCGCCTTTCCTCTCACCTTCTTCTTTGCTGTCCCCTGAGCTACTTACCCGACCAAGAACCCACTATAAATACACATCCCTGTCTTACGCCTCTTTCTATCTTTGTATATCTTTGTGGCATATTTTGTCGAACACTTTTGCATAGTCAATAAAGCAAAAGTACAAGTCCTTCTTCATTTGTATTACTCTTTCAGAGAGCATCCTAATCATAAATATGGTGTTCCTTGTCCCAGTGTCTTTGATGAACCCACACTGTTCTTGTCCTATCTCTGGCCTGATTCTATTTCTTGCTCTATTCATCAGTATTCGGATGATCAATTTTGTAATATGACTCATTAAACTGATAGTTTGGTGTAGTTCACACTCATTTGCACCTGGCTTCTTAGGCAATGCTATGAAAATGGATTTGCATAGGTCGTCTGACATTATACCACTATTATAAATTTCATTTATTATTTCCGTAATTTTTTCTATGTTGAATTCTTCCAGGGCTAACAGCAGCTCTATTACAATGCCGTCTGGACCAGCTGCTTTATTTCTATTCAGTTTGGCCATTGCAGCTTCCACTTTGGACTTTAATATTTCCAGTCCGTCCTCATCTTTGCGTATTATCAGTTTCTTTCTTTTGTTGTGGAAAAGATCTTCTATATATTCTTCCCATCGCTTGAGTATTTCTTTTTTTCTCCAGTATATTGTTCCATTCTTGGCTTTTATACATCCTGTTGAGGAGGAGGTTTTTTGTCCTGTCAGTTCTCTTATCTCTTTATGCATGTCTGCTTTATTAGTCCTGCTCAGTCTCTCTACCTCTGTGCATTTGTCGTTGAGCCATTCCTCTTTTGCCTGTCTGCATTTGTTCCTTATTTCCTTGTGCAGTTTCCTGTATTCTCTTCCATGTCTTGGCATCATTTTCCATCTCCTTTGCATCATGTCAAGGATCTCTTCAGTCATCCACTCGTTTTTTCTTCTGTATCTGATTTCCTTTGGGGCAACGTTGTTTGCTGTTGTCACCATTGCTTCCTTTTAGTGAGTCCCATTTTGAATGTCCTTGTCCAATTTTTTCTTCATATTTGTTTTTCATGCTGTTATATTAATAAATATAAATTGTAAACATTGTGTCTGCTTATTTTTAATAAAATCCATTCATACTCATGGATAATCTTTCGCATATTATAATTGAAAGATGTAAGAAATGAGCTGTAACTTTGACAGTTGATTTTATTATTCATTTCATGTTGAATATAGACAGGAATATTGTAGATGTCTGCATTCACAATGTAAAAAAATAATGATTGATAACACAACTATCCTACACAAAGAAAACAACAACTACAGATCTTCGAGACAATATTCATTAAAAAACTTAAGCTGTCAATTAATAGAATCAGCTATGAATACTGTAATAATGCTCTAAAATGTTTATAAAAAGAACAGTTTTTTCATCCTTTAACACATGCATGACCATGACATTACAACATAAAAAAATTCTATTTTGGATAGTTTTCATGTTCTAATGAATGCTAAGCAATTTGTCAACTGTTACATTTCAAGCAAGAAGAAAATTTACAGCAATTTTTAGCAACACAGTTTTGCTGTTATTTTTTGTTACCACAACTCACACCCCTGAAGATGATTTTGGAAGAAGATTGAAAGTACTTGGGAACATCAAGAAATGAATAACAAAATTATTTCAATTATAATACGCAAAAGATTATCCATGAGTATGAACAGATTTTATTAAAAATAAGCAGGCACAATGTTTGCAATTTATTTAATCTGACATGCCTAAAAGAATTTTCATGCACTATGCAATCAGGTACATATTACAAACTGGTCATTTTTAGATTTGAACTGTTTTTTTTTGGTACTAGCATTGTTTGAGGTCATTATAAATTATAAATCAGGGATGTGAATTTTATCATGTATAATTTTAATTTGGTTTATCATTCAATCAGTTAAGTGTCATGCGCAATATATGCTTGGGCAATCTTGACTTGAAAGAGACATAACTGACTGGGCAGAAGATTTTCCCACAGTAGGTTGCCATTAATTTCTGTGGTAGACTGGTTGCCAACCAAGGCTATAGAACCCAATCTGTCCTGCTATTTAATCTATCACTGGAGGGAGAAGCAATGGATTAATATCTTTACCAAAGGTGTTTGCATGTAAGTGAATGCAATGAATTCAACTTGAATTTGAACTTGGCTCTTCGATTTCTTGTTCCAAGCCAATATTCACTGCACCACCATGCATACATAAAAATGAAAATAAAATTGTAGGAGTTTAAAAAAAAACTAATATTAAATATTTTGGAGGCCATATTTAATGAATGTTATAAGGTGGGTATATTTTGTTTATTAAATTTAATTATTTTCAGTTGACGAAGGCACTGGAAAAGTATGCAATATATAAAATAATTAACAAAAATGAAAGAAAGATAATAAGTAAAAATAAATAATAAATGATAAAATTAAATAAAAACTAGATAAAAAGATAAATAATAACTGAAAAAGTAAATGTGAAAATGGAGGACAGGCTAGTCAGGGTCTAAATATTTAACCAGATATTTATTTCTATTTTTGGATGTGGTCATTAATTCACTTCTATTGTTTAATATATTAGGGTTATTCATGTTTTTTTAAGCTGACAAGGTTTTCTAAAAGGCATAAGTTACATCTGTGTCCTGTTCCATTATAAAATTTGATTTTTGTGATGATGACACAAGTAATAATTGGGTTTTTGTTGATGTCTTTTAATTGCCAAAAATATTTAATGGAGGCAGTGCTAGCTATTATTATTTAAAGTCAATTTATGGTTATAGAATTGATTTTGAAATTGTTGTTTGTTGAAGCAAAATAAGACTTAACAATGCTTTTAGAATGAATGCTAGCTTTGTAAATTATACTTGTATACATTAGGAACTAAAATGAATCCACAAACACTTCAACCATTCTCTTGTACTAAAAAGATTTTTAACAAAAACAGTGTTATATTTGTGTCAAGAACTTTGGTAAATATATCTCACTATATAACAGTATGATATTAAATAAAAACATGTCGAACCTGCAAAATAATAGTAACTCTACTGTCAATAACAGTAACCTACTAAAAATAATTATAACTGCCAAAAAAAAACAGTCTGCCCACTAAGTCAATGTATGGCCAAATGTATAATTTATAAAGCTAGCATTCATTCTCAAAACACCGTTAAACCTTAACATTCAACAGACAACAGCTTTATTTTTGAATGCATAACAGGAAGTTTCAAACATGACACTAACCAATAACTATTTAATAAATATACACACACACACACACACACACACACACACACACACACACATACACACACACAAGATATCAGTTACTAAATTAGTGTTGAACATTTGTCTAAATAATAAAGAATAATTCTATTTATTTTAATTGTTAATTGCTTAATATAAGATACAGCTTATAAAAGACAGTGCATATGTTCATTAGATAAATAAGATGATGAGGCCTACCATGCATCATGAATTCAGTGATGATTATAAGAGGTTGTTGTTTGGTGACCACACCATACAGTTGTACCAGATTTGGATGACTCAGTTGTCTGTAAAACAAATGTATCATTGATTAAAATAAGAAAAATGCATGAATTTCAAAATATGAGGAAGGAGGGCCTAGAGAATTTAATACTCGCAAGACGGATAAAAGGAAAGCGAAACAGAGGAAAGCAGCATGAGACCTACTAGATAGGTCTGAGCAAATGAATGGTGGAGCAGGGTTTCGAAAAGATACCAAAAGAAAATATATTGATAGTGACAAGAGACAGAGCTATGTGGAAGTCCATGATCGCCTACATCCTGAATGGACACAGCACATGAAGAACATTTTTCACAATTTCATTCACCCACAGGATGACAAAAAAGTCAATCATCTCAGTTTCCTGCTACTTTCCTGTTTCTGCTCTACTTTGCTGACCTTTCGCAACAAAAAGCTTCAAAGAGAAGAATATTATCATTCTCAGAAGAGAGAAGCCAAAGCTTGAACTGAAAATCAAAACCAAAGTGGGCAGCAAGGAATGTCATCATTATTTTTATTTCAAGTATTATGGAATCAAAATAATGATGACATACAGTATGAGTGGATGATGGGATGCCCCATTCCAAACAAAGTGTTCTGCTTCCTATGTCTGTTATTTTGTCAGCATAAGAACACATGGACAGTTACTGGCTGATGTGATTTGAACAATTTGATTACAACATTTTATTCCAGAACTATCTGTATTCTGTAATTGCTCTGAAAACCTTTGTCTGACAATGAATTGATACAGTGATCAATCACTGGAAAGCAGTTTCGATTTAATTGCCTAATAAGTCAAAAGTGCATTTTCTCACATTAAAATTAGTTCATATCACATTCACAGAGGGTGGGATGAGTAAGGCTTCACTGCCCCATTCTCTACCTTGACAATTGACCTGCATCATGGACTGCATACCTTGGTTTCAAAGTCATCTTTCACCACTGTATAAAGTATTAAATTTAAAGAAAATGTTCATCCCTCATATTTTAAATCTTGCAAGCTACTGATTCACATTTTGCCTTGAGGAATTGCAAAATTACAAAAATGGTGGAACCATTCATAGGGTTTTGGGTTAAAATTAACAGTTGATTTACCCATGCCAAGAATATTAATGAAAGATGATAATAACCAGGATACACATGGTTAATTTTAACAAAATAATATAAGAAATTTATTCATGAATTTATACACTTGAAGTAGTGTCAATAGTTCATTTCAGGAAAATAAATCAGATTTCCTTAAGGTCTAATGTATTGTCATGAAATGAAAATGTCTATACAACAGTAAATGATATAACACAAAATAATATTCAAATGGTTTAAGACAAAGGTAAGAAAGTTTGTTGCTCCTTGAAGTGATACATTCAAAAGTAGATGAAGAGAAATAGTTTGAAATACTTAGTTTTCTTGGTGTAGCATTTGAGATACATACATAAATAGAGTGAACCTTAGGCACCAGGAAAAAGAGAAATCACAGAGCTTCCTATGAGATTTATGTATCACAACACTTGGATTGTTGATAGAAAATTCTTTAAAGTGCCATGTGTCAATAATATAATTGACAAGTAATTTTACACTGGCAAAAATTTCAATGCTAGTTGCAATGAAGAAAAATGAAACCTTTCACATTTTTCTCCTGATCTTATATCAAAAGAAATTTTGTGGAGGCTGACAAATTTATTTCCTTCTTGGTTGATTGGTTAAGTTTTGTCAAGACAAGATTTTCATTGATCCAAAAACAATTTCACATAGGCTTGCAAATTCCATTTTTTCTTCTTTCTCAGTCATTTGAATTTGAAGTGAGTGGGTGAAGGGAGTTATTATTATTTTGCACACACTAAATCACTTCTTTTGCCAGATTTGAAAGAATCCTTTAGTAAATCAATAGTAGTGGTATGTATTGCCTCATTTTTAAGTAACCCATCTGCCAGACTTACTTCTCATTGTGTTTTGCTATCTTGTCTCCATAGTCCTGTCAATATCTGGTGAGGTGTCTCTTTGTGCTGGTATTGCTTTATTAATATTAGGTATTTTCACCATTTCTGCTACAACTGCTAGTTTCAATCTGTCTAGGGAAGCATTGCTATTCACATCTTTTGCAGTTCTTATTATTGATAACTACTTTATATGGACCTGTGTATGGTGCTTCCAAAGATTTCTGAAATCTGTCAGTCCTAAGCCATACAAATTTACAGTTGTTTAGGTTCTTTGCGATATAGAGATTTTTGTGATGAATGTAAGTGGACTGATTTTCCCTATCAAAATTTTGCAATTCACTCACCATATCTTCTATTGTTAGGTTTAATGCTTTGCCATTACTCTTGTCTAGTTTCGAAATTCTGATACCTAAAAGTACAACAGGTAAGGCTTATAGCCTTGCAATTATCACAATTTTTAGCATCCCATGTGTGCATTTAATGAATCTGTTCATCTGAGAATGTTACAAAGTCTATGAAAGTTAATGATCTAAGATAAATCTGAAGAGAAATTTCAACTGAAACAGACTACCTTAAAGTCTGAATACTCATGTGTTAATGAAGAGATCTTTTCAGTTATTTCAGTTAGAGGGGTTGCTTCTATCCATCTAGTATCCCTGTCAACATGGCTAATAGATACTGATATGATGAAAAATAGGGATCTGTTAATTTTTTTAACTGGTGGTAATAGTTACACAATGTCCATATACACTGTCTGAAATTGATTAGAAAATAGTGTGAAAGGTCGTATGTTTAGTAATTTTGACTCATTTGAGCATCCATGGCCAGTAATACTTAGAATTTAATAAGCATAATGTGTGCAGACTATCAAATACAGATTTCCTGAGCTTCTGCAGTACAAAAGGTATTGAAAATGGTAGTGACATATCATACATTACTTGTGTAGTAGGGTTTCAAACTGTTTTTCAGTTGTTGAAGTTCTTCATCAGATTACTGATGATTGATAATTTCCTGTAAATCACAAATATCCATTATTACAGCAATAGTTAGCCTTAAACAGCATTTTTTAGCCTGCAACAATATTTTCCTGTCCTTTTATATAAGAAACGTCTGTAATATATTCACTTATAAAGCTCAAATGACACTGTTATCTGTTTGACTTTAATGGCAAACTATTAAAAAAGGCACTACACAGAAGTTTATGATCTGTTAACAAAAGTGTATCCCTGTCTTCTATAAGGTGCTTAAAGTGTAACAATTCTAGATATGCAATAAGCAACTCACGATCAAAGGTAGAATATCTCTACTGTGTCTGTGATATATTACTAGAGAAGAACCCAATGGATATAGGTTGATCCTCTATCATTTAATGTAAAGTGGCACCTATTTCATAGTTCTACCATGACAAGTTGATCATTTTTAACGTTTGAATCTGGGAAGGCTAATGCTTTTACACCTGATAATGACTTTTTTACAGCTTGGAAAGATGCTAATTTTTCTGTTGTTATAGTCAGTTGTTTTGCATTAGGATTTACATGGATACATTCTATATGTAAAAAAATAAAAGCACTTAATTTTGGTATTAATTTTCTGTAAATATTGACTATTCCAATAAATTCTCATCATTGGAGTATATTAGAATATCACTGATGCACACAAATGTACACTCAAAATCCAGGAAAATGTCATCCATCATACTTTAAAAAGTCATTGCTACATTACACAGCTCAAAAGAGCTGTAGTTATATTGAAATAAACCTTGTTCTGTCAAGATAGTAGTTTTATCAGGATAAACTTGTATCTGAACTGGTATCAGATCAGATATTGAAAATAATTAGCAGTCCAGATTCATAATATTATTTAGCTGTCTGTAGTCATCCACTGGCCTGTACATGCCATCTAATTTCGGCACCATGTGGAGTGCTGAACTCTACTCTGACTTGGAAAAGGAAATTATGCAAGATTGTCAAAGCTTTTTAAATTCTTCCTTGGCAATATTAAACTTCTGCTTCAACAACTGTCACACTTGCATAAATACTGGGGGACTGTTTCCTGTTTAAATTCTGTGGAATACTTTTGATTTTTTTTTTTGTATTAGGGTCCCAGTGAGTGGATATCAGATTAGGGTAAATTTCCATAATTTTTTTGTCAGCTTCCCTTTGCATTTTTATCTTCATAGATTGAAATGTGTAACACATCACTCAATAAGTCCCAGGCCTGACAGATGGCGTCACTAATAAAAAATCCATATGATTTTTATGAAGTACTACCTTCAAATGGCATGTGACAAAATTTGAGCCCAATCAGATTATTAGTTTACAAACTACAGTCATTTAAGTGAAGCTACTGTTGCAAATTTTCAAAACAACGGAAAAATCTGAATTTTGTGTGTTGATAAAGCATTGCTTTCTGATTTTATTGTTCAAGCAAATCATGGCTTGATAAGTGTTAATCGGACTCTGCTACATTAGAAACAATGGTTAAGAGGTGGTATGCTGACTTTAAACGTGATCGTACAGACAAATGATGCTGAACACTCAAGTCGCCCCAAATTGACAGTTATCTCAGAAAACACCAAAAAAATCCATGAACTCATTTTAGCTTATTGTAAAATGAAGTTGCATGAGATAGCAGAGGAGTTGAACATACCAGAAGGCAGTGTCTTCACCAATTTGCATGAACATTTGTCAATGAGAAAGCTGTGTTCAAAGTGCATTTGCTCACAGTTGATAAAAAAACAACGCATCAACAATTCAGAGTATTTTTCAATGCAACAAGAAGGAGTTTTTGTGTAAATATGTGACAATGAATGAAACATAGATCCACCACTTCACTCTGGAGTAAAAACGGCAGTCAGCTGAGTGAACAGCAGCAGATGGAAGTCATCCGAAGTGACCATAGGCACAAACATCAGCAGGCAAGGTTTTGGCTTCCGTATTTTAGGATCCACAAGGTATTTTGTTCATCAATTACCTATAGAAAGAAAGAACCATGAATAGCAAATGTTATATAGCCTTATTGGTGCATTTGAAGGAAGAAATCACACAAATATGGCCACAAAAGAAGAAGAAAAATGTGATCTTTCAGCAAGACAATGCACTGTGTCACAAGTTGATCACAATGATGTCGAAACTACATGAATTGCACTTCAAATTGCTTCAGCATCCACCCTATTCCCCAGATCTGGCCCCCAGTGACTGCTGGCTGGTTGCAGACCTCAAAAGAATGCTCTATGGAAAGAGATTTGGCTCCAATGAAGAAGTGATATTGGAAACTGCAGCGTATTTTGAGGCCGAAGCAAATTTGTCTACAAAAAAGGCATCAAATTGTTAGAGAAGCATTGGAATCAGTGAATCACCCCAGAAGGAGATTATATTAATGAATAAAGTTGAATTTTGCTTAAAAGTTGTTGCTTTATTAGTTAGGCCTGAGACTTATTGAGTCATGTGTTCAAACACAAGTTGACAGCTTGGTATAACTTTGCCTATTGGTAATTATGTCAAACAGCTTCTAATTTTTACAATCCACTGTTAGTTCATAATGACTTAGGAAGTCATATCCCAAAATTGGTTTTATAGTGTTAGCAAAAATAATTGCTCACATGAAGTTTCTCCTAAGGTTTTTTTGTTGCCAAGGTTTGCATACTCTGTCTGGAGCACTCTATTTTGACATTGTTATCAGAAATCAGCAAGATATTCATAAGATATAGGTCTATGTTTGTCAGGTACTCCTTTGGAATAATTGACACAGAGGCCCTGTATCCACAATGAATGTTATTTTCTGAGCCTTTAATTTACTTACAAAAGTGGCAGGAACCTCCCACTGCACTAATTTTCCACTTTCTCATTATGGTTATATGCTTGTTAAGCTGGCTGTGAGATTGGTTCTAGTTTAATATTCCCTTTATTCAGCCACATATATCATGGTTTCTCACACCATCTATATAGTAAATGGAATTTGAATTTGTAACAGTTTTTTTCTTTCTTTGGTAGAATATGGTGAATGAGACTGAGGCATTGCTTATTAAAATACAACAGTAGGTTATCAGCCATTTTTTCAAGTTTTTTCATTTCTAAATTCGTTTATGCTGCCAGGACTGGTCTTATGTTAATTGTCATTGCTTGTATGTGTACTGTATGCTCATTCCAATTTTTGTTACGAACACCATCAGTTCATTTAAATAAACAAATAGTCAGCCTGTGATAGTGGAAGAAAACATTAATTTATCAAGCATCTCTGGCTTCAATTTCTCATTCAATGTTACAACTGCTTCTTTAAGTTTGTTATAATCTCCCAACTTTAAAATGGTAGGTTGTAGCTTGCATATTATCTCTGGTGATAATGCAGCCAATTGATGTATGGATGTCCTTATCCTCATAATGTTGAACTGTACCTCTATAACTAAGGACCATGCAATCATATTCAATTCAATGAACATAGCTGGTTTAATGGATACTGTTTGTATCAATTGTCTGACGTCTATGAATTCTTGATTCAACTCCTGTTCATTTTCAGATGTTTCACTTGTAAAGAATGCAATAAGAACAGGTAAGGCCTTTGATTTTGACATTGAATATGTAGAAGGAGAGAGATCATATCAGGTAATATGAAAGACAAATTTTTACACTGGATTCAATCTCACTTTCTACCTGTAAACCATCTTTTTCTTCAGAAACATCAAATATGCAATTTTTAAGAATAAAAAGGAAAACATGGAGTAAGTTGAAATAGCTTATAAAGAGATAAGGCAGAAGTTAGCCATAGAAAATGGTATTATATGTCATGGAGATTTAGTAGTACCACCAAAAAATTTGAGAAAAGTGTGTCAACAATGTTCATTTTGGAATCAAACAATGTTCATTTTGGAATCACAGTCACAGAGAAATTATTAAAATTAGAAGTATGATAGCCAGGGTGCTCATGTGATACTGAAAATAATGTAAGGAGATAAAAAAAAATATTTGACAGAGAAAATTGCTCATCTGGCCTAAAGAATAAATTTGTACTTGAGTTCATGCTGATAAGGATCATACATATTTAACAATATTGGACTGTGTCTTTTTTGGATGGCCTGAAGTCTGAATGATAGAACTGGCACTGTAAGTGATATATTATGAATAATATTCCAGAAATTGGGCCCCAAAAACATTATTAATGCATAATGTCCTAGAATTTTGTGATGATAGTCAATGTTCTTGGCTGCATTCCATAGAAGACTCCACCATATCAATCACAATCATATGAAATTGCAGAATTCTAAAATCTATAAAAATAAAATTTAAGAAAAAGGAGTTTCTAGAAATTCTCTGCTTTTCAGGAGAGTTACTAAAATTAAGAAAGTCACTAATATTGAAACACCATCTGGATCAAGAAAATAATAGTCTGCTGGAGTGAATAAAAAAATATACCCTAAATAATTTATCCCAGTAGGTACACAATGTAGAAGATTCTACTAGATGACATAAGACCAGTGAAGAAGATGAACAATTAAAACAGCCATGCACAATTGACACATCCACTACTGAATTGTAAAACCTATTATCATGATTACTGGCTAAAGTTTACATTCAGCATATGGTGACTGAAATAGCCAATTATATTCTGTGCAAACTCAATCAGGAAGTGTTGATATTTGTACGTGTAGATCCAAATAAACGGTATAAAAACCTTCCTCAGATAATGTTGATTCAGAAATTATATGGATTTATAAGTTCTCTTATAGTTTTTGAGAAAAAGCAGATACACAGAGAATTTGTATTTATACTACAGAAAGTTGGCTATTAAAAAAAACAATGTTGTTTCATTATTCTTAAGAATTTATTAAGAATTTTTTTCAATTTCTCCAAGTTACATATTGCATATCTACAAATGACTGTATGTATTGGAATAGGCACAGTTATGACATTGGGAAAGGGAAGAACATTTTCAAAATAAGAAAAAACTAAAAACAAATAATAATAAAAACAAAACTAAAACTTACGTCATTGTTTTTGCTTCTTCAATAAAACTGTCTTCAGACATTGAACCAGGCTTCATGAGTTTTATAGCCACAATGTTGTCTTTCCACCAAGCCTCATATACCGTCTAAAACAATATTATTATTATAAATAAAGATTATAATCATGCACTTCCCCACGCATTTCTCCAACAACCCCAACGGAAGGGACTCACTACTAGACCTCTGCTTCACTTCCATCCCAGACTCATGCACTACCAAACAACTCTGCCCACTCGGGAACTCTGACCACACCGTAGTTTCTGCCAACATTTCATTCCTCTCCCACCCAACCCAAGAAACCCAGACAAGTAGAATATCCTACTGCTACCAAAGGGCAGACTGGGATTCGTTCTGAGACTTCCTCTGTGACGTCCCATGGAACAACATTTTTAGTTTTCTCATCGAAGAATGTGCATCCAAGGTCTCCTCCTGGGTTAAGGCTGGCATCGATGCCTTCATCCCTGCCAGGAAATTTCTGCTTAAGTCTCATTCGTCTCCATGGTTCTTGCCCACTTGCTCGGCTGCCATTGCCCACCGGAATTATTTCTTCCGACTCTACTGTAGCTACTCGTCGGACCAAAACAGGTGCCTTCTCACTTCAGCTCGTAATAAGTGTAAAAAGATACTTAACGAAGCTAAGACGTTGTTTGCTGCCAGAATGAAACAACACATAGCATCCGCTAAGTTCGGCACCAAAGACTACTGGTGACTCTGTAAAAGAGTACTTAACAAGAGCAAGTCCACAATACCCCTACTAATCAATAATTTTGAGGTCCTCACCTCCTCAGCGGACAAGGCTGAATACTTTGCACTGAGATTCTCAAACAATTCGAGTCTGGACTCGTCTGGGGTTTTTACACCTGACTTCTCACCTAGAACCGAGGCTCAACTGAATGACGTCCACATTACACCCTCACTTGTCTCTAAGATAATCTCAAAACTTGACCCCCACAAAGCGAGCGGAGGGGACGGAATCCCAATCATAGTCTTAAAGAGATGTGCTCCTGAACTCTCCTCTGTCCTTTCTAAGCTCTACAAATTCTGCCTCTCTGCTTCCTGCTTTCCTGCCTGTTGGAAATCTTCCTCTGTAGTTCCTATATTCAAAAACTCTGGAGAACTCTCGGACCCCACAAATTACCGCCCTATCAGCCTTCCTCCGATCTTTGGCAAAGTGTTCGAGGCCATTATCAACACCGAGCTCGTTTCAGCACCTCATAGAACACAGGCTCCTCTCGGACAAGCAGTATGGTTTCTGCTTCACCAGGTCTACTGCCGATATGCTAACGACCATCACCGAGTATATATACCAGGCACTCGACAGGAATGGCGAAGCCCGAACCGTCACCTTAGATATCTCTAAAGCGTTCTACAGAGTTTGGCATGCTTGCCTTCTATGCAAACTGCGGCACTATGGTATAGCTGGACAATTGTTTGAACTAATCCAGTCATTCCTATCTAACCGCACATTGAAAGTGGTATTAAACGAACATGCCTTCCATACGAATGCAGGTGTCCCTCAAGGCTCTATCCTAGGTCCTACGCTCTTTCTGATCTACATTAATGATCTCCCCGATACCATAATATCCCAAGTAGGTATGTACACCGATGACACCACAGTTTACTCTCACTTCGATCAAAAATCTGGTGTGGGCGACAAAGCTAACCTTGCAGCCGAGCTTGGAAAGGACCTTCAATCCGTTGTGGACTGGGGTAAGAAATGGCTCGTAAATTTTAATGCTTCTAAAATGAAGCTACTATCAATTAACCATCATAGACAACCGCACATACCTCCCATTAGCATGGACCAGGCTTGCCTCCCAGAGAGTAAAACACTACGCCTCCTTGGTCTCACACTTTCAGCGGACCTCAAGTGGAATGACTATGTCGAATCCATTGCTAAATCCGCTGCTATGAAAGTTGGTTCTCTGTGCATGGCCCGGAGGTTTTTTCCATCTGAATCTATCCTGCACATTTATAAATCTACCATCCGCCCGTGCATTGAATATTGTTGCCATATCTGGTTGGGTGCCCCTGCTATTCTCCTTGGGCTTCTCGACAAGGTACAGCGGAGGGTCTGTAATGTGATTGATACTGACTTGGCAGACTGCCTGCAGTCTCTCTCTCACTGGTGCGACGTGTCTTCCCTGTGTCTCTTCTATAAATACTTTCATGGCTTCTACTCCGATGAACTTAGATCACTTGTGCCCCCTAGGTTCGAATTTGCATGAGATACTAGATTAGCAACTAGATCCCACCCTTTTACAGTGAAACCGATAAAATGCAACCACAACTTCTACTCCAACAGTTTCTTTTCTCGTACTTCCCGACTGTGGAATTCCCTTCCACATAACTGCTTCCCCTACGGCTACAATCTCCAGGAGTTTAAATGTAAGGTCAATAGACACCTCCTAACACACTAACTCGCTTCCATTCTTTCAAACACTCTTCCCATCCTCCAAACTATCTATCACCCCCCTTCTGACATTTCCTATATCTAACCACTCTTTCTATTTACCTTCCCCTATGTAGCCCCAAGCGCAATTGTGGCAGTGGAATGCCTTGCTTGGGGTGAAACGATTAAAAAAAAAAAAAAAAAAAGAATATTATATTCATCCATTATTTATAAATGTTAAAATGTACATATCTTTTGAGAAGAAAGTAATATATGTACATATATATGTATATATATATCTATTGAGGAGACAATAAGAATTGGTTCAGAATGGAAATCATCCTTTTGGCTACCAAATATAAAATACTAAAAATGAATGCCAAAACATGTGAAAAAAAATTTGAAATATAAGCTTATAAATACTTGTATTAAAATTCTAATTAATCCATTTTAAATCAATGGAAATAAATTGAATAAACTTAATTGTTCAGATAACAAGGTATTCAATTAGATATATCTTATATAGTAATTTATAGAGATCTTGGTAAAATTTTGAATATGCTAAAACTTAAAAAAATTTTATAAGGAAATTTAATTTTATGCTCATTATTATATAAATTTAATATACTTCATAATTTTTTTTAATAAGGTAGTTGTCTGCAGAATATAAAGAAACATTTTTGGCATTAATAAAATAATTAGTTTAAAACTTCTTGGTTGTGATCAAAAATGTCTTTACCAAGAACTACACAAATTCCCAGCATTTATCAATATTGAAGGTACCTATTGTTTTACTATCTACAACACTATCCCCAAACTATTGTTGGCTAACTATTTCCATGAAAGACCCAACCTCTAGTCAATTTTATTCGTCACTAAAAGTTACTGTTGAGAATTCAGTTTTCACATATTCTTCTACCGACAGAATAATATTTTTTGTGATTTTTCCTTAAGTGTGGTAGTTTTCTTGTTTTCAAGTTTTTAACAAATGTTCTTGATATTCTCTATTTTTCTCTTTGTCTACATTTGTAACACCAGGTTCTTCAAACATTACTGGTCATTTATTTTGCTTACTATTACTCTTTTAATTTTTCTTAATTTCTTTTTTTCTTTTTTGTGTGGCATGCTTAATGTCAATTTGTTTTGTTTCTTAAAAATGTTTATATCTTTCTTATAATACATGGCAATCTTTATATGTATGAAATAAAAACATCATTAACTATACTATTGCTTTTATTCATTTGCAATACAATGAACAATGCTGAAGTTACATAATAAAACTGCACTCCATCAAATAAGTTATTATAAATATTTCTAATAAAAAAGATCTCATAATATGAAATTCATATGGCATATTTATCATCTAAATATGATTATATACTGAAAATACTAATATCAATTAGTATTAATTTTTGCGATTTGCAAAATAAAATCTGTAATGTGTATATTTCTTTTTTGTATGATTATGCATTTGCAGAAAAGTTGGACCTAATACAACAGAATAATAACAAAGACATATACTTGTAAGAAATAGCTATATTCATATGACAGGCACACATAGTCTTGGAAATTTCACAATGATTATGATAGCAGTTTTCCACATATCTTCATATTTAGAAAAATGCAATTTTTCAATTAATAAATAAACATGTTTACAATTTCAAATCTTTCTTAAAACAGATATTTTTTATAAATAAACAAATTAGTTTCTGTTTTTACTTTTAAAAGACTGGATCACTGTCAATGTTATATCATATGCACTAGATAAACAGGAAAAGGAAGTCAGTAGAATTAATTACAGTTCAATTGACCCAAGTGAGTTTCTCATAGAAAAAAAAAGTAATAATAACTCACACCAAAACAGCCAGTGCCTAATTCCTTGCCTTTCACTAGTTCTGATGGATCAATCTCCCAGTGATCTGAAATAAAACTAAAACATGAGCTTCACTACAAAAAAAAAAAATGCATAAAAAATATTTTATATATTTTGATTGTTATATAAGTATATAAGTTTATAATTTATAAAACAAACATATATACAAAAGCTAATTAAAAAGCTAATAGTGTGAGTGATGGTAATGTTACAATATACACTTGTACTGGTTGATTAGGAGATAAGGGTCATGAACACAAGATGAATGTGGCAATATTAGTTCAGTCCTTATATTAAAGACCTTTATGAGAAGAATAACAGATATATTTTGTTAATTCCCAAGAATCTTTAAAAAATAAAAAGCCTTCTTATTTCACCAAAATAATTACTGAATTCTTAAAGTGGTCAATTGTTTCTGCACGTGTATCACATATTTAATGAAGATTTAATTTTTATTTGAATTTTTGAAATGAGGAATTATAATTATTATACATTGATTTACTTAATATGATATCCTTATCTTGGTTGATATAATCATAATAGTTTGACTGTTGTAGCCACTGGTCTTTAGGTGTTTGTCATGATTGGAAATTTTGAACCAAATGCTTTTTCTCAGTTTCGATGCCAGCATAGATAACATGTATCAGTTAATTTATCCTTGTGATGTCTTCCATTGAACTAAGTAGAGTATATGATTTCTTTTCACAAGAGATTGAACTCATAATTGTCCTTTAACTAGATCTGCTTAACTAACACTTAATAATCTGTTAAATACTTTGATGATATCATCTTAACAGTATCAGGTGTTTTAAATCCATCCATTCATTATTTTCCATTTTGATTTAGGAAACACTAAATGACACAAATGGCTATCAAAACCCAATGCAACTTTCAAATAACACATCGTTATTAAGCCTACCGACTAGACTTCACTTTGTACCTATCACTCCATTATTGTATTATTATATTAATATATTATTAATTAAATATCTACTTCTTAACCAAAATTTGTTCATTCTCTAAACGGTGTTCAAATTCATTGATAATTTATATAAAATGAGGATTATTATGTTGTAAATTATTCAACAGAGATGTAAATTTTAAAATAAATAATTCTTGTAAAATTTCTAAATATTTTCAGTTCTGTTTCAATAATCAACTACAAGAATGTTGATTCAAGAATCAAATATGACAAGTAGAAGCAAAGATCTTTGAATACTGACCATGTCCAAAACCTGCTGTTGTTGGAGCAGTCTTTTGACCATGACGAGGAGGAAAACGCAATCTTGTCTCAAGACCTGATTAATAAAATACACAGAAAGTGATTAAATAAAAAGAAACATATTTAATCAAAAAAGGATATATCAGTCCCCTGACTGATATAATGTAAAATGTAAAAATATAATGTGATATATGTAAAAAACATCAAGTGATTCTATTAATATACATATATTTAAATTAAATATATCAATTTTTCTTCAATGACTATATTCTAATTTGTTTATTACTTATTTATTAAATGAGTGACATTCTGACAAAATGTTGTCTGCTATCAAAGTACATTAAAAGCGAAGATATATGATTGAATTTCGCCATGCAGAAAAAGTTGTACCCATTGATCAGAGCATGCTGAACAGAAACCAAAAAGTGGCTGTGAACACAATAAGGCAGTGGATAATATATTTCAGTAATGACAAGAGTGATGTGTGTGACAAGCCATGTTCTGAGCATAATATGCAGGTTCTTATTCATAGCTGGTGAAAATACATACCCAATAGTAGTTACCATGTGGAAAAATAGATTTTTGTAGCTGGAAACTTGCTCTATCCAATAGTATTATTGTGCTTTCTCTATCTGTACAACTAAATAGAATGCATTTCTTTCAGAGCATCTCTTGTATTTTAATAAAAGGGGAAAATATAAAACGTCAAATTTTGATACTTTTATGATAAAACATTGTTATTTTTTCACTAATTTACTACAACTTTATTTCAGTTCAAAAATGAAATAAATTTTTATTGTATCTTTTACCATATTTTGAAAAAAAATATAACACATATTTCTTGTTAAAATAACAACTATAATTAAGGAAATATTAAAAATTGATCTTGAAATCGCTGCTGTTTGTATCATATCTGCTAAATCAGATTTTTTATGTTAATAAAATGTTATGTTACAAATGGTTTTGCAATAGAATTTACCTAAAATAAATAATAAAATAAAAAAATTATTTATAACTAAAAACAAAACTAACTCTTATAGTTTTTTAAATATAATTATCAAAAGTTCAAAATAAACCTTACTGTAAAAATTGCATATAAACAATAGTTATTTACAGATTAGTTTTTTACTCTTGCTATCAGGATTCTAATTCATTTTTTATTCCTATTTTATTTTGAGCTGCAAAATAAAAACATTGTCTTTTGAAGTCAAAGTAACTAAATCTAATAAGAAAACAAGAAGTCCAGTTGAGAAAATGAGCAATTCAAGAATATATTTTCAATAGATTATCAAAAGAACAAAAACAAATATGTATTCAATATGATTTGTATAAGAATAAAAATATCATTCATACTAGAAAGACACATTTATTATAATTAATTATTTTTATTGACTTATGCATAGAATATATGATCACAATATTTGTTTATAACCTTTGAATATGTTTAAAAGGTGCTCTTTCCAATAAAAGTGTTTTTTCTAGAAAGTTAAAGAATTTAAAGAAAACTTATTGTTTTGACTAAAAAATTTTATAATGCCATGATTTCTTCACATAAAACCTGCAAATAACATAAACACAATACAGTTTAACATAAAAACTTAATAGTGAATGGAAAACATTTTTATTTATATATTTTTACAGTTGTACTATAAAGAGCATTATCTGTCATCAAATGAATGCTGCCAATCATAGTTAGATATAATTGAGCAATAAATTGTGGATCCTATATTAAAAAACATAAAAACTATAGAAGAAACTAACCTGCTGCATTATGTTTGTGATAATTAATGAGTTCTGGAACAGTGCTGAAGTAACATCTTTCTGCTAAATAGAAGTTTCCATCTACCTGTTTTATATGGTAGTGCCTTGGCTTGCTGAAATAAAGAAAGCAGTACTTCTTTAAAAAAATATCCCAGTTGAAACAAATATTTGTTATATTTGTAATTAGGATGTCCATTGTGGTTCAATGGATATTGGCTCAAAATGTGAAATCAGAGAGTCAAGTTCAAATTCCTGTTGAATTCGTTGCATTCATTTGTGTGCAAATACCCTTGGAAAAGGCATGAATCCATCTCTTTTCCCTCTGGCTATGGGCTGAATATCAAGACAGATTGGGTTCTATAGCTTTGGTTTGCAACCAGTCTACTTCAGAAAGAAATGGCAATCTACTGTGGGAAAATCTTCTGTCTAGTCACTCATGGATCAAAAGAGACATGATCGTCCAAGTGTGTATCACATATAGCACTTAATTGACTGACTGATTTGTTATTTAATGTTTCTTTTTGAAATAGTTTGAATAGAGTAAAATGCAAAAAATACAGTTATACCTACCCATTGGCATATAAAGATACGGTGTAGAAAATTTTATTTGTTGTTGAATCACGCACCATAAAACAACCATCTCGTCCATCTCGTAATAAATATTCTTCACACTTTTGTCGGGTTATATCTTTATAATACCAGCTATAAAAAATATTAAAATAATATAAAATATATTTTATAACTGAACAATATCAACTTTCAGAAATGAAAAGTGATATTAAATAAAAACATAAAACTTATATGACTTTGCACACATTTAGATTTGGTGAGGTTATGGAACATGTCAGAAAATTAATTAGCATTGTAATAAAATAATATATCTTTGAAAATTTAAAATCTTTTGGTAAAGCCCATATATATATATATCTTATATGCTGCAATTTTAAAAATATTTTATGAAGTTTGTTACTTAAATAAATCAGCTATAGACTTAGAAATCAATTCATAACATTAAAAAAATGAGTAATTTAAATAGTTTCTCAAAAATCAGCAAAAATATGAAAACCAACTACTTCATTTTAAAACAATAAAGTAATAAAATCCAATTTCATTGTTATTCATTCTATTTTCAAAAGATATGAATAGATTAAAAAAAATGTATACTACTTTATTTAATTCTCATGTTTCTCCAAACTTTAGATTATTTTTGTAGATCAACAAAGAATAAGTTCTCAATTTATTCCAGATAGTATTTTAGGAAAAAGATAGAATAAATAAGTATGCAAAAACCTTTGTATAGATCTCATGTCTTGCAAACTCACTAACAGAAAAAGCAAAATGAATAAGAAGTAAATGATGATTTTTATAGACACTTATTTCTATTTAAAATATTAATTATGCCCTGACAATAAATGATGATGTTATCTAATGAAGGTTCAGGAGTGCCTGCAGTCAAGTGTCATCATCTAATCAAAGGTTTGCTCATGAAGACACAAGGGGACATTAAGCCATATATATAAAGTAAATAAAAGAAGAATGTTTTTCTTGTTGCCAATAAGTATTCCCAAGGTTTTCCACTCTAGTAAGGGATGGTTTCTTTTGCAGGGTCAGATATATGGATAAGAAAATAGAGATGAACAATAACAACTGGTATAAAAATTTGACAAGATATGCTCAATCTATAAATTTAATTTTTGTAAAATCCACACTAAAAGTAAACTCCACACTAAAAGTCGTCTATATCTATTTTTTTATCTTACTGATGAAAACTAACAGGTTGTGGTCTGTATAGATAATTGTAGGTGACTGCATCATTGTCATGTAAATTCAAAATGTTGTAAATTGGATGCTAGTACAAGAGTTTCTTTTCCTATTGTGGAATATGATCTTTGATGTTTATTAAATTTCTGAGGATAATGATTAACTGGGTGTATTTAATTCTGATCATCTACTTGAAATAATACTGATCCAATTCCTTGGTTGCTTATTAAACCCAGCCAAAGTGAATGGGCTTTACCATGTGTACTGGTAGGAAAAGCAGATGGGTCTATGAGATTTTGTACAGATCATTGAAAAGTAAATAAGCTTTCCAAAACAGATTTGCATCCTATCCCACAAATGGATGATTGTATAGACAAAATAAGCAAAAGGCTAACAAAAATTTGAAGCTTTAAGCGCTGGATTTGCATTTAACAAATTCTTGATTTTATCAAATGCTTCCTGACATTTTGAAGTCCATATAAATTTAACCCTCTTCCTTAACAGATCAGTGAGAGGAGAAGAAATTTCAGAAAAATTCTTACAGAATCTGTGGTAATAACCTGCCATGCTTAAGAATCTTTGTAAACTTTTCACATCGTTAGGGATCAGATATCTCATAATACTTTGGACTATAGCCTCTCCTATGCATCATAACAAGTCCTAAGTATGCTTGTCTGACAAAAATTACTTTTTACTAAATTAATAGTAAGATTTGCCAATGTAAACTTTTCAAAATCTTTTTACAACGTCAAGAGGTTATCTTCCCACTTATCAATATATATCACAGTACTGTCAATATTTGTTCACTCCCTGTATATCTGTTCATTAGTCTTACATAGTTATTTTGCAAATTCTTTATACCAATATTTTTTTTACTCTGTCAATAACCTTTTAAAAGATCACATTTTGTAATATATTTAGCTTTTCCAATTTTGTCTATACAATCATCCATTTGTGGGATAGGATGCAAATCTGTTTTGGAAAGCTTATTTACTTTTCAATGATCTGTACAAAATCTCATAGACCCATCTGCTTTTCCTACCAGTACACATGGTAAAGCCCATTCACTTTGGCTGGGTTTAATAAGCCAATTTTTTAACATATACTGTATTTCTTCTTCTAGAAGCTTTGTTTTCTGGGGGTTCATCCAACAAGAATGATATTTTATTCGCTTAGTGTTTCCTATGTTTGTTGTGAGTCACTATAGTTGTCCAATTAAGTACGTCAGAAAATAAATACTTATGTTCTGAGATAGGGTAGTTAACCCATCTTTCTCAATAGTAAGTAAGTGTGCTCATTTGCAATTTAGGTCAGTTAGTACCTCAGAGTTTTTAAGTTAATGGGAAGGATCTCAGTCTACATACAATTCTCTTTTTCATTTAGGATATACATCCTCAAAAGATTTTTGGATAGGGTCTATCATTTATTCTCCTGAAACATGTTTTAATCATGTTTGCGTGGATTTTTTGTGTTATTTGTCAGAAGTAAAATTAAAACTTCATCTGTCTTAAATTTTTGCTCAACAGTTTTCCTATTGTATTGTCCTTTCATTTTGCCTTGAACACTCTCAAGGTTCTACCAGGTTAACACATTTGCTTCACTTTCTAAATTGCTCTGCATAATCTAACAAATTTTCTCTGCTTAGGTTTTCCTGTAGCCACTTTTCCTTCCTTTATTATTGTAAACCTCATACTGAATTTCCTGTAAATTCAAACAAACTGAATACTAGGGATTCTTGTATTGATTCATGAGCTGCAAACATTAAGAATGAAATGTTTTCATCCCATTATTTCAGGTGATCTAAGCAGTAGATTCTTATCATGCTCTTTAGAGTGGAGGAACATCTCTCTAGAGTTTCTTGTAATTGTGGATGGTATTTATTTGCTTTCATAGAAGTAATGCCTCATTGCTTTGTAACTTGCTGAAATAGCCTTGACATAAAATTTTACCCATAGTTCGATTGGATTACCTCAGGTAGACCCACCTTGGTAAAGAAATTAATAAGAGCTTTTACTACCTTTTTGGCTGAAATATTCTTTAGTGGAATGGCCTCATGGAATCTTGATGCACACATGATGGTCAACAAGTATTTGTTAACCAGTTTTGTTCTGGATAGTGGCCACCAAACAATCTACAATTACACAACTAAACAGTTCTTTGAAGATCAAAATGTGATGTAAGGGATTTTCTCATTTGGTTTTCTTGCCATTTGACATATGTGACATGTTTTACAAAATTTCACTACATCTTTCTTAACTCCATGCCAGTAAAAGTGTCTGAAAATTCTTTTGCAAGTTTTGTTTTTTAAGTGCATTGCTAATGGAATTTCATGTGCTGTTCTTAGAATGCTGTGCCAAGAAGCTCTTGAGACAACTATTTGTTCACTAACTGCCTAGTTTTCCAGGATTTGAGTAGGCTTCCACCTCCTCATTAGTATTCCATCTTTAATAAAATATGTCTTTATAAAGATTATCCCCTGATCTCACTTGATTAATAAGTTGTGTTAGTTCAGAGTTAGTCTGTTGCTCAGTAATCAGATTCCTTGTTGACATGCAGGTCTCTAAGGTGGGTTCATCCCTACCAACACCCCCTCTCTTTTCTAATTTGTTCAACCTGTGAATTAATGTTATTCTTAAAAAATATCTGAGATAAGTCTACTGCATTGTCTTCCTCTTTCTCACTATTCTTTGCACTTGTTTGTGCACAAGTTACTACAAAGTTATGTCAGCTGTTTTAAGTTTCTTTTCCAAACCTGTTTTTCCTAAACATAGATTTTCTTGGTTTTGTCAGGGAAGATGGTATCCCTTTTTTATGCACTAAATCATTTCCCAATAACATTGATACTCTATTCACAAGAAGTTTGCTTATCACACAGTGATTGTTCCTGATATCCAGCTCAATTCTATGTTAACTCCACGTAGAGGGATATTCATGGATTTGTGGCCAATTCTTCTGATATTAATTTGTTTACCAGTAGCTGCTCTCCGTTCTCTTGGCAAACAACTTTGCAACAAGAGAGATTGAAAACACCTGTATCTCTTAAGATTCAAATAGGTATTTTTCTTGTGGAATCTTTCCCCAAGGAAATCTGCCTTTTTGAAATTAATGGTCAGTTATTTTATTAACAGATATTACTCCCTGTGGTTTATTCAGAGTTGGGTTATGTGGTTCCCTGTTCTGCTGACTCCAGTCATTTATCACACTGTGTTGTGTTTTCTAACAGTAATGGTACAATATCAGTTTACTTTTCCACCTGTTTATGTTCTCGCATAATCCATGTTTTTCAATTTATTAAGAGCCTGAGTTCCTAAGTTCAGTTTAAATTTGCTCTCTCTGTGAGTCACAGCATATTCATCCACTAACACTGTATAAGCAGTTTGTGTTTTCCTTTCAGGGATATGAATTTTAACCTCTTCTGGAATATAATTTTTGAATCCCTCAATCAATACTGTTTTAATTTTTCATACTCATTTTCAATGTTTTTTGCCGTTTCCCAAAGATCAAAACAAGTATCTTTTTGTCTTAAGAAATCAATGTAAGTTTGGGTTTCAATTTTTTTATGATTCCTAAATTTTTTGAAATATGCTTCTGGAACAAGTTTATAACTCTTGAGAAGAGCTGATTTTACTAAGTCATAATCTGCACTATCTTCTACTGAAAGAGTTGCATATGTTGTTTGGGCTTTTCTGCATAAGACAGTTTGCAATAACATTGGCTACATATTTCTTGGCCAGTTCAAATTTACTGCTGTCTTTTCAAAGTGTGAGTAGTCTATTTTATTCTCCTGAAATTTAGGCAGAAGCTTAACTTGTTTGGCTTGGTCAAATTCTTGGTGCCTTGCCTTGTTACTTTGACTACTAATTTCCAATTCTTTAAGTCATACAACAAAAACACTCATAGAACAATTCTCTTGTTCTATGAGTGTTTTCTCCATTTCTTTTCTTGTGGCTATTCTGGCCTTCTCTAGTTCAATTTGTGTCTGGGACATTTCGTATGTGTCTATCAATAGCTGGCTTAGTATTTCTTCCTTGGATATGTTATTATCTATTATATGCTCTGCTATTATCCTTATCATACTTGTCTTTCTCATTGCTTTTTCTAACATCTAATTCCAACTGTTCCCTATTTATAATATATCATATTTTTTCACTTTATTTAGCTGGTCTAGTGATGGTTCTCTCAGAGAAGTTTCTCTGACTGCCATTTTACACTTATTATTACTTACTTATCCACTGCTACTGGCCTAAACATATATCTTCACTGTAAGAGAATTCTAGATACAAGCCCCAAATTTATGTTACAACCAAATTGCTGCAACATAAAATTTAAAAAAGAAAAGTAAAAAAAAAAAAATGTTTAGCTTTTTGCCAAAAGATATGGCCAAGGTTTTTCACTCTAGTAGTGGATGGTTTCTTTTGCAAGGTCAGATACAAATAAAGAAAATAACTATTAGAAACAAACAACAAACACTGGTATTAAAATTTAACAAAATTTAATAGAGAGCAGATATGATACAAGGAAACATGTCTGTGTGGAAAGGTGTGTGTGATGTATGAAATATGAGAAGTGAAAAATAAAAACACTGTCCATTGTCTGAAATCACAAATCACTCTTTTTCTTTTCTATTTTTTTCTATTTTACATTTGTCTTTTCCCTTTTTTTTCTTGAATTCAATTTTTTACTTTCTTTGTCATGTGCATGGGAGTGTCATTGAGTTACAAGTTTTGACTTCTTCAAATTGCAATCTTTTGTTGCCAAGTGATATTCATTTCATTTTAACAGTTTTTACCAGCATAAAAGTTATTTTACTGTGGTAAAAATTCAGCATCAAGTTGACTGAAGGGTTCTCAGTTTTTCTTAACTGGAAAAATCATACATGTCTTTATATTTGGATATTAGTACAAGGGGTGATTCACCATTGCTTTTTTATGGTTTGATTTTAGTCAATCAAATAAACGTCCATAAATCTCCATGTCTGTTAGTGACATGAAAAAATGAATTTTCATTCCTCAAAGTCTGCAATCCAACTTAATTCTTAACATATGTGAGTTAAATTTATGGTTGGGACTCTTCATTAAGCAATCTCCTAATTTGATGATAATATAAGAGCAAGTTTTCATCTCTTTAGATCTGCAGTCTAGCTGATTATGTGACACTATCTCCCATGATGATGCTTTCCCTTCTCCCGTGGGGATACTTTCCTTTGGTTGGTTTAAAACAACAGAGAGAGAAATTGATATTGGTGATATTATTAGTGTTTTATTGTGTCACGCAATGTGAGCTTAGGAAAAAAAAAATAATTTTAGTACCATCAAGTGCTTCTAAAAACACGGGAGCATAACATTTAATTATTTTGTGAAAATAATCATTTCTCTTCTATCATGTTTTTATAAATATCGCTGCTTTCATGTTCAATATAAATTTCTCTTGCTTTGGAGTTGAAATGTTGATTCCGCTAATCTGAAAACGCATAGACAAAACAAGTGATTTGATAAGGTCACCTGAAGGCCAAGGCCGCTGTTTAGCACAACAGTCTGAAATAACCCGAGCTGAATTCAGTTCGATGTGAGTTGGCATAATCTCATTGGTTGAGCTAAGACATCCGCAAATCAAGTGGGTGAAGACCGATTTTCATTGGCCGAAGACTGTGAGCCAGCCGGATCCCCAGGGAGGATCGAAATTGGTTATAAAAATAGA
The DNA here is from genome assembly GCA_037127315.1 of Ascarosepion bandense. Classification (NCBI taxonomy): domain Eukaryota; kingdom Metazoa; phylum Mollusca; class Cephalopoda; order Sepiida; family Sepiidae; genus Ascarosepion; species Ascarosepion bandense. The sequence continues at coordinate 890,456 of JBBBDQ010000426.1, read as the reverse complement.
TGCTTGACACGAAAAAGTCAGTTAGAGCAGTTTGTTGAGTTGGAGCTGCTATCAGTAGAAATGTAGTGACTGGGGAAAATGGCCCCAGCCCACCATAGAACTTATGGCTAAAGAGTTAATTTCAAATGAAGCCTGCCGCAAATTAACTCAGGGAGTTAATTTGGAATAATGTGCCATCAACATGAATCCCAAAAGAACGTTATTGTTATTTTTTTTAATCACGGGAAAATTGAAAATTTTGATTCTTCGTTCATTCAACTCCGTTAAACTCTGATAAGGACCCAAAAAAACTTTGCTGTTTTAGAAGTTACCTAGGAAAATTGACAATCCTGATTATAGAGAATTAATGAAAAGAATTAATGAAATGCTAGCAAAACTTAGACAAAACATTTCGTTTAACAATTAGAAGCTATGATGGTTTTGGCGAACTTTCTCTCTCCATTGTAAATATCATTTTCTCCGTTGTAAAAATCATTTTCGATAACTGTATTCTTGGGAAAAGAAAGACATTGTTTTTTCTTTATATAAAGACATTCTACGTAGCTCTCCAGACGTGTTCGACTTGCTCATTTATTTTATTAATTTTTTTTTGGTGCCGTGTTTATATTTTTTCAAACCACAAGTGTACACCAGTTTAGCCAGTCCGGAACTGGCTAAAAGGGACGACTATTAAGATTGTAAGACGAGACCTCTGGGATCTAATCACAACATGGGACAGTGACCAGTTGTTGCAAATGACGTCCTGTAACCCAGCTTTTGTGGTGACATCATCGAACGGGATCGTCCTGACCAGCGACAGCAACCAAACCAACCATACGACCGGGTGACAGTGTTACAACTGGGATCGTCACGACAGTCAGCGAGAACGAGTGTCACATTGGACAGACAGCCCAGCCTGAGGCCTCACAATTAAAGATATTTCTCACTCTTTTTGTCACATGGCTCCACATATGTGATGTGCTATTTTTAGCCATCAGCCAATCCTGTTTCTATGGATCATTATTTAACTTTACATGCATTAGCTTAACTGTTGATTTCGTAAAGTTATCAGAAAGAGAGAGAGAGTAGCTGTCACAGTTAGAGAGAAAAAGAAAGAGTGATAGTTTATAGACAGCATGTACTTTTAATGCTGTGGTTGTTAAAGATGAATACATGGTAACATAACAAAACACACACACACACAGGCAATGTGATGGGTAAATTGTCCCCATTTTAGACTTTTAATTTTGCACATGTGCATTGTTTGTTTTTGATTTTGCTGACTGCACAGTCTGGTAGGGTCAATTAGGCACCATCTGTGAGAAACAGAGCATTATGATGCAATTCATTCTGCTGGAAATTTAGAAACAAACAGCATTCACACCAGAAGCTCCAATACAAACATTTCAGAGTGTCTGGGTGTCAATCTGAAGACAGTTCAGATAATCTGGAAAGAGATAGATAAGTCTAACAAAGGCACAGCAGCTCAGAAAACTCACTCTGATTGTTCTGATAAGAAAAGCTCACAAATTTGTTGGTGAGAATTTCAGACTCAACACAGAGGCCTACATCAAATGCCTTGAGGAGGTAGTGCTACCCTGTCTGCTGGAAGACCCTATGTCTGACAACTGAACTCTGCACTATGCTACAAAAGCAAGAGTACCCAGTCATAGCTGTTAAGTAATTTCTGCAGCCACATCACCCTTTACATCTAGCCACCTAACTCTCCAGACTGCAACCCCCTTGATTATCATGTGTAAGACACAGTTAAGCAAGAGACTAGCAAAACTCCTTGTAATACTGAAGGTGAACTGAAGGCAAGTATGATGGCAGCATTCACCAAATTAAACAAGGAAACTGCCCAGAGGAGTTGCAGGAGATTCCAAACTCATCTGGAGGCTTCTGTTGAAGCCAATAGTGATTTTATTGAATAAATTTACTTTTTAGTATTTTTGTGTAATTTTGGTAAATATATTTGTTAAAATGAGATATCATTTTTCTTTTCCTTTTTGCATAATTTAGAAAATTTATCCATCGCGCTCAGTATATATATATATATATATATATATATTAAACAGTTATAGGTCAGATTTGAATTAGACCAATAAACTATTGTATCCAAAAGTGCTTTATACATGTTTGAAGGAAAATAAAGCTTTAACATGTAGAGTGTTTAGATATTAAAGTATTCACCTGACAAAACTGAAAGGTCAAAACCATGGTAGTGTAATTGACCATTCTCCCCAACTTTATATATAGATATATATAAAACCCTTTGTTTTTAATGAAAAATCAATAAGAGATAAAATAAAAAAATATATTACTCACTCGTATATTTCTAAATCACATAATTTTCTCACATAAGTTGATGGAATGTATCCAGTATGGCTAGTATAAAAAAAAGAATTAATGAAAGTCATAAAAAAAGAAAATTTCTTCAAATTAATGAGATTTTTTATTTTTATACTTTTCATTATCATAGTATTCAATATTCAAATAAAAAACATGGAAAGGAAAGGTTTCTTTTACTAGTCTTCTTTTTAAAATGAACACAATATTACTGTCAAGATGAGTAGAAATACAAATGACATTATAAAAAAAGAGCATTACTATATATATTCTTAATATACATACATTAATTTATTAGATGCATACTACCTGATGTAGTTATTAACTGAATTTTGATCCTAACTTTTCACTTTATATTGATATGATTAACACTAAATCAAGTGTACTGACAAAGAAAGAGATTATGGTGAAAAATATTTGTTAAATAAAATAAACATGTTCTTTCCAATCCCACTATTTACACAGCATCACCATTTTTAGATGAAAACCAAATTTTTGTATGATTAGTTATGGTAAATTTTGCTGGCTTTATAACAATACAGAATGCAAGATTTATCCAGTTTTCATTGGCAGTTACCATTTTTATTTTCAAAATGCTTTTATTTTTGCTTATGTGGAAGCCACATATAAAAGAGACTAACATAAGCATGCTTGTTCAAATGATTTTCAATCTGTGATTTGTTCATTTTTAGTATAGAGCATGTAGCAGAATTAGACTGGAAATAGGGCAAGAACAGTAGTTTCGTTAAAGACACTTAACAAGCAATGTGGCAATTGCTTGCAATAAGGTTAGAAAATGTCTTCATCAAATACACAAAAATAGAAATTGGCATAAGGCGAGGATACATTTTCTCACAGGCAATATTTAACTTTAACAGGAATGCAATCCTGGGAGAACTGGATGTTCTATCAGGATTTATTATTGATATACACAATCTTAACAACAGTGTTGATAACAGATGCAAAAAGGAAACTCGAGGAGCTCCTACAGAATATAGGAAAGGAAAGTGAAAAGAAATAACTAAACATCAATTATAAGAAGACATAATGTATGGTTGTCAATAAGAAGAACAGTCCAAGATACAAATTATGAATTGAAGATATTGAAACAAAACAAGAGTAAAAATTTAAATGCCTGTGATATTAACAGAGGAAAGAAAATGTGACATTAAAATTTAAAAGTGCATTGGAATAGAATAATATGCCTTCCAAAAACTAAGCAATGTATTAAGAAACAGGAAAATTTAGTTAAATAAAAAGAGTACTCAATGATTATGTCTCCTATATGGCAATTAGACAATCTCACAAATGAAGAAATGACTTGAAGCAACAGAAATGTGGTTCTAGAGAAGGACGTCAAGAATACAATGAACTGAACATGTTGCAATTTCTAGAATGCATAATGAGAAAATTGGGTTTGTAGAATCTGATACTCACAGGATATATTGAAGTCAAGAGGAAGACAAGAAAACAGCAAGTAACTTACATAACAAACTTGTGGAAATGGATGGCAGAACAGGAATCGGGAGAGATAACAAAAAGTCACACCTTAAGAGCGACAAAGGATAGGAATAGGAAGGATTATCACCCACAACTTAAAGAGACATGGCACATGGAGAAATAATCACACATGAATGCTTACTATTTTCAAGTAATATCTTGATTTAGTTGCCATCAACTTTAAGTGATCTACCTGACCATGAAGCATCAGTCAGTGAAAAATATCTAGCATGACACTTTGCAAACCATTTTTGATATGTGTAATCATCCACAGTAACTTCTCCATAAACTGCAAATCCTTTGTCGCTCTTAAGGTGTGAAAGTAAAAACGTGACTCAAATGTACATTTGAGTCACGTTTTTACTTTCTTTAAAATAAAAATATATTGAACATTTATTTTCTTCCATCTTCTATGATTGTATCAATAAACAAAAATGTATCAATTTTGACAAAAGATTTTTAAAAAATACACACTAATATGGCATCAATCAAAATCAAAATTGATCTTTTTGAATAAACATAGTTCAGACTAAAAGCTTTAAATTTTGTCTAACAACAAAAATGGAAACAAATACACATGTACATGGATATTCAAAACAAAAAAGATGAAGGTAATAATAAAAAATGTATAACATCTGTTTAATTTATTTCATTGCTAGCATTGTCAACATTTAGATGCCATTAATAGTTATTTTATACTTGTTACAGCAGTGATATAAATCAATAAAAATATAACTTACCCATTTTTATTTTTTGCAACCCACCAATGTTCAAGGGAATTATTAAGAACTTCATATCGCTCACCCTATACAATATATACAATCAAATTATACTCAAATATATAAAATGCAATTGTAGAATATGACAACTTGTATTCAAAATGATATTTGAAAAACATCATATGGCATAGTAAAGAGAAGATTTATTTTATAAATTCTCCTACTCCTTTGTAGATATCACAGTGACAATACAAAGATATTTTTAATGGAAGTCTGAATAATAATAATAATAATAATAATAATAATGATTATAAAAAATATTGGTCCAACACTAAAAATCCACATAAAGATAAAAGAAACTTTTAATTGATTATATAAAAATATGTATCATTAGATAATTTCAAGAAATAATGAAAATACGTTATTCCAGAAATCTGTTAATAAGCTTGATGTTGTACACATTTACATTACCAAAATTAAATATTATTTGCTATTAGAAAGAGACTAACTTATTCTAAAAATAAATGTGTCTGTCCACAACCAATCATGAGAAAATGATATTTGTATGTATGTGTGTGTGTGTGTGTGCGCACATGATAAATTATATGAGCTTCAATTAAATTATATGAAAACAATAGTTGCAGTGGAAATGGGAATTTCAATATATCACTACTTTTATAACAGTTTTTAAATGGCTTAATTATAACACCGCTGGCCAAAATTTCACTAATATTTGACTCAGAATTTTCTGTTATTTCATTACAAATAGCAGCATTCATGGATACTCATAATTCAGAACACATTTCCTGACATAAGAATTTCAACCCATGGCATAAAAACAGTTCTTTTGAAATTAACAGTGGTTCTAGTTTTGCTGACTAAAAATAATTTATTTTGGAAATCATTTTGTTGAAGATTAACCAAGTAAACTTCTCAAGAGTATTAGCAAGTAAATAGTTTCTCTACAGGAATGGTAAAAAAAATTCCTATTGGGAAGCTACAGGCATCAAAGAGTAACCCTGACTAAAATCTTTTTAGTGCAAAGAGAGAAGTACTTAGAGAATAGCCTGAATAGCATGAATGGTTAGTATAGATTTTAAGAAACACTTTGCAATTGTAAATAGACTATCAATACAACCACATAAACGGAATAAATAGAATACAATGCCATATTTAAAATGAAAATCCTATTGCTTGCTGGGAGGATGATGTACTGAAGATGAGCATCTTGTTTTTCTTTTTCAATCAAATCCCAACCACTAATGAACATAACAGATTTCAGAGATTGTGAAAAGATATGATTTATTTCTGCATTCCCACTTGAATAGAATATGGCCCAAAGCTGTGTTTAAAATGAGAAACTCAAACACATATTAAATTAGTGACAAAAATTGCTCAGCACACATATTGGGATGCTTTAAGAATCAGAAACTGACCTTAATCCTCCTCTTCTAGTTGTAGAGGCACTGCTTACTTCTGGAACTGGATTGCAAAAGGGCATACTGATATAGAAAAATTCAGTTTATTTATTTAGTGTTTATGCTCTTTTTTAGAGAAGTGAGGTAGGTTCTTTAATACAATCTTAACAGTTTTTATTGGCTGAAGCTTTCAGTATGCTATCTGATTTGTTGCACTCTTTGGTGGCTGAGGACCAGAGGTTGAGAAAAACTTTTAGGAATTCTGTAATTTATTTATTGACTGAATTCATTCATTTACTGTAGAAAATAAATAAAATAACTTCACATGCAAGGTTTCATGAGTGGAACTTCTTTTAAATGAAGTTAATGTGAATGTGGATGAAATGGCATTGATTCAAAGATGAAGGGAAAACCATGATAGCCCATGATTACAGAATGAAATATGATCCAATGTATTTTAGAGATAAAACTGTATAACACCGGAAAGAAAAGTCACAGTATGTGTAATGAAGATGAAAAGACATTACAATATTTTAGTTGGTGATTCTCAATAAGACTTTGTTACTTTATTCTCTATCTTGGAAGGTTTGATGATAAAACTGAAAAATATATTCTATAGGGTTGATCAGTTCTTTGAGGATACATCTTTTAATAGCTCTGTTTTTCTAACTTTTTTGATACTTGTTTGACCCTAAGCAAGGCACTGGTGTACAGGGGGTTACAGTGAGAGAAAAAGAAAGAAAAAGGAACACGTTACCAGGGATGTCGAAGTATAGATAAGAGAAAGTTGGGAATCAATAATAGATGGCAATTAACATTGCATTTAAACTTTTGGAAATTGTAGCTATCAGAGCGAGAGACAAATTTTGGAAAAATGTGTCCTCTTTCTGCTGTTGGTGCTAACAATCGCTGGATGATGGTCAGGTGACACGTGTTGTCTATGTCGATAATGACCTCTACCTGCAGAAAAAATACACAGACACCATGAGAAACAAATACAAAGAACAAATGGGAAATAGAAATTTGAAATGGGATGCACTGAAAGAAGTGCTAGTGACATCAGAAAACAACATGGTCTCAGAGGAAATCAGACGCAGAAGAAAAAACGAGTGGATGACTGAAGAGATTCTCAGCATGATGCAAAGGAGACAGAAAACTATGCCATCACATGGAACAGAATATAGGAAACTATACAAGGATATAAGGAACAAATGCAGACAGGCTAAAGACAGGCTTAACAATGCAGACAGGCTTAACAACAAATGTGCCAAAGTAGAGAGATTGAGCAAAAATAATAAAGGAGAAATGCATAAAGAAATAAGAGAACTGACAGAACAAAGAGCGTGCTCATCAACAGGATGTATAAAATCCAAGGATGGAACGATTATATTGGAGAAAGAGGAAATTCTCCAGTGATGGGAAGAATATATAAAATATCTCTTCCATGACAAGAGAGAGCAACCGATAGTAAATAAAAGATACTGATGGACCAGAAATATTAAAATCCAAAGTGAAAGCTGTAATGGCATAACTGAATAGGAACCAAGCAGCTAGATCAGACAGCATTATAATAGAGATGTTGACAGCCTTAGATTTTGGCATGGAGAAAATTATGGAAATAATAAATGAAATCTACAACAGTGGTGTAATACCAGATGGCATAAACAAATCAATTTTCATAGCTCTGCCCAAAAAGCCAGGTGCAATCGAATGCGAACTCTACAAACAAATCAGTTTGATGAGCCACATAATGAAACTCATTGTCCAAATCCTGATGAATAGAGCATAAAGCAAAATCAGATCAGAAACAGGACAAAAACAGTACAGTTTTGTCAAGGACACTGGAACAAGGAATGCAATCCTTGTCATATTTGGCAAAGACATCAGAGTAATCAAGAACCTCTACTGACAGCAAACTGCCTGCATATGGACAGGAAATGAATTCAGCAGATATACAAAGATAGAAAGGGGCATAAGACAAGTAAGTGTCTTTTCACCAGATCTATTCAACTTGTCCAGTGAGACTGTTCTGAGGACCCTAGGAATTATGTCAGGATTTGTCATTGGTGGTCACAATCTGAACAACATAAGATATGCAGATGATACAGTGTTGATAGCTGACACAGAAAGAAAACTAAAAGACCTAAAAAGGTAAATGAAAAAAGTCAAGAGAAAGAACAAATAAATTACAAGAAAACCGAATGCATAGTCATCAGCAAACAGAGGAGCCCAAAATGCCAATTACAGGTTGGGGATACTAGAATCAAGCAAGTACAAAAATTTAAGTATTTGGGAAGTGTTCTAACAGAAAAATGGAATGTGCGACACTGAGATCTGAAGGTGAAATAGCCAAGGACACATTCCAGAATCTGAGTAGAAAATTTCGCTAAAAACAAAGATGAGAGTACTAGATTGCTATGTGATGTCTGTCCTTCAATATGGCATTGAATGCTGGACAATATCATCAAAGAAGAAGGAAAAACTTGAAGCAACTGAAATGTGGTCCTACAGAAGAATGCTGTGAATATCATGGATCAAGCATGTGAGCAATGATGAGATTTTAGAAAGGATGTAAACAAAAAGAAAATTAATACTGAGCATCAGCAAAAGACAGCTGAAGTTCTTGGGGTGTGACAAGGAAGAAAGGCTTCAAGAATTTTATACTCACAGGTCAGATAGAAGGAAAAAAAGACAGGGAAAAGCAGTAGATAGCATATTCAAAGGGCCTGAGCAGGTGGGTGGCAGAGCAGGGTTTGGGTGGGGTAACAGGAAAAAGCGTGCTAAGAGCCACCAGGGATAGGGAGACTTGGAAAGTCATGATCGTCTACGTCATGAAGGGATATGGTACATAGAAGAAGAAGAAGAAGAAGAAGAAGAAGAAGAAGAAGAAGAAGAAGAAGAAGAAGAAGAAGAAGCAGCAGCAGCTCTCAGGGAAGTAAGTATATGGAAGGAAGTTCCCCAGCAGGAAAGTGTTAGAAAAGAAATTGCTAAGATAGAAGTGGTGGTTACATTTGAATATTTTGGTGGTAAAAGGTTGGGACCTAGTTGCCACTCTAGTAGCACAACTAAATTCATGTGGTCAGGGAGACCAGAGAGAGAAGCTTGTTGGAGCAGAAGCTGTAATAATATTTGCAGAAAAGTCACATCCCATCAGTGAGAAAGTGACTAAAGTCAAACTGCTCTATCAGGATTGATAACATTGCAGATCCTTTTTTGAATTTTGTTCTGATTATCATTTCTTTTTAGATAAATGATAAACATTAAGTTAATTCAGTAAAAGAAAAGGAACACTGTAATCATTATTATAAAGGCAAAGCATAGTGATTAAGAGATTGTTCACTTCCTGGAAGTTGCATGGTCATTTGTTCACAAAAAGCTAGAAGCTGTTGATGGGGATTCTACAACAGTAGCCAAATGTAAAATTCCCATTAAGGGTTCTAATACTATCAGAATACATATACATGTGAAAGGTACAATAAATTATCAACAATAACTCCAGAAAGTCAATTAATGCCATTGCTAAGTCAGTTTCAAGGTACTCTATTGGAAGAATTGTACATGAGAACCTTTGATAAAAGTCCTATGTGATAAAGAGATGTCAATTCATGTTTGAAAAAACAAAATCTAGCTGTGTGATCCATTCAAAGCACTTTTTGAGCAAGTTGAAACATTAAGAGCCTTGAATGCTTTGCTTTTTCTCTGATGAGAAAAACTTTGTTCAGGATCAAAAGATCAACTGAAGGAATGATAGAAGATTATCAGAGACCCTAAAAACATTACAGAGGTCATGCACACAAAGCTTCTGGCAACTTTGATTGTTTTAGGAGTTGTCATATCTCCTTACTTTTCTTACATGAGTTGCAACATTGTTTCTCCTCTGGAATTGGTCTAAGCATTACACACATGAATGAAAGATCATCTAATATAGCCTTGTCTTTGTATGAATGAGATAAATTATCAATAAAGCAGATCAATAAGGTGAAGTTTTATAAACCATTTTGCTGAATGATGATAGGGCGGTAACCCTTGTTCAACATTATATGGGAATATCTAATGATGATTTGGAGCAGCAAATAATTCAGATTAAAACTCAGGGAAACTAATTAAGTGTTGAAGAGAATAAGGCAAGAAAGAACAGGTTTAAAATAATAATTAAAAGTCATAAAACGAGTTCAGAGAAACCTGTAACAGTCCAAGCAGAATTCATTAAGATTTGGTAAGACTAGACTAGATTTTCTCTGCCTTTGAAACAATATGACAATGATTTATGGTCTTCTGAAATTTCCCAAATTCCAAAGATTTCTTGGTTTGTTTATGAAAAAATACTAACTCTCTGAGATGCTCATTACCAAATTTCAGGCTTGGGATTTGGCCTGACGACATTCTAAAGATGTCCATGTGTTAGTGAGTAAAGAAGGTCATATGAATATATTTTTGAAAAAATATGCAATAAATCAATGTCCAGGCTTAGCCAATTTTCTTATATAAATATTGTATACAGCTAAGAGAGATAACATAAACAATACAAGAAGTCAAATCAGACAAGAATCAAAGTGCTGTATAACTCTACTAGAAAATTTTTCAGCTGAAAAGTCATTAACCAGGGCTATATAGAAAGATTAAGAATTTCTTATTTTTTACATATTTATAAATTCTTCTATTTTGTTTTCATTAAACTTAAGCTGAAGTCATTGCAGCTCATTGGGAATCACACCTGAATTCTCAACAGGAAATAAAATAACCAATAAACAAAATCACTGCAAATTCTGGTTATCTCCCAGCATGCTGATTTCTACATGCAATGGTCATATGAAGATCAAATGACAACACTAATAATACAATAATACCCTATAACCCTGAAGGACACACTTCCCTTCAAAATTTCTTCTTTACTTCTATTCCTGCAATGCATCTCTGCCTTATTGGCAGCTCTTATATGCTGTGGCTTCTGCTAATGTCTCTTTCTACTCCTCCTCCTTCCAGGAACCTCCTACCTGCAGAATATCTTACTGCTACCAAAGAGCAGACTGAAACTCATTCTGTGATTTCCTTCATGATGTTGCTTGGAACAAAGTTTTTAGTCTCCCTGTTGAAGACTGTACCTTTGAGATCTCCTCCTGGGTGAAAGCTGGTATTGAAGCTTTCATCCCTATCAGGAAATTATAACTTAAACCTCATTCATCTCTTTGATTTTCTCCTGCTTGCTCAGCCACTGTTGCCCACAGAAATCACTTCTTCTGGCTTTACTGGAGTGACACATCTGACTACAATAGAGACCTTTTTGTCTCTACTCATAATGAATGCAAGTGTGTCCTAAAAGATGCTAAGTTGTTGTTTGCTGATAAAATGAAGCAGCGTATAGCATCTCACAAGTTTGATTCCAAAGACTACTGGCAGCTCTGCAAAATGGGTGCTTAATAACAGAAAACCCTCGGTCTCTCCTCTATTCAATCAATCTGAAGTCTTCACACCCACAGGGGACAAGGTTGAGTGCTTTGTTTGCAAATTCTTTTCCTGTTCTACACTTGACTTGTCTAAAGTACCCACACCTGATTTCCCACCTAGAACTGAGTGATGTATATATAACCCTGTCTCTGGTCTCCAACATAATCTCTAAGCTTCTCCCATAAATCAAGCAGAGGTGATGGAATTCTGTCCTAGCGAAATGTGTCCTAGAAATTCTGTCCTAGCGAAATGTGTCCCAGAAATTGTGTCCAGAAATGTGTCCCAGAAATGTGTCCCAGAAATTCTGTCCTAGCGAAATGTGTCCCAGAAATCTCTCTTGTCCTCTCCAAACTCTATTATTGCCTTGCTGTTTCCTATTTTCCTGCTTGTTGGAAAACATTCTTTGTAGTTCCTGTTTTTAAAAACTCTGGGTAATCCTCTGAGCCCTATAATTATTGCTCTATCAGCCTCTTACTGCTTTTTTGGCAAAGTGTTCAATGCTGAAATGGTCCATCATCTCACATTCCACAACCTACTCTCTCACAAGCTGTATGATTTCCACTTTGCCAGATCTACTGCTGATTTGCTATAACAGCCATCACCAGGCTCTTGAAAAGAACAGCGAAACCCGAGCTGTTTCTCTGGATATCTGGAAAGCATTTGACAGGGTTTGGCATGCTGGCCTTCTGCGCAAGCTACAGAGTTACAGTATTTCTGGACAACTGCTCGATTTAATCCAATTGTTCCTATTAAATTGTGAAATGAAGGTCATTTTAAATAGGCAAGCTTCCAGATACTTTCATACAAATGCAGATGCTCTTCAAGACTCCATCCTAGATCCTACACTTTTCCCGAGCTTTACCAATGACCTTCCTGACGTAATCAGTTCACAAGCAGGCATCTATATAAATGACACCATTATTTATACCTGTCTCAATAAGAAATCTGCCAAGGCCGACAAAGTAAACCTTACTGTTGCTCTTGGAAAGGTAATTGGGGGAAAGAAACTGCTTGTAAATTTTAATGCGTCCAAAACAAAGCTCATTTCCTTTAACCACCTACTCTTTCACTATCCTATCTTTCATCAGTATGGATGAAGCTAGTCTCCTAGAAAGCAACAAACTGTGCCTTCTTGGCCTCACTCTCTGAACCAACTTCAAGTGGAATGTCTACATTGAATCAATAACTACATCTACTACTAAGAAGGTTGGGTTACTGTGTCAGTCCAGGAAGTTTTTCTTGTCAGAATCCATCTTGCACATTTATAAATTTACCATTTGTCTGAGCATTAAATAGTGTGGCCATATCTGGTTGGGTGTTCCTGCTGTTCATCCTGTGGTTATAGAAAAAATTCAAAGATCTGTAATGTAATCAATCCTGCATGACTTCAGTCACTTTATCACTGATGGGATATGGCTTCCCTCTGTCTTTTTACAAATATTATCATGCTTTCTGCTCTAACAAGCTTCTTTCCCTGGTCCCACTAATCACATGAAATTACTCGTGCTATTAGATTGGCATCTAGGTTCCACCCTCTTATCATCAAAATTGTCAAATGTAACCATCATTTCTACTCTATCACTTTCTTTTCTTGCACTTCTCACCTGTGGAACTCTCTTCCGTATACTTGCTTTCCTAATAGCTACAATCTCCAAAAGTTTAAATGCAATGTCAATTGCTATCTCCTACCTCTCTAAATACCATCCAACTTTTATCCTTTCTTAGGTATCTCCTGTACTCTATTTTTTCTTTCACAATAGTGCAGGTCTTGCTTTGCTTTGAGTGAAATGATTATTAAAAAAAAGTTATCTTTGGTAATGTTGGGACATCAACTGGTTCATATTTGCACACTTTTGGAAATCAAATGGAGTTACTTTTAAAGGACAATACTCTTATATTTTTCTTGTATAAGCTGATATTCTGTTGATGTTTCAGATATTCATCAAGACCCTATATCTGAAAATGTTCAATGTATGTTTGACAGAGATTCAAAGGATTCTGCAGTCAGTTTCTTCTGGCTTGTAATAAAATTCCCTAATTCGTTTCCTTCTGCCAGAGAAGTATAAGTTAAACAATCCCTGCAACATGTGTCCCCCGTTTGCTACAGCAGTTGTACTTCTCTCTGTCAACTCTTTAAGCACTTTTTATAGACTGAGGGACAGTTAAAATTTGCAGTATGTTAAAAGAGACTCTCACAAAAGTCTATCCGACTCCAAGATCTATTTATTTTAAATATACAACCTGTAAAGCCACTATTTTATTTTTGGGAATATTTTACACGTGAGGCATGTCCAAATCTATTTTTGTCCTTGAGGTAAGCCATTTTCTCTAGTATTACAAATGCAGGAACAACATTTGAAAATGTTGAGAATTTGAAATGATAGTCTAATTTGAATGATAGACTAAAAACTGACACAATAAATAGTGAGATGCTTGCCAGATGTTTATGAATGGTGAGATGCATTAAAAAAAAAAAAGAAACAATAACTAATAGTAATATTAGCTGCTTCCTTATAAGGAAACATTCAACATTCATTGACTGAGCATTTAGATTTGTCAATTGAGATTTATAAAATCTTCCTATTAAAACAATTTTTCAGGATAATAAATTCCTCACGTCCAATTGCTGTTAATGCACTTTTCAGTAATGGGGCTTCCTTTCTTGCCTTTTGTTTAGGGTAGTGTAGAATATCAGCCAGCATTATTGATTCTGCCATTATTCTCTCTTTGTGTTGGATGTACCACCCAATTGTAGTTGTTGCTGCTGCTAAAAATCCTTAAATTATGTCTTTTCTGTTATCTAGTACAGTTCTGTTTGCAAGTTTGTAGCACCAGTCCACAAGATTCAAGAATGGTGCTCACTGAAGCCTACACAATTCACTTACTTGGAGCCATTTTTAATCATCAATCTTAGAAAGTGGTTGTATATAGTCAAGAAATTAGATATTTCTGCACCATTTTGGCACCATGCATTACATACATATTAAAGTCTCTATCTGACAAGGCTTTATGTCTTGATTGCTTAAGTTAGTGCATCCTCAAATCATCTAATGCTGATTAGATGAGGATTTGTTCTGTTTTCCATTTTAGAAATTGAGCTTTAGATTTTTTAGCTAATATTTTATTTGTAAGGATAGGTAGCTGGAATTTTAGGCTGTTGTTTTTTCCCCATATATAGAATAAGCATCATTGTTTTTTTCAATTGAGAATGTTCGCCACTATAACTCTCTGGTTTATTCATTTCCCTGTTGTGTTTTCACAATTACTTACATTGTCTTGAAACGTCTGATGTACCAGCAGATATTGGAATTTAGTTGCTATTCTCTGCATGTGCATCGATTATTATCTTGATTGCACAATCTACTTCAATGTCTCTGTGTTAGGAATAGTTGCATCTTCTGTACCTGTTTCTGCAGGTTCAAAAATACCTTTTCTAGGTACTGTGTGTCAGTGTTGTTGGATTCGCTAGTTGTATGCAGTGTGGAGACTATCTATGTGAAAAATATCTTGCCCACTATGTCTGCTGGTTTATCAAAGGACATTTCATCTGCCATGAGCATTAGCAAAAGTGGCATATGATAGACTCAAACATTGTGTGCTGACCAAAATGGCTTTTCATAAAAAAGTATGTGATGGGGTCTTGTCAACAATGTCTATATTGCAGAATATCTCTTGGAGTAGTTCTTTGTCTGAACATCCAGTCCTCTTGATAATGGCATTCTTTAACATTGTGTAGGGATAATTTTTGGAGACATTTTCTAGGATGCCTGCTACATTGATAATGCTTTAGCTATGTTTACAAACTTGATTTCCTGGGAGTTGATTCTTCTGATTGTAAATATAGCTTCCAGTTGTAAGAACCCGTTTTTGGTATTGGATCTGTTAACTAGAGCACTGATGGCAGTTGATTTGGTGGAGTCTTCATTTAAAGCCATGATGAGCAGCATTTTAGAGTTGACACTGACAAAATTTCACTGTTTTCTGGGATATAAAGTAGGATGCCAATTCGAATGTTGAGGTTACTGTTCATTGATAATTTTCTGTGTTATTGTTATAGTGTTGCTGTGGTCATAGTTTCCATTGCATTGTTCACTTTCAGATAAGTAAAGAGTTTTTATTTCCTGTATTTTACAAGGTTTAATCATTTACCATTCTGGATTATCACATCATTCATAGAAAACTGAGAGTTTGTTCGAAGTATAACACAAGATAGACACATAGAGAAAAACAACATGCATATGTAATCAAGTGAGATAGGCTCCCAGGAGAAATATTCTATGAATTATGCAGTAGTTGAGAGTTCTGCTGGTTTTGTCACTGACCAAAGGTGTTGCTGTTTATGGTAGCATCTTGGTGTCACAGCTGATGGCCTGGGTAATTGTCTAAATCTGTTGAGACAGTTAAAACTGTTTTCCATGCAGGTTCTTTGTTAATGACAACTAGATCAAATCTGTCCATTGGGTGAAATTGGTGTTGGCTATATAAAGTGCGTGTGGCTCAGAAATGGCTACTGCAAAAATTGTGTAGACCTTTTCCTGTTGATCAGAAAAAATGTTTCATTACCCTGGTATTTTGCGGTAGTATTCCAAAAGTAGGCTTGTGTAGCCAGACAAAATTAATGCCTGTTGAAGGGAGTTAAAAAATTGGAGTTCTGACAGGGTATGGCGAACCTATTTTACAGAACATTTTTAACCAATTTTTCAATGAAAGAAAAAGTGTAATGTAAACAATTTTTAAAAAAATATTTGTTTTAAGAAAACAAGTGATCCAAATGTTTTCAAACTGAGAAATTGAACTGAAATTCAGAGATAATTATTTGTTCATAGAGTGAAAATTTACTAATTTTATCCCTTAAAAATAGCATTCACTATGCATTTTATTTTTTTATAAATAACCAAACACTTTTAATATCCAATTAATTTCTTAAAATCCTCTAAAATAAATGGTATGCACAAATATGTAGTTTTGTTGTACATTAGAGCATTAAAAGCAGAGGTGAATGTTCTAATACACTTTCTGTTATGTACAAGGGGATGCTGAAGAGATCTTTGTCTAATCTACTTGACCAAATGACCAAAGATCAGAAATTTTTGTTGGGCTTCTTGGTTGGGCTAAGAATCTTTAAGCATCTAACTTGTATGTTAAATTTAATAAAAACAGAAACTGAAAATATAAACTCACCTTAAAAAGTTGCAAATCCCCTTCATTCATAGGCTTGAAATTATATATAGCAATATAAGTCTTTTCAGTGTTTTCAGATGTGGGATTTGGGGTGTAACCATGATGTTTACCAACAGATGGCAGATCATCTGCAAAATCAATTTTAAATTAAAAAATATTGACTCAAAATACTAAATATTGAGTTTGACAAAAAACTTTTTGTCTGACAATTGAAACATTGCAAATCATTTGTCCTAATTTTTCTCAGCATTTATTAAAACAACTTCCACTTGTTAATAGAAAACAATAAGCTACATACATTGCCATTGCTTAAACAACCAAATACATATGATACCAATATTTGGTTAAACAAAATAACATTATGATGCAAATAATTCCAGTATGAATGTATGAGGGAAAGTCAAAAATGTTTTTTTAATTTATTTACACAAAATCAAGAATTAAATAAATACATCATTTTTCTACATAGTCCAGTGGTCCACAAGCTTGTGTATTCCCTCCAAGAAGGAGGTTTTTGGTTGGCTTCACAACCATTTATGCATTGTTTCCTGCACTTCTTTATCTATGGGTAAATTAATGACCATGTAAAACATCTATGAATGGTCCAAAGAGATGAGAGTCAGAGGGCATAGTTTCAGATTGTTGACCAAAGCACTGTATTTTGCATTTTCCAGATAATCTTTCAGTATGAGCACTTTTGAGTTAAAAAAAAAAAAGTTAGCATCACTTTTCTCACCAATGACGATTGAATCTTGAATTTCTTTGTCACTGACAAGACAGGATGTTTCCAATCCGTACTCTTTTTTTTTTATTCAGGCTTATAGTAATGGACTCACATTTCATCTCTTGTGACTATTTCACTCAAAAATTCTTCTCATTATGGATCATTTGATAGGCAGAATCATGACTAATCTACAGAGAACTTGCTACCTCATCAATGATAACTCACCCTCATATGTGAACCTTATAGACTTCTAAAGGAATATAAGACCAAAGTCACACTATGCTAGATATTCCTGTTGTGGCTTCCATAGCAAGTAGGTTTTAATGGAGTAGAACTGTTGGCCCCACACACAAAAAAATCCAATTAATATTTTTTGCAAACTGATCCATGCACAGACCTCTAGATTAAAGAGTTTTGGAAAATATAGATCTAAAAAGTTCATCTGAGCAAGACAAATCTATTACAATATTTAACAATCAAGAATTTATATCTTAAAAACTCTCTGTATATCCATCCATGTGCACACATATATATTAAAACTCTACATAGATGTGTGTAACACTCTTAACAGATTACATAGATGCATCACTCTGACTCTTGTATTAACATTTTGATCATAAGCAGAGTTAACAGGTAATGATCATTGATAGAATTTTTTATCCATATTTAAATAATTCCATAATTTTGATAGTTACTATGCTCGCATATAAATCAAATTAAAATTAACAGAAAACAAAAATTATTTCAAATTCTTCATAAAGTTTTGATATTTTGCATTTCATCAAGTTCAATAACATTTTAACATAATATTACAAGTACTACAGCATTTAAAGGTAGTTGATTAAACATTTACACGAGATACATATTTATATTTACCAGAAGCCAATATATTAAATATTCCTTTATATAACCTGTCTGTATAAGAAAGTAATATCAATTTCTTGTAAATTTATTCATTGAAGTTATTAAAAGAATAAATGCTATATATAAATGAAAAAGAATAAAGAAAATAATTGCAATGTTGAAAACATTAATTTAAAACAGTGCTTAATATAAAACAGAGCAATGAATATTTATTATTATTATATTAGAATATGTGCAAACTACAAACTACTACAAAATTGTACATTTTGTTTCAACATTGAAAGAACAATGTCTCATCAGGTAGTTAATAATGATGGTAATAAACACTGTATTTTAAAAAAAAAATTTAAAAAACAACACTTCCCTTTATTTTTGGATTTTTCTTTCTTTTCATACAAGGTAAAAAGATATTAAAAAAAGGGAAAAGAAAGAGGGAAGAAAAGATCAGAAAATAAGATGAGAAATCAAGAAAAAGAAAAAAGAAAAGGAAAGATACAGAAGAAATATAAAGTGAAGAGGGAAATAAGTGAGATAATATAGAGAGAAAAGAGCCAATGGAAACGGATAAGAGAGAGAAATTTAAGATTTTAGCTGGAAGTGAACTGCAAACAGATATTGACATTGGTTACATAGTGTCTGGGCTCAAATCTTTTGGCATTTTTTAAAAAAAGAATTGTACTTCTATAAAGAAAAGGAACAGAAAAAGGAAAAGAAAAGATACAGGAGTAGAAAGTGAAGAGGAAAATAAAGAGGAAAAAAGTGAGAACATAAAGAGAGGAAAGAAAAGCGAGAGACAATGGAAACAGCCAAAAGAGAGAAATTTTAAATTTTGGTCAAAAGTGAACTGCAGACAGATATAGACATTGGTTACATTGTTTCAAGTTAAATCTTTTAGCAATATTTTTAAAAAATGATGAACTCATATACACAAACAGAAAAATTATTCATAAAACGTAAAATAAAGGATACTTAAAAAAAACATAACATGAAGATATAAATTCATTAGACCTAAAATAATAAGTTGGAAAAATAAAATAAATTAAAATATAGATTTAAAATTAAAATAAAAATTAAATTAATATTAGAATTAAATTAAATTAAATTAAAATAATATAATATATATAAAATAAAATAAATAAATAAAAAATAAATAATAATAATATAAAATACATAACAAAATAATAAAAAACAATAAAAATAATAAATATAAAAATAAAAATAAAAATAATAAATAATGATAACAAATAAATAAAAACTAAATATAAATATAATCTAATACTAATAGTAATTATCAAGTGCAATAAAAAATACTGAAGGCAATAAATAGATCACAATTTGTAATAGAAAATAAAGATAAAATAACATAAGAGAGATCATATATTTAAAGTAAATTATCAAGATAGTAAGGTTTATAATATAAAATGTTTACAATTTCCATAGTTTCATACCTTAGATCATACTAGAAGGATTTAAGATTAATTCTTTAATATGTTTACAATTTACTATGGCCTTTGATTTAGTAATATGTCACTTTTCATGTACTTTATAATTTCCATTTTCTCTTGCAGGCAGAGGAAACATGATTCATTTACCGATCTAGAGATTCTAGCTTGTTTGAAAATTTTCCATTTAACTTATATATATATATATTTAAATTACAGAGCCAATTATAAATAAAATAAATTTCGAAGTTTAAAAGTGTTGTATGATCATAGAAATGATCATACAACACTTTGGAACTTCGAAATTTATTTGTTTATATATATATATATATATATATATATATATATATATATATATATATAGAGAGAGAGAGAGAGAGAGAGAGAGAGAAAGTAAAATATTGTTTTCTGTATTGGAAATGATTGCATAAAGGTAATTACCACTAAGTGATCCATTAAATCCATGGAAACATGAAACATGAATCCATGGAAACAGTTAGCTCAAACACAACACATTCAATTAACTTGACTTGTACACAACTGATCAGTAACATTCACAAACAAGAGTATTGTAAAGGATCAGAAGATCTAGAGTAAATGACATACAAGAGAAAGGAAGCATATATACATATATATATATATATTTGGAGTGATTGTTTGATAGAAGTTGTAGATGTAGTTTAAATTCCATGAGTTGTTCAAAAATATGAGCTCAGTGCCAGTTTTTTTTAATGTTTGGGGGCTAATATTTTAATGTCTTTCTTTCAACATTAGAAAATACTATTCTAGTCTTTGGTTTTTAATTAGCTAGTCAATGTATTAATAATCCACACACATCTTTTCATCAATTCATTTTTTCCATATTGATAACTACCTTGCTCAATCAATTCTTACTTCCCTTGTTTCATATTTGAAGTGCTTATATTTAATCCAAATCTGACAAATTATTTGCTAGTACTTTTCTCATATTTGGTTCAATATCATATTTACATTTTCTATAACCAATAAACTGCTTTCAGACTTATTCTAAGAGATATTAAGATTAAAGAAATTAAAGATAAAAGTTAAAACTTTAAAAATTAATAATCAGAATAAATGATATCCATTTGTAGCAAATAGTAACTTACCATGTCTTTCAATAAATGACAATTCACATCCTGGTGCTTTCCGATCTATTTGACCACAGCATGTGTACTTGTCCAAACTCTTTGTCCATACTTCTGGATGGTACTTTGGAAAAAATGATGAGTATTTGTCTTTGCACACTATCAAAAAAAATTTTAGAGTATGCAAATTTGAGAAACCAAGATAAAAATAAAATATTTTCTACTGACGATTATAAAAGAAATAAGATTGTTGCATCAAATAAGCCAGACCTGCAGAAAATACAGCCCACAAGTCATATGTGGCCTACAAGACTACCCACTATGGCTCACAAGGGGTTTAAAAATAGTAATTTTTTGTGTCCATTTAGCAACTGATCATATACATTCAGTTTTGTGTAAGTAATTAAGTAATTTCATTCAACCAATACTTCCCTGTTTTTGTATCTAATTAATCTCATAAACTCTCCATAAGAAAAAAAAAGAATTTGTCACTTTACCTCTTAACGCTTCATATATGTCTTTTCTTCTCAGTGATTAGTGGCAAGATATGTAGACAATAGTGTAAGTTGGACAGATGAAGATCTTTAAAAATTTGCTCCTAACAATTTTTTAGACTTTTAAGCTGCCTAAGAATTTGTCAGTTTTAAGAATTTTGTTTTTTATGATTTATTGGAGAGTACAAGGCACATATTGGCACATCCATGGGAAAAATATGTTTTTGAACACAATTTAGGGGTGTGTGTATTACTGATTTGGTTGGCATATCTCATTCAATTATGGATATCATTTAGAGACTTAGACAACAGTAATAGCCATTTCCTTATATGGAGACATTCAATATTCAAATGTCTCTCAGTAAACTATTTGGTTGACCCATTGTTATTATTGAATTTGGAAAAAAATGGCAAATAACATTGCTTGTAGGAATTAAAAAATGTATTTTTTAATAAAAAAAATAGAAAGCAGATGTGTAGATTTTGAATATTAATTATTTGGGTGTCGCACCACCTTAGACATTGGAAATATTCTAATAAACTGATTAACTGAACAGTTTTACAGTTTTTGCCATAGAAAATTTTTTGCTATTTTTGCTGCAAAGAAGTAGCAAGAACTTGGTTAAATTAGTAAGATTTGGCATCAATTTGTTATGCAAAACCTGTATAATAAACCTAAATCCCATAAATTAATCAGTCAGCTTCCCACAAGTTATATTTAGAAGGTGTAAGATACAGTTTAGTCAGCCAACTTATTCTTGCCTTCATTCTGAAATGTTTATTTAAAATGTCCTGAAAATGTAATAAATAAACTAAAAATAGCTGCTAATTTAATAAATAAAATTGACAATATAAGATTCATAAATAGTGGAGATATAGATGAACTTATAAATAGAAATAAATCATAAAATGTTTTTGTTTAGTTTATAAAATTATAATGCAGGCAAAACATTTCATGACTATATAATGCACAAATATTCACTTATACATTTATACTATGCACCAAGACCCATTTTACCACAGCTGCATACCTAATTTTTTACATGAGAAATTATCATTATTATATGCATTTACATTCAGACTATTACCTGCATCTTGGTTATTATACTCACAATATTTTGATCATTGTATTCTCTGGTTTTCTTCAAGTGTATATTATGAAGGACAGAGAATACAAAATAACTTTTGGCAACCTTAAAAATTTAAAAATATTTACTTTTGAGCTTTCATTTTCTTTGACAAAATAAACATTGGATTAAATAAGTTCTTTATAATTATTTAATAAATTCTTCTACACAGTTGAGAGCTGTGCCAGATACGGTTTTGATTATTCCATTTTGATTTAAGCTTATGGATTCTGTTTTATCTGAGTTAACAGGAAGACCAATACCTTTGACTGAATGTTTAAGACTATAGAGAAAGGTTTCTCTATATTTAGTGCTTCTTATAGAGAAGCACTAAATCATAAACATAATTTGCATCTGTGATTTTTGTAGCAGGATATCTATTACTCCTTCATGGATGTAGTGTGAATCTAATTGTTTTCAATAGTATCAACTGAAGTTCTGAGAACATAACCCAATCAAGTGATGAAGATATAGGGTACTAAAATGTTACTCTGTAGTACTCCCGCAACAATTTCAAAGAAATCTGTATTGTCATGTGGAAATTGTACTATGTGTTTTTGTAAAGCATCATAATAGCTTCTACTGTTTCATTTAGTATGCCAAATAGGCTAGCAGTATTTCTTTCATTTTACTTCTATGAACCAGATCAAAAGCTTTGGAGAAATAAATAACCAAACAGCATTTAGATTTTTACTTTTAAGACTTCAAGAATTCTTTAAACAGTTAAAACTTGACCAGTAGTTGATCATCCTCTTTGAAAGCTATTTTGATTTTTTTTTTATTACTGATGTGATAAATATTTGTCAATTAAAAATATTAATTTAAAAAGATCTATTTAAGTTATGAATTTTACAAAAATACTTACCATCTCTAAGCATTTTAATCCAAGTTTCTCTTTGCCTTTTTGTTTCAGCTACAATGTACAAAGTGTAGCAGTCATTAGATTCCAGATAAACCACCTACAGAAAAAAATCAATGGCACTGAACATCAATTTTTTTTAAATAGAAGAATCATAGAAAAGAAATTTGTTGACATCCTATTGTAGTGAGAGCAATGACATGCCCCTCTAAGCAGAATGCTCAAAAAAAAAAAAAAACTTCCACCAAACATAAATATAAATTTTATTTAGCACCAACAGTTTTCATATTATATAAATATTTTCAACAGAATCTTTCCATGAAATGTGCCTATATAAAGTTCAATTTTAATGTTATCAAGAAAGAAGTATTTTTTTATATTAATATGTCACATGTCTCAGTTGAAAGTTCACTAGAAATATATATATAAAGAGAAGAAAAGAGTCTATTTTTTAACTTTTCATAAATAATCCAGTTGCAAATACTTTTTACAAAAATAAATTTAGTGTATGGCATTTATGTTCATGAGAGCTACAATGAAACTTCAGTGTGTATTCTGCATTGACAAATTAAAATATTGGCTTCACCAAAAGGTTTGTTTTGTTTTTTAATTTTTTTTTCCTAATATTAACTTTTTGAATAAAATATTTTCAACGTGTTTATCTCCCATTGTCTACCATCTTACAGGCAATTTTATAATTCTACCTTCCAAAAAGATCTTATTTTTCTCAGAAAAAAAAAAAACAATTCATTGGGGTGCCTTTTTATGGCCTTCTTTCCATTAAAAGAATTCTGTAAAAACTAAAATAAGCACTAACCCAGTGCTGCTAGTTCTTTCTTGTGGAAACTTCTACTAATGAATTTCACTAACAATTTTGTCTTTAGCTTTCCAGTAATGCCCTGAAAATCTGACTATGCTCTTTGATGATGCCTAAGACTGGATAAAGGTTTCCATACAATTGCTCATTGGTTAGATGCTCCCCTCCAAGTGACATTCAAAACCACTTGTACTAATGCGTGTGTTTACATCACTAACACAGCTAGAGATTTTACTATCTAAATAAGTAAATTCTTCTACACAGTTGAGAGCTGTGCCAGATACGGTTTTGATTATTCCATTTTGATTTAAGCTTATGGATTCTGTTTTATCTGAGTTAACAGGAAGACCAATACCTTTGACTGAATGTTTAAGACTATAGAGAAAGGTTTCTCTATATTTAGTGCTTCTTATAGAGAAGCACTAAATCATAAACATAATTTGCATCTGTGATTTTTGTAGCAGGATATCTATTACTCCTTCATGGATGTAGTGTGAATCTAATTGTTTTCAATAGTATCAACTGAAGTTCTGAGAACATAACCCAATCAAGTGATGAAGATATAGGGTACTAAAATGTTACTCTGTAGTACTCCCGCAACAATTTCAAAGAAATCTGTATTGTCATGTGGAAATTGTACTATGTGTTTTTGTAAAGCATCATAATAGCTTCTACTGTTTCATTTAGTATGCCAAATAGGCTAGCAGTATTTCTTTCATTTTACTTCTATGAACCAGATCAAAAGCTTTGGAGAAATAAATAACCAAACAGCATTTAGATTTTTACTTTTAAGACTTCAAGAATTCTTTAAACAGTTAAAACTTGACCAGTAGTTGATCATCCTCTTTGAAAGCTATTTTGATTTTTTCTCAATAGCTTTTTGATTTCTGAACATATACAGTTAAACGCCATAGAGTTATAAATTTTTGTAGTAATTGCTATAAGGGTTATTCCTCTGTAGTTGCTTTTTGAGGGAAGGGAGGATACAGCCCTTAGTTCATGTTTGCATGACTTTTCGTCAATGCAGAACTTCAAGAAAATGTCATTCACTTGTTTGGTATTCCATCAAGGCCAGGTACTCTGTCATTCACTTGTTTGGTATTTCATCAAGGCCAGGTATTCTGTTCAATTTCAATGTTTTTAAAACAGTTTTCAATTCAGTATTTGTAAAGTCTCCACATTTGATACTGAGTTGTTCTAATATTTGTTGTATAGGATATCAAGTATGTCCGGATGTTTGCCACAGAAATGTTGGAAGTAAATTTTGTTTTATAATAATTTGAGTGAGTTGTAGAGTGAAGACGAAAATAAACACCAAGACAGTCAAATACCAAATGAAAAAGTCCAAGTTGGAAGATTGTGCATTCTTCCAGTTAATAAATTAATCCTTTGAAAATAAATATTCAACATTTTTCAACCAATGGGTTGTATTCATGCCAACAATAAAAAAACATCCATTGTGATCCCTTTAAAAAATATTTAAGTAAATTTTCTAGACAAGCAAGACAAAAGGAGAGTCAGGCAGCAACAGCTATGCTTGGTAAAAGGAATTCACTTACTTATTCACCTGTCTTTCTCACCAAGCTTATACTTACTTTCTCACGTTCTCCCTTGCCTCTTCTTTCTCACACATGTATATGAAAAAATCACATTTTTTTCTCAATTTAACAAACAACCACAAACAAGGACGATAAGATCTTTAACACTCATACATGCTAAGAAAAATTTAATTGTAAAAAATCTGAAAATAAAAATATTTTATATTTTTATATTTAAACTCTTTTTTTGCCTTTTTACTTTGTTGTGAGTTGATTGAAATCTGCTACGAAAGGGTTCATAACTGCTTTGTAAGGGACAACTCAAAAACATATATATGTTCCGTTTAACAATTTATAAAAGAGGATATATACAACAACTAAAATGAGCCACAACTACATGATACCTGGATGTACCCAATATCAGTAATTCTAAATATATTACTATTTATAACACATGTCCTTTCCTAGGAGTATTAATTTACATTTTCCCTTTCTTTTATTTTTTAATAAGTGGAAAATCTTTAAGAATATCTTCACTGTCCATTTGTGAATGATAGTTCAATGTAATTTAGTTAAAGCAATATGTAAAATGTATTTCTAATTAGTTATTCATTGCCTTATCTTGCTGATCAAGTTATAGACTCCCTTCTTTTCTCTCTTTTCTTCTTTTCATTTCAGAGACAAAATTACTCAGACATTTCAGTTTTTGGATCAGCCAACCTCTCCTATCATTAGAACATCTCTGTTGTTTGTGCATGAATATTCAGTTTTACTTCCTTGGCCCATATCCTGGAATTTGGATTCTGTTGGTGGATTCTAAATTGGAACCTTTGTTCCTTGCCATCATACAGAGTATGTTACCTATTGTACTGGATATTTTTTACACTTGTTTGAATGCTGTAACTCCTATCCTTGTGATCTACTACTCTGATGATCCTTGTATGTCCTACAACTTTCCTTGATCAGTTTTGATATTCACTTGACTGCCAATTTTTTATGGTTTAAGTCTTACGTAACCATGTCTCCTATTATAACTATTTTCATCTGACTTATTGCTGAGGAGTCTATCCCACATTCCAGATCTGGCCAGTTTGAATTTAGTTTATCCAATTTTTAGTTGGCAGTAAAGTCTTTATTTTCTTTTTTGCGATCTTCACTCCACATTCCACTACTCTATTCACTTATGGAAAGTGTGGAGTCATGGTGGTATGTGTAAATCTGTATTTGGATGCAAAATCGCTGAAACTTTTGCTTGTAAACTGATCTCTATTGTTACAGACTACTTTGTTTGGGATCCCCCATCTGGCAAAGATATTTTTCAGCTAGCAAATTACGTTGACACTGGTTAATTGATCAAAACAGACTATTTCTATGTAGCATGAGAAGTAATCAGTTGTTACAAGGTAGCTGCATCTGTTAAGGGTGAAAATATCAATTCCTATCTTTTGCCAGGGTCACTTCGATAATGTTGTCAATTTCAAAGTTTTGTGGGGATTTAATGGATTGTACTGATTGCAGATGGTGCATCTTCTAATGTAATTGTCAATCTCATGGGATATTCTTGGCCACCACATTGATGCTTTGGCATGTGGTTCCCAACTTTCTTTTAGCCATTTCCTCCTAAGAATCTCTAAAAGACCAATGACTTACCCAATATATCATTCTTATTACTCAAAAAGTAAACTCTTATTCATATTCCTGAAAGGCTATTAACTTGGTTTAAACAAGCTTCCTAAGAACATGGTATCCATGAAAGAGAAAATTAAAAGAACAAAAGGAGAGTTGAAGTATTGAGGAAGAAATTACTAAGAAATTGTCAATATATATATATTTTAATCATTTCACCCCAAGGAAGGCAGAAATGCCACTGATGTAACATAACTGTAAAAAGATTAATTAGAAAAGAGTGAGGAGCACAAACTAGTTAGAAAGGAGCAATAGAAAGCTGAGAAAGCAGGTGCGATGACAGATACATAGGTGGAGAGAAAGGGAAGGTTATACAGGGGTGGGGAGAGAGCCTGGGACACGAATTGAGGAAGGAGGGCTTGGAGAATCTGATACTAACCGGCCAGATAGAGGGAAAAAGAGACAGGGGAAAGCAATATATATATAAGTATTAAACAATTATAAATATATATATATTTAGTTTTTAGTCATAATAGGGTTAGACTGTATTTGTATTAAAAAGTGTTCAATACAATTGTAGAACTTTTGAATATTTTCCATTTTTAAACAAGTTACCACGCGACCCAGGCTTCCACCATGAGTGGTGTCTTCAGGCGATTTTTAATAACTTATTTTACCATTTACCATTTTTCTTTTTAAGAACACTTGCGTAATGCTGTTTTATTTGAGCTCTCATGTGGCAGGGAATTTTTGAATGTGCAATTTTTAAATTAAAATAAATTATGACATTTTTATCCATGGTTGTATGAACCTAAGAGGTATTTCTTAGTATGGATACACTTAGTCATAATTTCCGTTCTTTCATTCAATAGCACATTTTTGTTTGGAAATAGCCTAATCTCTAACTTTTCTTCCTGGCACAGTCTACATATTTTGCCACCATTGTAATGCCTGGCTGCTTTTACTATACTCCACATTATGCCTGGGTTTTTTCCATATTTTGATTTTAATTTCCACACATGGCTAGCCAATTTTATACAGTTTTTTTAATTTTTCTATTTTGAATGTAGACCTGTGATTTAACCATCATTACATGAGCATCTTAAAAAGAAAAATGTTTAATGTTTTTGTAATATATATATATATATATATATATATATTGCAAATACCAAGGACGATAAATATTAGAATTAACCAATTATCTTGTAACCTTACAATCTTTAGGAATAATAAAAAAACTATATGATAAGGCCCTCCAGAATAATGGATATATATATATATATATATATATATATATATATATATATATTTGTAATTGAAATCATTAAATATATGAATAGCAACAAGCTTTTAAACCAGAGGCATGAAACCACAGTAAACTGCAAGCACATTAAAGAACTAACCTTACAATCATGCTAAAAAAATACTACATAAACCAGAACTAGGACCCTCTAGAAATGATACACCTTCACTGTACTAACAACACTCCTACATACACCACAAACTGTGATGTAATTTTTAAAAAAAATCTTTTTTAAAAATTAAAAATTCTATACAAAAAATCGATTTCCTAAATTCTAAAGTCAGGTTAAATATACAACATTAGATTAATTATAAAAACTGTTCTTAAATACACACATTAAAATTTACCTATTACCTATTCACCTATTACCTTAAATACAAATATTTAGTCTTTCCACCTACATAAAATTCTACTTATTACGCACATATTATCTACTTACCTATTAACTTAAAATTTTAACATTAAATTTTACCTCTTACATTAAATCTTACCACAAACTGTGATTTAATTAAAATTTAGAATTTAATAGAAAAAAATCGATTTCTAAATTGTGATCTAGTTAAAATTTAAAATGTAACAGAAAAATCAATTGCTTAAATCCAAAATTAAGGTTAAATATACAAAATTAGATTAATTATAAAAACTCCACTTAAATACAAAAATATTCTGTACAAAATAAGCATTCCACCACTTACACCTCCCTCCTCTGCTCCTCTAAGAAATTCAAAGGATATAGTCTAGTTGCAAGATAATAAAAACTTACATTCTAACTGCTAATGTTAAATCTGTCTACAAAACTCACAGACACTCATTAATCAACTAATTCCACTACCCACACCACTTTCTTCAAAATTCAAACGAACAATCCACAAGACTTATTCCCTTATCACTAAACCCCATCAACATCCCACACACAACTCACCAAATATATTTCCATTCCTGTCCACACGACCTGAAGAGACATTGTAGTTTCAATGTCTAAACAAATGTACAATTTGTAGTGGATATATATAAAGAATTTTGTACATCTTCTAAAATATAATTTATAATAAATATTCACAGCTCTATATATTATATATCGAGCACTGTTTTAAATTAATGTTTTGGACAGTGTAAAAAAATCTTTTTCTTCGTTCTTTATTCACTCAGATACACACACACACACACACACACACACACACACACACACACACACACATATATATATTTGAATTTTTATTTGTTTAACATCATTATTCTTATTATTTTTGCATTTTTTAATGGATACTTGTATTTGAGTGGAAAGTCTGATTATTTTATATATATATATATATATATATATATATATATATATATATATATTGTAATTTTGTTATTACAATGGTTTATAAAAGCATAATATCACTACACAAAAATTTTCATGTTTCAGAACAAAACTGTTCCTCTTCAGGTGATATGTTAAAATAAATGGTGAAAATTATGGTTATTTAGAAAATTAGGGAGTGGTAGTTGGAGGAAATGCAATAGGTGTGTCGAAATTGTTCAATCAAAATTGAGAATTATGTAACCATGGGGATTTAATATTTGGATTATGAAAGGGAGCAGGATGGCTTGGATGTAGACATGTCACTTTTTAATTTGTCTGGGTAAGATACATAGTGGGACCTTAGATTTTTTTTTAAATGGGTATACAATAATTTTTAATAGGAGGTTGGATTTTAGTTTTTTTTTTTTATTTATTGAACAATAGATTTTTTTTACTACTATCTATGAATAAAGGGGACAGATTGTTTTGGTCAGACTTAGGATTAAATAATTGTGGTATACTTAGTTATATTGTATTAAGAACAACAATTTTATAAAAGTAAATGCTGGAACAGTGGGGTTTTAATCTATGTGTTATTTCACGTTTTTGTAATATATATATATATATATATATAATAAGCTCTACTTTGTATTGAGCACTTTTTTAAGAATAGTGTTTCTTTGGATACAGAATATTACTCCATCCATACATACCCTATATATATATATATATATATATATATATATATATATATATATATATATTGCAAATACCGAGGACGGTTAATATTAGAATTAACCAATTATCTTCTAATCTTAGAATCTTTGGGGATGATAAGATATGATATGATAAGGCCCTCCAGAATAGCAGATAAAAAGATAAATTAACTTATTTAACAGCCACTAGTGATCCGAAATCGCTAGAGGCCAAAGGTAAACATAGAAAAAGGAAAATTATATGGTTTAATCCTCCCCCCCATATTCTGTAGACTATCATTAACATTGGTAAGATCTTCCTTAAATTAATAAGTAAACATTTTCATGGAGATAACCCCCTAAGTAAAATATTCAATAGAAAATCTATCAAGATTAGTTACTCATGTACTAATAATGTGGATAACATTATTAGCTCCCACAATACCCAAATCTTGAAGAAGTGTAGGCAATCCAATACAGAGAATAGAATGATACCCCACTGTAATTGTAGATCTAGAAATAACTGTCTGGTTGAGTGAAAATGTAGATTGGAAAATGTAATCTATCAAGCCCCCATCTACCCTAAGGAAAATAAGGAGAAATGTAATGTTTATATTGGTGTTTCTTCACTAACCCTACTTTAAAATACCAAACAGCCTTTTCTAGAAAATACTAGGAATTAAAAGAAAGTAACTTAAATCCCCATATAAAATGGAAGCTCATAGGCAAGGCTAGGACCCTTAAGAGATAGATGTAATCTATGTTTGACAAAAAAAATTTAAATTTTAAAATTTCAATACCAAAATATACTCCTAAATAAATGAAGAGAGATCATAAATATGTGCAGCCATAGAAATAAGTACAAATTACAATAATTATCCTATTTCCAAATAGTCACATTAAAGTTTTTAAAAATTTGGCCAAGCACTTACTTCCCCACCACCTACCACTACTAACTCAAAGGTCAAGCCACATAACTCCAATTACCAAGAGGAATTACTACTAAATTTTTCCCAGAGCCCTACCCTAATAAAACCAATACCTCCCAACCCCTTCCTTCACCTAAGCTAACCTCTGGGCTCAGAATTCTTCCTCATTTTCTGTTTATAAGAGGTTGAAGAATGCATGTCTGAAAAATGGCTATTCCCCAAACCCCATAATTTTTTGTATGAATTTACAGATAAATAAATATCTGCTCTGTAAATTAAATTAATTTACATTGAGCTCTCTATTGGATCAGTTTTAATATTTTAATGATATTACTAGGATCCTCCTTGGATTATTTACCAACCTTATCCAGGATTATTTACCAATACCAATTTTTACCACCCTATATATATATATATATATATAGTTAAACAGTACATTATAATTTCCACTTGCCTTCTTAATCATTTGAGAAATCGTTTGGAAAATATCTATCTTCCAAGTATCCATCAAAAAAAAAAAAAAATAATGTTAAACAGACAAAAATTCAAATATGTCAGCTAATGCCAGTTTCATGGATTTCTGTTAAATTTCGTAATATACATATATTAGTTCCTCACCCGTCTGCAACCCCCTTGACTATTTCTTCTGGGATGTGATCAGGGCCAAGACCACAATACAGTTGACTCTCCGAAAGCTGAGATCATGGAGGCGTCCGCCACTATGGGCAAGGACATGGTCGCCAATGCATTTGACTCATTTCGCATTTGCCTTGAGATGGTCCTTGCTACCAGCAACAGTTACACTGAAAAATAATGTAGTATGTAACTCTAGCTGTTGTGAAATATCTTGTTGGGTCTCTGCATATACAACTTTTGTTTTGATTGCCTATTTCATTTTCTTTTTGTCAAGTGTCAGATTTTGCAGCAACACTCTCCGTATATATATATATATATATATATATATATATATATATATATATATATTTTAGAGAAAATTTTCAAAATTCAAAGGTGTCGGATGTACATTTCGACATAGGATCTCTAATAGAGATTCTACATCATGTCAGCGACATTGTTTTTTCCAAATGGCGAAGGCCCTGGGGTAGAGTGTTGATGGGTTTTAGGTTAACAACAGGTAACAAAGTAGAAAAGGACAGAGCTGGTAGTTGTTGGGTTACAGGGTGTTGAAATGGTATATTTACCTTCCTACTTTTCCACTTCGGATTAAAGAAAAACAATATATATATATATATATATATATATATATATATATTGTATAATATCTTGCTCAGTATAAAGTTTTGACCAGAAGTGTATTCGCATTTTGTTGTAAGATTTGAAAGTAAATGGGTATTGTTTTAAAATGTCAGGTGACTATGAAAATGCAGGTTTTGAGCTAGTATTTTGTTTTGATGATCAGGATCAAATAGGTGTAACAGAGTACATTGGAAGTGCAGATGTCAGTGAGGTTGCCTATTTATGTGATGTCAGTTGTCAGACTCAGAATTTTAGTTGAGAGTCAGTTTAAGTTTAACAGCAGTTGGGTTCAGACCAAGAGAGAAGACAGAAGCTGACTCGATGCATATGTGCTAACCTCCTACCCAACAATCTACTTCACAATAGAACCAAGTCACTGAAGAGAAGTGAATAAAAATATTGGATATTTTTATTTATATATGAAATGTTGCAACCCATCATTTTAACAGTGAGAAAGTAAGTCACTTTGGATCCAATTTATGTTCTGTCAATTTATCTTGTGAAAAGATAATGAACATTTAGTTTGAGATTATTTTTGATGAATTGTTACTAAGTTTATATATACATAATTGTGTATATATATGTACAAAGAGTTTGTCTCTTTAACAAAGCAAATTCATGCTGACTTTAAAGTTTCATGAGGACACTGTTATGATGTTTTCACTCATCAGGGCTGTTAGCCACTAAGTCCTAGAATAGAATATGGTATAATTTTGTGGGAATGGTCTTGGTATAATTTTGTGGGAGTGGTCTTATTTTCAATTGGTTAGTTATTCTAAACCTGACTCTTTCTTTTTGTTTATGTTTGGTTGATTTTTCTTTTTTTATTGTGTAGTTGTCTGATTTATTTTAATTTTAGTGTTTGTGTGAATAAATGTTTGTTTAATTGGAATGGGCCTTTTTCTTTTATTGACCTCTTTTTTTATTGGTTTGACCTTTTTCTTAATGTGTTGGTACGTTTTGCTGT
This sequence comes from Ascarosepion bandense, assembly GCA_037127315.1. NCBI lineage: Eukaryota > Metazoa > Mollusca > Cephalopoda > Sepiida > Sepiidae > Ascarosepion > Ascarosepion bandense. Next base: position 856,832 of record JBBBDQ010000426.1, on the reverse strand, counting down.
GTGAGGGTTTTTTCCTGGTTTATAGTTATTTTATTTGTGTTTGTGGGTTTTAAGGCATAATTTACAATTTTTGCTATTACTGCTGTGTGGTGGTGCTCTTTTTACTAATTCCTATTTAATGTTGGTAGTAATGTTGTTTTCTTTCTCATTCCATATATATTTTGATAACCTTGTGTTGTTTTTGTATTTTTTGTGTTGAATGAGATTTTGTGATTATTGAATCTTTCTTTAAATACTGTTTCTGTTGTTCCTATGTAAATTTTTTCATCTGTATTAGTGTTATTTATCACAGTTGCTTTGTATATATATATATATATATATATTCGATTTGTAAATGAGTTATTACAAATGGAAAATATTCAAAAGTTCTGCAATATAATTGTATTGAACACTTTTTAATACAAATGTGCCTTGGTCTGATCTTATTATGACCAGAAACTAAGTAATTAAACAAACAATCAATCAATATATATATATATATATATATATATATTATTAATGTGCATGTTGACTTTTTAAAATTCTTAGTTAGGCTTTTAGTAAATAGAGAGTTGTTGTAATGTATAGTATAATTACTATATAATTACTATAAAAACACACCACATGACTACAACTCTGTATTTACTAAAAACCTAACTAAAAACTATAAAAAAGTCAACATACACATTAATAATTTAGTAGTTAATATTATTCTTACCAGTAAAATTATAACTGACAAGTCAAAAATCAGTGACTTAGAATACACTGAAACTTAGTTATAGCTGCACTGATAATAATGATATGATAAAAAAACAATAAAATCCTAAAAGAATCCAAAATTAGCAAACATAACCAACTTATTATAAATAATAATAATAATAATAATAATAATAATAATAATAATAATACTGATACTTGCAATTGTCTCATAACCCAAACAATTGTCCTCTGCAAAATAGATGACTTACTAATTCCATAGTAAACCAAGCTATCACCTCCACTACAGAAGATCCCAATCTTATCAAACATTATATCAGAAGTACTAAGAACACTTTTAAAAATCAATTTTATCAGCATAAACTATCCTTTGATAATAAAATCTATAGTAATTCAACTTCTTTCTCTAAATACTATTAGCAACTGAAAGATGTAAATAAAACTCCTACAGTAAAATGGAAGATATTAACAAAAGCTAGAACATGTAAATCAATTCAGTCTGTAAGCTGCACATGGTAAGTTTGCTTGAATTGGTCTGTTTTCTTTAATTTTATTGAACTTAATTTTTGGGTTATCTTTTATTTATTTATTTTTGTTACTAAGTTAAGTACTTTATGTTAATTATTTTGGCATTCAAGGTTCGTTTCGATATAAATGAATTGTGGTATTATTTACCTTATTTTTGTTAGCGATTTTGTCTTGTAAAAGAAATTTAAGGTTAGTTAGTCTTTGACTATGGATCATTCCTCCCCACTTCCACCTAGCTATCGAACACATGCTTCGTGTTCTCTCTTTCACCCCGTTCTGGCCAACTCACAGACAGTAAACTCGCCTAGATTATCTGAAAAAATGTTTTAAAATTGTATTTTGGTAAGATTGTCTTCTGAAATTTTTAAACCAACTTTTCAGTCTGTTAGCTGCACGTGGTAAGTTCGCTTGAATCGGTCTGCTTTTCTTTCATTTTATTTAACTTTATTTTTGGGTTATCTTTTATTTATTTATTTTTGTTACTAACTTAAGTACTTTGTGTTAATTATTTTGGCATTCAAGGTTCGTTTCGACTTTTACTAAGTTAAAACTTAGTAAATTTCAGTTACTCTTTTCTTTTTTTTAATTATTTATTTATTTATTTATTTATTTATTTTTTTTTTTTAATCATCTCACCCCAAGCAAGGCATTCCACTGCCACTATTGCGCATGGGGCTACATAGGGGAAGGTAAAGAGAAGGAGTGGATAGACATAGGGAATGTCAGGAGAAAGGTGATAGATGAGTAAGGATAGCGAGGATGAGTGTCGGGCAGATGGGAAGAGTGTTTGATAGAATGGGAGCAGGTTAGTGTGTTAGGAGGTGTCTATTGACCTTACATTTAAACTCCTGAAGATTGTAGCCGTCGGGGAAGCAATCTTTTGGAAGAGAATTCCACAGTCGGGAAGTGCGAGGAAAGAAACTGTTGGAGTAGAAGTTACGGCTGCATTTTATCGATTTCACTGTAAAAGGGTGGGATCTAGTTGCTAATCTAGTATCTCGTGCAAATTCGTATTTAGGGGGCACCAGTGATCTAAGTTCATCGGAGCAGAAGCCGTGAAAGTATTTATAGAAGAGACACAGCGAAGCCACGTCTCGCCGGTGGGAGAGAGACTGCAGGCGGTCTGCCAAGTCGGTATCTATCACATTACAGACCCTCCTCTGAACCTTATCGAGAAGCCCGAGGAGAACAGCAGGGGCACCCGACCAGATATGGCAGCAGTATTCAATGCACGGGCGGATGGTAGATTTGTAAATGTGCAGGATAGATTTAGACGGAAAAAACTTCCGGGCCCTACACAGAGAACCGACTTTCATAGCAGCGGATTTAGCAATGGATTCGATATAGTCATTCCATTTGAGGTCCGCTGAAAGTGTGAGACCAAGGAGGCATAGTGTTTTACTCTCTGGGAGGCAAGCCTGGTCCATGCTAATGGGAGGTAGGTGAGATTGTCGATGATGGTTAATTGACAGTAGCTTCGTTTTAGAAGCATTAAAATTTACTAGCCATTTCTTACCCCAGTCCAATATGGATTGGAGGTCTTTTTCAATCTCGGCAGCAAGTTTAGCTTTGACGCCTACACCAGATTTTTGTTGGAGGCGAGAGTAAACTGTGGTGTCATCGGCGTACAAACCTATTTGGGTTCTTATGGAATCAGGGAGATCATTAATATATATCAGGAAGAGTGTAGGACCTAAGATGGAGCCTTGGGGGACACCTGCGTTTGTATGGTAGTTCTGAGAAGGCATGTCCGTTTAATACCACTTTCATTGTGCGGTTAGAGAGGAATGACTGGATTAGTTCAAACAAATGTCCAGTTATACCATAGCTCCGCAGTTTACATAGAAGGCCAGCATGCCAAACTCTGTTGAACGCCTTAGATATATCCAATGCAACGGTTCGAGCTTCGCCATTCCTGTCGAGTGCCTGGTATATGTACTCGGTGATGGTCGTTAGCATATCAGCAGTAGACCTGGTGAAGCGGAAACCATATTGCTTGTCCGAGAGGAGCCTGTGTGCTGTGAGATGCTGAACCACCTCGGCGTTGATAATGGCTTCGAACACTTTGCCAAAGATCGGAAGAAGGCTGATAGGGCGGTAATTTGCAGGGTCAGAGGGTTCTCCAGTGTTTTTAAATATAGGAACTATAGAGGAAGATTTCCAACAGGCAGGAAAGCAGGAAGCAGATAGGCAGAGGTTGTAGAGCTTAGAAAGGATAGAGGAGAGTTCAGGGGCACATTTCTTTAAGACTATGGTTGGGATTCCGTCACCACCGCTCGCTTTGTGAGGGTCAAGTTTTAAGATTATCTTAGAGACAAGCGAAGGTGTAATGTGGACATCATTCAGTTGTGCCTCGGTTCTAGGTGAGAAGTCGGGTGTAAAAACTCCAGACGAGTCCAGACTCGAATTGTTCGAGAATCTGCGGGCAAAACATTCAGCCTTATCTGCTGGGGAGGTGAGGACCTCAAATTTGTTGATTAGCGGGGGTATTGTGGACTTGCTCTTGTTAAGTACTCTTTTACAGAGTCGCCAGTAGTCTTTAGAGCCGAATTTAGAGCATGCTATGCGTTGCTTCATTCTGGCAGCAAACAACATCTTAGCTTCGTTAAGTACCCTTTTACACTTATTACGAGCTGAAGTGAAAAGGCGCCTGTTTTGTTCCGACGCATAGTTACGATAAAGTCGGAAGAAATGATTCCGGTGGGCAATGGCAGCCGAACAAGCGGGTGAGAACCATGGAGACGAATGAGATTTAAGCTGGAATTTCCTAGCAGGGATGAAGGCATCAATGCCAGCCTTAACCCAGGAGGAGACCTCGGATGCACATTCTTCGATGGGAAGACTAAAGACGTTGTTCCAAGGGATGTCACAGAGGAAGTCTCGGAACGAATCCCAGTCTGCTCTTTGATAGCAGTATGATATTCTACTTGTCTGTGTTTCATGGGTCGGGCGGGAGTGGAGTGAAATATTGACGGACACTACAGTGTGGTCAGAGTTTCCAAGTGGGCAGAGTTGTCTGGTAGTGCAAGAGTCTGGGATGGAAGTGAAGCAGAGGTCTAGAAGTGAGTTCCTTCCGTTAGGGTTGTCGGAGAAACGCGTGGGGAAGTCCACTACTTGCGTAAGGGATTGGGTGATTGAAAAGTTCATGGTGTGGACACCAGCAGGGTCAGTGACAGCGTTCTTCAGCCACTTGGTGTGGTGGGCGTTAAAGTCACCAAACACGAATACATGGGCAGAGGGATGGGTAGAAATGGCTTTGTCAATATTGTCAGAAATGATGTCAAGTAACGAACAGTCAGGGGAGGAAGGAGAGCGGTACAGAAAGAAGAGATAGCTAATCGAGCTGAGAAGTGAGAGGCGGAAGCACATGAAAGAATGATCTGGGGATTCAAAAGATGACACCCTAGCTAAGGGAAGGTGTTCGCTGACATAGACACCAAGCCCATGCATATGAACATTGGAGTCCTTCCTGAAGAGGGGAAGGTAGCCAGGAACGCAGAACTCAGATGAGGGGATAGAAGGGTTAAGATTAGTTTCACATAGGGCTAATATATCAGGTGAGTTATTATGGAGGAAAGAATCTACGCTGGGGAAGTTGGTGCGGATGCCGCGTATGTTAGTGAAAGAGATGCAGACAGGTTTGGGCGTTTTCAAATGAGCTGGTTTAGTTTTGTTATTATGTTTGCTTTTTTCCATAGTAATTCAGTTAAAGGAGTGGTCTTAGAATAGAATCAGTCGGTCAATCATTTGCAACTTGTGAAGGATGGAGACTGGCGCGGCCTACAACATAATGTGGCCTCGGGGTTGCCCACCGAACGTTCATGCAGGGACGCCCGTCCATGCGCGATATGGCACTACAAGAACCCCGGTATTATTCAACTGTTGATCAGAGCGGCCTCTCAAGACGCTACGCAAGAGTTCGGGCTCCTAACTACCAGTCGGAAGCAGCAACCAGGAAACTGCCAACCCGGTACCCTCAGAATGTAAAGACTTTGCCACCATACTCCGTAACTGCAAAGAGCTTCCAGCTGAACTAACACCAAGACCAGAGAAAGGGGATGAACCGGGAACCCCTTCCTAAACAAGAAACAAGGTGATCACCTCTAAACTCATTCAAAAGAAGGGGGTGGAGTGTGAGACCGGGCGATAGTAGAAACTATCTACTCCAATTAAAAAAAAAAAAAAAAAAAAAAAAAAAAACAAGGAAAAAGTGACTGAGGGTTACAAAGTTTTAACTTAGTAAAAGTCGAAAATACCCTTGAATAGCAAAATTATTTACACAAATTAAGTGACGAAAAAAAACAAAGACGGCCAAAAGACGAAAAAAAATAAATAAATAAATAAAATAATTTCCAAGAAATTTCACAAAAACAGACTGAAAAATGGACTGAATCCCGGTTGACTTACCACAAGCAGCTAACACTGTAAAGTTGATTTAATTCAATTTCTGAAGACAAAAATAGAAATTAAACCGTTTTTTACAGAATATAGTCGAGTTATGTTGCTTGCGTTCGCTTACCAAACCGTTAAGAATTCAATCTCTCGAAGACAGAAATTTAAATCTTCTACAAGACAAAACTAATGGAAATAATTGAACCGTGATGCTATTTATCATTAGTCGAAAATACCCTTGAATAGCAAAATTATTTACACAAATTAAGTGACGAAAAAAAACAAAGACGGCCAAAAGACGAAAAAAAAAAATAAATAAATAAAATAATTTCCAAGAAATTTCACAAAAACAGACTGAAAAATGGACTGAATCCCGGTTGACTTACCACAAGCAGCTAACACTGTAAAGTTGATTTAATTCAATTTCTGAAGACAAAAATAGAAATTAAACCGTTTTTTACAGAATATAGTCGAGTTATGTTGCTTGCGTTCGCTTACCAAACCGTTAAGAATTCAATCTCTCGAAGACAGAAATTTAAATCTTCTACAAGACAAAACTAATGGAAATAATTGAAATAATTTTTAATTGGAGTAGATAGTTCCTACTATCGCCCAGTCTCACACTCCACCCCCTTCTTTTGAACAAGAGTATAGGTGATCGCCTTGTTTCTTGTTTAGGAAGGGGTTCCCGGTTCATCCCCATTTTTCAGTCTTAGTGTTAGTTCAGCTGGAAGCTCTTTGCAGTTACTGAGTATGGTGGCAATATCTTTTCATTCTGAGGGTACCGGGTTGGCAGTTTCCTGGTTGCTGCTTCCAACTGGTAGTTAGGAGCCCAAACTCTTGCATAGTGTCTTGAGAGGCTGCTCTGATCAATATTGAATACTACTGGGGTTCTTGTAGTGCCATATCGTGCATGGACGGGTGTCCCTGCATGAACCTTCGGTGGGCAACCCCAAGGCCACATTATGTTGTAGGCCACGCCAGTCTCCATCCTTCACATGCTGCAAACAAGTGACTGACTGATTCTACTCTAGACCTCTCCTTAACTAAATCACTATGAAAAAAAGCAAACATAATAGCAAAATTAAACCAGCTAGTCAGAAAACGCCCAAACCCATCTGCGTCTCTTTCACAAACATACGTAGAATCATTCCTTCACACTAACTCACCTGATATCTTAGCCCTATGTGAAACTAATCTTGACCCTTCTAAACTTCTGAGTTTTACGTTCCTGGTTTCCTTCCCCTCTTCAGGAAGGACGCCAATGTTCATATGCATGGGCTTGGTGTCTATGTCAGTGAACACCTCTCCCTAGCTAGGGTGACATCTTTTGAATCCCTGGATCATTCTTTCATGTGCTTCCACCTCTCACTTCTAAGCTTGATTAGCTATCTCTTCTTTCTCTACCGCTCTCCCTCATCCTCTGACTGTTCATTACTTGACAGCATCTCTGACAATATCGACAAAGCCATTTCTTCCCATCCCTCTGCCCATATATTTGTTTGGTGACTTTAACGCCCACCACACCAAGTGGCTGGAGAACTCTGTCACCAACCTTGCTGGTGTCCACACCATGAACCTTTCAATCACCCAATCCCTTACGCAAGTGGTGGACTTCCCCATGTGTTTCTCTGACAACTCTAATGGAAGGGACTCACTACTAGACCTCTGCTTCACTTCCATCCCAGACTCTTGCACTACCAGACAGCTCTGCCCTCTCGGAAACTCTGACCACACCGTAGTTTCCATCAACATTTCATTCCACTCCCAACCTACCCAAGAAACCCAGACCAGTAGACTTCCTCTGTGACGTCCCATGGAACAAAGTTTTTAGTCTTCCCGTCGAAGACTGTGCATCCAAGGTCTCCTCCTGGGTTAAGGCTGGCATCAATGTTTTCATCCCTGCCAGGAAATTTCAGCTTAAATCTCATTCATCTCCATGGTTCTCGCCCACTTGCTTGGCCGCTATTGCCCACCAGAATCATTTCTTCAGGCTCTATCGTAGCTACTCGTTGGACCAAAACAGGCACCTTTTCACCTCAGCTTGTAATAAGTGTAAAAAGATACTTAACGAAGCTAAGATGTTGTTTGCTGCCAGAATGAAGCAACACATAGCATCCTTTAAGTCCGGCGCCAAAGACTACTGGCGACTCTGTAAAAGAGTGCTTAACAAGAGCAAGTCCACAATATCCCCACTAATCAATAAATTTGATATCATCACCTCCTCAGCAGACAAGGCTGAATGCTTTGCTCGTAGATTCTCAACCAATTCGAGACTGGATTCGTCTGGAGTTTCTACACCCGACTTCTCACCTAGAACTGAGGCTCAACTGAATGACGTCTACATTACACCCTCACTGGTCTCTAACATAATCTCAAAACTTGAACCTCACAAAGCGAGCGGAGGGGATGGAATCCCAATCATAGTCTTAAAGAAATGTGCCCCTGAACTCTCCTTTGTCCTTTCTAAGCTCTACAACTTCTGCCTATCTGCTTCCTGCTTCCCTGCCTGTTGGAAATCTTCCGCTATATTTAAAAACACTGGAGAACCCTCGGACCCCGCAAATTACCACCCTATCAGCCTTCTTCCAATATTTGGCAAAGTGTTCGAAGCCATTATCAATGCCGAGGTGGCTCAGTATCTCACAGCACACAGGTTCCTCTTGGACAAGCAGTATGGTTTCCGCTTCACCAGGTCTACTGCTGATATGCTAACGACCATCACCGAGTATATATACCAAACTCTCGACAAGAATGGTGAAGCCCGAACCGTTACCTTGAATATCTCTAAAGTATTCGACAGAGTTTGGCATGCTGGCCTTCTATGCAAACTGCAGAGCTATGGTATAACTGGACATTTGTTTGAACTAATCCAGTCTTTCCTCTCTAACCACACATTGAAGGTGGTATTAAACGGACATGCCTCCCAGAACTACCATACGAACGCGGGTGTCCCTCAAGGCTCTATCCTAGGTCCTACGCTCTTTTTGATCTACATTAATGATCTCCCTGATACCATTAGATCCCAAGTAGGTATGTACGCCAATGACACCACAGTTTACTCTCACCTTGATCAAAAATCTGGTGTGGGCAACAAAGCTAACCTTGCAGCTGAGCTTGAAAAGACCGCCAATCCATAGTGGACTGGGGTAAGAAATGTCTCGTAAATTTTAATGCTTCTAAAACGGAGCTGCTATCAATTAACCATCATAGACAACCGCACATACCTCCCATTAGCATGGACCAGGCTTGCCTCCCAGAGAGTAAAACACTATGCCTCCTTGGTCTCACACTTTCAGCCGACCTCAAGTGGAATGACTATATCGAATCCATTGCTAAATCCGCTGCTATGAAAGTCGGTTCTCTGTGCAGGGCCCGGAAGTTTTTTCCGTCTGAATCTATCCTGCACATATATAAATCTACCATCCGCCCGTGCATTGAATACTGCTGCCACATCTGGTTGAGTGCCCCTGCTATTCTCCTCGGGGTTCTTGAAAAAATACAACATAGAGTCTGTAATGTGACTGATACCGACTTGGCAGACCAGCTGCAGTCTCTCTCTCACCGGCGTGACGTGGCTTCCCTGTGTCTCTTCTATAAATACTTCCACAGCTTGATGAACTTAGATCACTGGTGCCCCCTAGGTACGAATTTGCACAAGATACTAGATTAGCAACTAGGTCCCATCCTTTTACAGTGAAACCGATAAAATGTAACTGCAATTTCTACTCCAACAGCTCCTTTTCTCGCACTTCCCAACTGTAGAATTCCCTTCCACATGATTGCTTCCCCGATGGCTACAATCTCTAGGAGTTTAAATGTAAGGTCAATAGACACCTCCTAACAAACTAACTCGCATCCATTCTTTCAAACACTCTTCCCATCTACCCAATCCTCAGCCTCAGTATCCTTACCCATCTATCACCCTCCTTCTGACATTTCCTATATGCAACCACTCTTTCTCTTTACCTTCCCCAATATAACCCCATGCACAATAGCGGCAACGGAATACCTTGCTTGAGGTGAAATGATAAAAAAAAAAAATCATAAAATATGTTTTTTTGCTTACAAGAAAAAATCCATATAATTAAATTCCCAAGAACTTATTAAACCAATGTAATCAAATTACAACTTACTGCCATCATAAGATTATGCACAATCTTAAATATATCTAAAATTATCTCAATGTTTATTATTTGCTATAATCTATAAACCTACTCATTTTAATATATGCCTTAAAACTAAACTTTATTAACTATTGCATTGATGTGTATGCTCACTTTCACTACTAGTCATTTATAATCTACTAATTCTGCTTTCAAATTTAACTTCTGCAAGTTACATCATTTTCTTTGTGATCATTTTTATATTAACAAAACCATTTAAAACCCTTTTTTATTTTATATTGTTTTTTTTTCAACTTTGTCAAATCTAAAAATACATTAGCCACTGTTTTATTCCTTTTAACATGTCTTGTCTGCTTTATATTGTTACATTTTGCTCCAATATTCATTGGTCTTCGCAAATAATTCTTTTAAAATATAGTAATCTCCCACTTCACTACAATCATCTAATACGGTGACATTTTTTATTTTTCTATTTTATTTTTAAGTTTAATTTTGTTATTTTAAATCTTCTTATCAATATATATATATATATATATATATATATATATACATACATGACCAAGTAAATTAACCACATTTCATTGCCAGATGACAGGGTATTGAACACTGAAACTTACTAGCTTTTAAGTTGCACTATGCTCTTATTATAATAATAACTATATATATATATATATATATATGTACAGCCAATTGCTTGATGAGGCTCGAAATGTTAGAAGGCTTCTGCTTCGTTATGAAGACAAACTGTTGTGTTGTGGCTTGTACCATGTGACACCCAGCCACCTGGATGTATAAAAGACAATGTAAGCTTAGCACGGGAGGGGTCATCATCACAGGCTTTGGGAAGTAACACCTACTACTGCGAGAGACTGTAAATATTGTATATACATCTTGGCTGTACCACTCTGCTAATAAAGTAGTTTATCTACATTTCACTGTGTATCTCTTCATTCCACAATACAACATAAACTGAAATATAATCTCAGAGCAGCTAATATACCAGTTGACTTCTTTGAATTGTCTTCTTTAGATCGAATGGAGTAGAGGTCAACTTGTCATGACATTGCAAGTTTTGAACAGATTCGCCTTCAACATCTTGATACAATCTGTTTAAGAACTAAAAATCAACCTTTCATGCCAATTTCTGCATTTGTGGTGATCTTCAAGTGCCCAATTTATCATTTGTTCTACTATTCCCAGACTGGTTTGAAGGCTCACACTCACTATAAACACCCAGAATCCAGGTTGCCATTGGATGCTTTTGATTTCGAAACATATGGTTTCAAATGCTTCCTCTGCAGCCTGTTATGCAAATCCAAGGTAAATTTAATGGCACAAATAAGGCAGAATCATAAAACTTGATGTTGTATGTACCAAACAAATTGAACCATCATACATATATATACATAAATTTGTTTTTTATTTAAAATTAATATAGTTTATATTGCTACACGGAAATTTCTGTTTTGAGATTTTATCTTGTCATCAGGCAATGTTAGCTTATTGTTGTGAAACCCCCCACCCTCCTCCATCTGGATAAATCTAGCCAATTCATTTTTGTAAAAAATTTCAAAATGACAAGAGTTTTATTTGGTAAAGGAAATATGATTTTTATAAAAGACTTTTTTTTATAAAAGATCATCATCTCTTTAAAATATTCTTTTAGATTTTTAACTGCATAGTAAACCATAACATATTTTCATCAATTACATAATATTTTATAGAATTTTTGTTTAGCTTTATAGCCGGATGCTTGAATTTACTTTCTGAATAAATAAAAATAAAAATTTCTTTTAAAATAATTTTACAATTTAATAAGAAAAATTGAAATTAAAATAACCCAGCTAAGCTATGAAATATTATGCTAATTATTAATATTTTTATGATACATTTTTCATATTGATAAGTTATTAAGATTGTAACACGGTAAAATATCTAATTTAATTTTTATATAACTCTAGAATCACGTGACCTTTTAAAGATATATATCATGTATGGCCACCCATACAAACAAAAAACGGGTAATCAACATGCAGAAAATTAAAATGTTTTAATTATTTAACAGAAAATGAGCACCCTTTTTTAAATTAGCTGTTTAGATTTTTCGATTAATAAATATATTTGCCACACATTAATTTAAAAAAATCTGAGACCTATGAGGAGGAAATTTTAAAAGACTTATGAGACTTTTTAGAAATTACTTAATACAAAATAAAATAAAATAATAAAAATAAAAACAATTCTTGTAAAAATTCATTACTAACTGAAAAATTTTTTTTTTCTATTCAGACTAAGATATCATTTTGATTTATGTTTATAAAAGCAATTAAAAGTTTATCCAAATAAAAAATGACAGTTTTATTGCATTTTTGTTATCGGACTTCAGAGCAGGTTTTCTTATAATGGGAAAGGTTTTTAAGAAAAAAAGAGAGTTGATTAGCATTCCCCAATGACTCCTGAATTTAATTAAAATTATCTATATGTTGAGACCTAGTCACATTTCTGGAAATTAATTGGTGGGGGAGGGGTAACATATTTTTAAAAAAATGTTTTTACCAATATTTTCTAAAAATAATTATTTCAAAACTGATTTCAGTCAATTATGAATAAGTCCTGAAATTTTCATCAAAATCAGATGATTATTTGATTTTTGCAAGAATTTCCAAATTAATGTCTTTCACAGTCAAAAAATGACTTCGTGTAATATTACGTTTTTGATGTAATAAACCCTAGCATCAATTTATCCCTCTCACTGACGAGAGAAAAAAAAGATTTTCTACCACTAAATGAGCCTGTTAGAACCCGTTAGAACAATTAAAAAAATGTGTAAAAATAATTAAAAAATACTATGATCTATCCTCTTAATGATAGCATAAACATTTTGCCGAGAAAAGTTTGTTTTTATTTAGTTTTGAGGCCTTTTCTGTCAGACTATGCTGCTTTTTCTAGCGAAAAATTGGAGGTACCTAGATCAGCCAGTGTGGCATTTTGAATTTCACAAAATTTTATTGTCAGTTGAGAGCCTAGTATTAATTATACAGTTTATATACAGATCCACAACCTTAGTTGTGCTGCTGTTCATTTCACTCAAAGGACCATGGGAATGTGTCTCAGGTACTATGAGAAGTTTCCCAGGGACATGTTATGCAATACCTCCTGAGTCTCCAAAGTAACTTCTGACATCTTAATAAGGTATTATTCATGTCCTGCATGTTCATTAGGGATACTAATAGCTTGTGGTCTGTAAGAGTCCTGTTATGTACTGATCATATTTGTCACAAGCTTAAACCACTGTGAGACATTTTTTCTTTGTGCTTAATCCCTTTCAACAGGTGTAAGCAGTGGCAATTCAACAGGGGCGGGGGGCTTCCAGAATTTTGGCTGACCCCTCGATTGCCCCCACTTTATAAGGTTCAAAAGTTTTTGAAACTGACCAGTCTCTGATTTTGATAAGATTTGATTTTCAGCACTTTTTTCTCTTTTTTTCTTTTTCATTTAGCTTTTTAAGGACACATACAGAGACCAGTTTGAAAGAAAAACAAACAAAATAAAATAACTCCCAAAAAATAAAATGCTTGACCCATGGTTTGTGAAGCTACAAATTTGTGTACCCTCATGAAATTTAAAATAGACAAAGAAGTCTAACATCAGTGTTATTAGCGGAAACACATATAACAACTTATGTGAGAGACTATCTTTAAGACTGGCTGAAGGAATTTTTAAAAACCAAGATGGCATACTATCATGTAAAAAAAATTTAAGCCTTCCATGACACATAAAGAAAATTCTTATTTGTTCTATGTATACAGGATTAACTGTTGGGATATAGGAAATCTGTTATTGAGAGACTTTGCTCATTTGATAGAAAATTCAAAGAATTGACCAAGGAGGCTGCATGAATCCAGTAAAAATCTATTTGAAAGACAATGCTAAACTGTACTGCAACAACAAAATTTTCAATTTTACCCAAGGTAAAAGCTGAACTTGAATGATTAAAAGACAATGATATCATAGAGAAAGTCATCCAACCTACTGACTGTTATGTGCCAATAGGCCCATAAGCTAAAAAATGGCCACTATGTATTGATATGAAGAGATTCGTGGTCAAATGGGAACACAACATGCTACCCAATGACAATATAGCACCAAAATTGAACAGAGTGACTGTTTTAAACTAGATACCACAAGTGGTTTTTACCAAATCTCTCTTAAGATTAAGATTATGTGCCACCAGAGGAGGCACAAGCTAGAAGACAAGCAGATGCTGCAAGCCATAGAAAATGAAGAGCATCTGAAGCATAAGAAAAGGTACACGGCAGGAGAGAAGCAAATTTTGCAAGACAGATTTTGGAAGAGCCTCTCAAACATCAGAGGAGGTGCATGCAAGGAAGAGAAGGTTTTTACACTCTCATATATTGACTCTTAACCCTCATCATACTAAATGGACATACTGTCAATAAACTATTACTCTTTCTTTCTCTCTCTGTGACATTTATCTTCTCTCTCTGATGACCTTACAAAATCAGCAGCTAAATTAACATAAGCCATCATGACTCTTAGCTGATGGCTAAAATTAGCACATCACACACAAGTAGCATCAATATAACCCAGCATGAAAGATTGCACAGGAAAAATACATGAGAAACAGTTGGACAGTGGACTTTAAAGTATAAACTCTCCTTTTTATGTTATCATGTGAGGAGATTGTTTAATGAAGAAATCGAGCATTGCATCCGACTCACCAACATCAATCCAATGCCACATACAGATATTTACTTGATTAGCTAAATAGTCAAAAATTAAGAAGCAACAGTGAATTACTAAGTGTATTAATCACTGAATGTGATTCTTCCAGTTGAGGAAAACTGAGAACGCTTCCATCAATTCAACATTAAATATTTACAAATGAAATAAAACTTTTATGCTGTCCAGATTATGAAAAAGAAATGAACATCATTTGGCAACAGAAGCTTGCAGCTTTGAAAAGGAAGTAAAAAAACTTAAATAAAAGATAAGAAAAGTAAAATAAAAAAAAGAAAGGGAGAGAAGAAAAAGAAAAGTGTATATTTTTTATTTCATACTATAGACAAAAGTTAAGTGTTTTTTTTTATCCTCATATCACATTGCACACACCTTTTCATACAGACATGTTTCTCCCATATCATTTTTGCTTTATATTAAATATTGTTAAGTTATAAACCTGGCATGTTTTTTTTTGTTTTTTGTTTGTCTCTTTGGTTATTTTCTTAATCTGTGTATCTGACTGTGAGAAAACCATCCACTTACAAACCTTGGCCATACCTCTTAGCAATAAGAGTAACTTTTTTAAAATTTTCTTTTTATATGCTGTGGCTACAATGTCGTAAAAAGGTCAAGAGCTGTAGATAGCAATGAAACTTTGCCAAAGAGAGAAGCAGAAAGAGCAAGGAAGAGAAGATCAGCAGAGAATGATAGTCAGACTTTATCAAGAAGAGGAAGAGATGCTGCAAACAACAGAAGAGTGAGATCTTTGAAAACACCTGATGAAAGACATACCAGACAAGTTAGTATCTGTGTAAAGTGCTTTGAAATTCATTTTATATGCTATGCAGGTGTTGTATCCCATGCAAATGAACCTGGCATTATATAAATAATAAGTAGATGGCAGCACATTGAAGTATAGATGTGAGCTTTTGTGGCATTGGCAATACTTAAAAAACTGAAGGACTCAAGAATGGAAGGAGGAAAGAATCAAATAATGGATTTGTTTTTGGCTACCATGAGATATGATGAAAATAACAAATGAAAATTTCTACCATGTCTTACCCAAAAGAGTTAAAACAAATGACTTTTGAGGAAATTGTCAGCCTTAAAAAAGACTATTAGACCAAAGAAAAAATTAGTTATTATCGAGATGACCAAGTTTCTGGAAGTAAGGCAGTGGCCAGAGAAATCTGTGATGCAATCTTAGGCTTAAAGAACAAGATAAATATTGTGAGTTCGAAAAATAAGGAACAACAAGAAATGTTTTGGAAGATGAATTGATTGTTCTAAGATTGATTGAAGTCATAAGTGAAAATGGTTGGAGTGCATGCAAATCAGCCAAATGAATTTGAACACAAGTATAGAATTTTTACAACAGCTGGAGCTACTCAGAGAATTCAATAAACTAAAAGAAGAGCTTGAAATGTACAAGATGAATATGACTAAAGTCTGAATGAAATGCAAATATTGTGGAAGAACGCATGAAAGGAACAAATACAAATGTCTAGCGTTAGGAAAACTATTCTCAAATTGCAGAAGAAAGAATCATTTTCTGAGTATGTAAATATGAAAAGCAAGTAGAAAAAATGCAAACAGTAAAAATGTCCTCCTCTGAAGAGGTAAAAGAAAAAGCCAGAATATTTGCAGTAAAGACACAAAAGAAAGGTTGAGAGAATATAAAAATAAATGGTTATATATTTAGTATGCAAGTGGATACTAGTAGCAAAATATTGTTAATACCAAAGAATTTTGGGATTAAGCTGGGATGATCCAAACTAAAAAAATCTAAGTGAAATTAAAGCAGCTTGATGGATCAACCATAAAGACAATGGTTTTCTTTCAGGGCACTTTTGAAATTGGTATGCTGTTTGAAGTAATTCCAATTGTGGTGGTAGCATGCGATAAAGATCATGGATTGTTAGGAATCGACGTATTAAAGGTGGACACAGCGATGTTGATAAATTCCATAGAGACACGAAAAAGTGGAATAGGATTGTTGAGAAGGTATAAAGTGAGTATTCGGTTGAAAGATAATTATCACCTTAAATATATAGAAGTGAGAAAAGTTCTGGTTTACATACTTCCTTTGGTGGTGGTAAAATTAAGCAGAATGATCCAACAGGACATTCTGGAAAAGATGACTCAAACTGGAAGTAACTGGGCATCACCTATTGTTGCAATAAAAAAAGCTGATGGAGACTTAAGGATATGTAGTGATTACAAGGTAGGAGTAAATCACCAAATATGCTTGAATTCATTTCTGTTACCAAATATTGAAATTGCGAGCCATGAGCTGGTGAATATGGAATACTTTGCCAAAATTGATCTTAAGTCTGTGTACAACCAAATTGAAATTGATAAGAAGTTCAAAGAAATCACTACAATTAACACCCTTATGATGGACTCATCTACCATTTGTGATTAAGACCTCCAGTCACATTTTTTCAGAAAGTGATTGAAGGAATGTTATTATGAAAAGTAAATAACATAATTATATATCAGGATGTGGTGATACCGACCAAACAAAAGCGATGGGCCAGATGTTTGCGCCCTCACAACCAAAAAGCAAATGACCAAAAGTCGTCGGTACGCATTCGGGTTCATGCAAATGTTCCGGTTGAAAAATAAAAATTAATTAAATATTAAATTTCCATTTCGCGAGCCTATACGAATTTTATTTATCGGCCAATGGGAAGCCCAGAATCAAATATGATATGAATTCCCAAATGACCACCTGTCATCCAAAAAGTCGAAATAAAAAGCCGATACAGAAAGCATCGACAGACAGACTGATGCTGGCCGACACACATGGACTGACTAAAGGGAGAGGAGTGTAATCAGTATCCCCTTGACCTAAGTCAAGTGGCTTACTATCCTTGCCTCCCCTCCCTCTCCTCTTTCGCTGTCTCAAAACTACTTACTGACCTAAAGAGCAAATACATCAAAGACATTCCTTACTCACGATGCTCCCACATTCCTAAGTATTAATTCTCTTTTCAGCATTTTATTGCCATGAACATTTTAATGTCCGTTGGACCTATACTTCAAGTATTATTTTTTTGTAAAAACCCTAATTGATATGTGTATATATAAAATGTTATTTTTCAACTCAATCAAGAAAAGCAATTCTTGATTTATAATCATCTTATGACTTATAGTGGGCTATCTACAGCAAGGCCAAATTCCGTTAACCTGCAACGATATACAACTACCCTTCACTAGAACGGACTCTCCACTATAAGCTGGAAAAGAATGGATAACCCGCTATAAGAATGATAGAAAGGTAGGAGCAAAATCCAAGGAAGAATTAAAGCATGAAGTTGAACAAATACTAACAAGATTAAAAAAAGATATGATTAATGGTGAACAGAGACAAGTGCAATTTTGATTGTGAGAATTTGTTGTGTTTGGGCTATCAGAAAAGGGCATAGCACTTGATGAGTGGTTGATGAAGAAGATTACAGATATAGCAACTCCAGCAAATAAGAAAAAATTAGGGTCCTTTTTGGGATTGATAAACTTCTACAGAACATATATTCCAAGGTCAGTCAGTTAAGTGTCATACATGAAACACGCTTGGGTGATCATGTCTTGAAAGAGGCATGACTGACTGGGCAGAAGATTATCCCGCAGTAGGTTGCCATTGCTTTTTGCAGTAGACTGGTTGCCAGCCAAGGCTATAGAATCCAATCTATATCTGTCTTGTTATTTAACCCATAACTGGAGGGAAGAAATGGATTAATACCTTTCCCAAGGGTATTTGCGCATTGAATTCAACTGGAATTTGAACTCAGCTCTCCGATTTCTCGTTCTGAGCCAATATCCAATGCACCACAACGCACATCCATATTCCAAGGTACAGTGAAATAATTGAGCCGTTTGCAGAGTTACGCAAGAAGAACAGTGAGTTTGAGTGGATGCAAAGGCAAAATAATACTTTTGAAGTACTAATGACAATCATGAGGAGAAAACCAATAATAAAGGTGTAAAAAGGAAATAACTGTAACCATGGATGCAAGTGAGAAAGCAACTGCTGCCATTTTATCACAAGAAAAACATCCAATTATGTATTTGTCAAGGAGGTTAATACTGGCAGAGATAACTAATCAAATATTGAGAAAGAGATGTTAGTGATTACTTCGAGCATGGAGAGCGCATAAAATTTTTTGTTAGGTAAAATATTTTTGTTGATGTCAGACCACAAGCCATTGGAATTTATTTTCAACCTGAGGAAAGAATTACTAAAGGTCATGCCTTCAAGGATACTGTGTTGGGCCATAAAAATCATGGCCTTTGATTTCAACATAATATATATAAAAGGAAACACTATTCCTCATGTGGATGCCTTGTCAAGGTTACATTTTGTGAAAAGAACAGAAGAGATACATGCATTTGGTGAGGATAGAATAATTCAGTGGATGGAGACAGATGTACTAAATAGATTAAAAGTGAAACCAGGCAGGATCTGGTGTTAAGCAGAGTGATGGAAAGAATAAGAAGTAACAGATGGTAGAGCAACTGTTCAAGAAGGCAAGACGCAAGTCGACCATAGAGAATGGTATAGTATGTAATGGAGATATAGTAGTTGCTCTACAGGTGTATTGAGAGGAGTATATAATGATGTGCATTGTGGTGTAACGGCAAACATGTCTTTTGCTATGAGAGAAAAGATAAACACACAGCCATAATTGAAAAGAAAAGGTGCATGCTAACCAGTTTAGAAGTAGGAGTTTACACTATTTACATTATTTAGACTATTGTCCTCATCTTTGTTATCATTTGTATGATGCTTCGGTACTAGGAATTTCGAACCAAACCCTTTATTATAATCACTGGGATATATCCTTCTCATACTTTGTGTGAAGTCATGAGTTATCTCCCTCTAACCAGACTCTCTAAGTTACTTGTTCACTACTGCTGTAGCCTGGTATTGAATTCACAACTCTTTAGGTCAAGTCACTGGAACTAACCAACATCTATATCCACTGGACCAGGTGTCCTTAAAGACAAGAACAACTGAATTTCTGGGATTTATAAACCTAATGTTCAGTAACCATTTTTTAACTCATGACTACCAGAAGGGGCTTCGTGCAAGAAATGAGAATGATATACACCAGTGATTGTAATAAAAGGTTCAGTTCAAAATTTCTAACTGAAGAGGGCCAAAGCATACAACGGCCAAAATCTCATACAAATGGCAACAAAGATGAGGACAATAGTCCAAGTAATGTAAATAGTGTAAATACTTCCTCACCTCAGAAATATAGACAAGCAGGAGTGTGTGTTGGAGGATATGGAAAACATGAAAAGGAAAGAAGGTGCAAGATGAGGCAGAGCAGAGAATAAAGCTGCAGGAGCAGGGAGAGAGAGAAAGAATTGCAGAAATGAGACTGAGCAGGATATAGAATTAAGTGAAGGTGAAAAAACAGATGAGTATGAAGAGAAGGATGAAGAAAGACTGAGGTCATCATTGAAGAGATGACAAGAAGGCAGCAATTCAGTATGTCACACAAGGGGAGCTATGTCACGAATATTGCTACATGCAGTGATATGTCACAACTTTAGATACGCCCAGAGTTATACGAGACTTAACAGCAGGTATATTTTCAAACATGGTGATATCAGGAAATGGTTTACTCTTCAGCGACCTTCTCTTGCATTCATCGTCATAAGTCCTTTTTGGACTATTTTTATAGCCATAAAATAGAATTGAACTGATGCCATTCTTTGATTTCATATACATTTGTTATTACTGAATAACTTCTTTGAAAGTGGTGGAACAGGGATTCCCCATCTAAAACAAAATAACTGCTGCAACTGAGCATTGTATTAATTATCCTAAGATCTACTGGCCTCTTCAGTTTCCTCTAATGTAATATTTTTTTAACATCAACTTTTGCAGGGTTTTATTTGAAGCTTTACTTTTAGCAGTATTACTTTGTTTAGCTTCCCTATTAATTTATTCTTGAATAAAAATGTTGACACTGGAGTTAGCTTATAACAGAAATGCTTTTCCTTCTCATTTAACTGCTCCAACAGTAAAACAAGTTCAGTGAAGAAATCCAATGGATCAATATTCACTGTCTTTTCAATGACACAATGTCGTAGAGACACTAACAAGTTGATTTTGAGGCCTTCTCTGCAGATACGCCATCTAGTGTTTCCTGCTTTTTTACCAATTTTTTCAGCTTCATCACAATTGATGCACTTTTAACTGAAACAGTCAGCTCAGTATTAAGAAAATCATACCTTTGATCTTCTGAAGATCTTCAGTATTTCTAAAGGACTGGCTGCTGCCTATTTTCATATGTTGACTTGTTCCAATTATTGATGCTATTGCAAGTTGTATCTACGCACAGAGCAGCCTTATTTTCTTTTTTTTTATAATTGTGTCGCCCCAAGCAAGGCATTTTACTGCCACTGTTGAGCAGGAGGTTACATAAGAGGTAAGTTATAAGAAAGAGTGACAGGTTATAGAAGGTGTCAGGAAGAGGGTAGAAGAAGGATAAGAATACTGATGAGAGTGGAGTGGACAAAGGAGCATGAGAGAGAGAGAGAGAGAGAGAGAGAGAGAGAGAGAGAGGATGCAAGTTAGTGAGATAGGAGATGACTATTGACTACATTTGAATTGTTGAAGATTGTAGCTGTCGGGAAAGCAAGTAAATGGAAGTGAATTCCACAAGCAGGAAGTGCGAGAGAAGCTGCTGGAGTAGAATTTGCATTTACAATTTATTGGTTTCACAGTTAAAGAGTGGGACCTATTTGCTAATGTTGTGGCTCAAGCAAATTCATGTATGGGTGGGGGTACCAGTGAGCTAAGTTCTTTTATGCAGAAGCCATGAAAATATTTGTAGAAAAGACACAGAGAAGTCACATTGCGCCGGTGAGAAAGTGACTATATCTGAGCTACCAAGTTGGGATCTATCACATTACAGATTCTCCGTTGGATTTTGTCAAGGACACCTAGGTGGATAGTAGGAGCACCCGACCAGATATGGCAGCGGTATTCAATGCACTGGTAGATGGTAGATTTGTATATATGCAGGATTGTTTCAGACAGGAAAAACTTCCTAGCCCTACACAGAAAACTGACCTTTTTAGCAGCTGATTTAGCTATGGATTCTTTATAGTCATTCCACTTAGGACCTGTTGTGAGAGTTAACCCAAGGAGGCACAGTGTTTTACTTTCAGGGAGACTAGACTGAGCCATGCTAATGGGGGTATGAGCGATTGTCTGTGGTGGTTAAAGATAACAGCTTTTGGAAACATTGAAATTCATGTGCCATTTCTTACCCCAGTCCACCACAGTTTGGAGGTCCTTTTCAAGCTCAGCAGCGAGGTTTGCTTTGTCAGCCTCGGTAGATTTTTGATCAAGGCAAGAGTAAAGCGTAGTGTCATCAGTGTATATGCCTACTTGGGATCTTATTACATCGGGGAGATCGTTAATGTAGATAAAAGTGTGGAACCTAGAATAGAGAGATCACTAATGTAGATAAGGAAATGCATGGGACCTAATGGATTCTGTAAGGCCTCAACCTCATTTTGAACCTCCTCAGTTCTTTAACAACTTCATAAGAATTTGCTCTATTGAAACATCTGCCCAGTTTTTACACTAGCTGTTTATACAGCCAAGAATGATCTTCTGACAGTATCTTCAATCTGGCATATCTTGTATAGTGAATAATGGACTGTTGTAGTAAAAGAAAATTAGCATTTTACTAAGAATTAAGATGAAACTCCTAGACTCTCCAATATTACTTGTCTCTATCACTAATGACTGTGTTGAAAATCTTGCTAAGCTCCTTAAAAGTCTAATATGTGTTTTCTTTATTTTTTTGCTTTCTGTCTTTTGCACTGGTGGTAATTCCAAATCTAAAAGTAAAACATCTTCAGTCTCATTAATTCTTGTTAACAATTGTATGTTGATTATCTCAGCAGGAAACAGCTCTTCCATCAGTATCATATTTAACACACTGTTAACTAATATATATCCATGCAAAGCTCTTGCTAATTCTTTTCTACTTGTGCACAACTATTTATGCCATAGACTTGATGCAGAATTTCAAGACTGAATCCTGCAATAGATCACCAATATTAACCAAAAATCTCATAAGGGTGTAAAAATCGCCAAACCTCCACACAATGTTCATTGTTTTGTTAGTAACTATCTCCATTACACTATTTACATTATTCAGACTATTGTCCTCATCTTGGATATATAGACAAATACTGATATATTATGGTCAACTTAGTATGTTTTTCTTGTGACACATACTGCATAAATCCAGACAAGTTCAATCTTTGTTTATCAACAGTCTTAAAAAATGCAGCAGATTTTCCATAACCTGTCTCCATGTTAGTTGATGAATTTCTTTAGAGTGGAGTGAAAGTAATATTTTCAGTCCTTTCTCCGTTGAAAAATCATACACTATATAGGTATCCCTTTTCCTAATATCAGATAGTACACTTTTAGTTTTTGCTTTTGTCCCTGTAAATAATTTTCTCAGATCGATTCACTTTTGTCTAATTTTGTGGAAACACTGATCATCACCATTCCATGGGAGATATTACCATCGTACTGTTTACTGTTGTAAAACATTTTTCTTATGAAATCTTATGAATTTTTGGGGGTGTTTTTGGTAAATCTATATAAAATTTTCCTTCTTTTGATGCTAAATTGATAATGTACTATTTGCATCCTGCTTGGGCCTATTCAGGGTTAAATCCACTGTATTACTTAATTACTCAAAGAAACAGTCAAAAAACACCAGAGAGAAGTACCTGATATGAGTTATCTTCCCTAAGTATAGAAAGTAGAATGAGAATAACTTATCACAGTGGATTGAATGTTTCAACCAATATATTTGTTATAGCCTTTTTGTCCATTTTCGTGCCATTATTTATTGAGAGATGTCTTACTGGTACAGGTTGATATTTGCCAGATATTTTTCTAATCATTTCCCAAAATGTTTTTGGTTTTGTAAAAGAATTTAGTTTGTTGAAATATTTTTGTCAACATTCCTTTTTGGCTTTACAGGTCTTTGCACTCTTAGTTTATAGTTGACTAGCAGTATAATCTGGTGTTGCTCGGGGTTTTTTAGTAGTTTTGTTGAAATGATAAGGTCAAGTTCTTATTCAAAAAGCTCCATTATGAGGTTGCCATGATGCCTAAGTTAAAAAATGGGAAGTAAGTATTGGTTTTTGCTGTATTTGTAAAATGGGATTCATGTTTAGTCAATTATGCCAATAAATGGAAATGACGTATGCACAATTGGAAGAGTGGGGGTGGGTGTTACGGAAGCCTGTAATGCGATGCAATGACATTGTGATGCAGAAGAAGTGGGTGTATTGTCCCTGCAATGTTATGGAATGTGATTAAGTAAAAGTTACAAAAAAGACTTGATTTTTGTTAGAATACAACTGTTTTGGAGAAATAAACAATTGCAAAAAGCAACATTGTCCATTAATTTTTACCACACACTGTGTCAATTGAAATTTTCCTTTGCATATAGACCTTGATGTACCAGTGACTCAATTTTGGTTTAGTTTGAGTGAAGTGTCTTGGAGAAATGTATAAAAGCACGCAAATTATGTTTGTCATTGATTTTTAACAAACCCTGTACACTGATTTGAAAACTTTTTGTGTACATCAAAGGTTCAGACCTTAATCTACAAGTTACTCAATTTTATTGAATTTGCATAAGACATCTCAAAGGAGAAGTGTTTGTAAATTTTGCGTTTTGGTGATTTCTGCTGTAGCCTGTAAGTTGATTAAAAAAATGTTTATGTACATCAAAGGTTCATGTCATGATTGACAAGTGACCAAAGCTCGCCTCACGGTTCCAGGATGTCTACAAATGCATGTGCAAACAATCTGTATTCACTTGCTTCGGTGAGGTTAGTCTCCGCCATAATTGGTGATCTTTGAGATTTTTGTTTTATAGGGTTTGCTTTAGGTAGAGATTTTGAGTTTTGTATAAGCAGAATTTGATTCATAGTGTGTAAGTTTGAAATGGGTTCTGATTTATTTAGCATTTCTGTTTGGCAGCTTTCTGATTGTGTATGTTCTTTTTAGAAGTTGTCCAGTCATTTGGTCTGACTTGAACCAACTCTTCAATAAGTGCTCTCTATTTGTCTACTTTGTTGTTGTTATTGCTTGATAACTGGATTGGCCTTCTGAACTATATTGGCATAGATATGGCCTTTCATGTATGAATCCTGTTTTTCTTACTTCTTGGAAAGATATATTTCTTCTATACTTCACCTCCATGATTTCTTTCTCTCTTTTATTTATATACTAAAATTTTGAAAAAGTTTGGATGGTTCTCTTAACTAGATGAGCAAACTGGTTCAAATAGAATGTTTTTGTCAGTAGTCCTATTTTAAAAGAATGTATGATTAAAACCAGTCATTTTGGATGTAAGTATTTTCAGGAAACATAAATATTTCTTTTCAATGGATAAGTATAAATAATATATGGAACATATAAAATATGGCAGACTATTGAATTTTTACAGGAATAAACAGATTAATAGTTATTATTGTTGCAGAAGTTATTTTTTCCTTCTGATTTATAATTTTTGTTTTAGCTGACTATATGATTATGGTCATGAATCCCATAACCCATTAAGATTTTTGAGGTACTAAGTGTACTGCAGCTATAGTAGCAGTGGATATATTTAGGGCAAGGCAGCTTGATAGAGCATATTCCTTTACAGGCTGGTTTAGAATTCAATATTTTCTTTCTCCTAGACTGACAGCTCTAAAGTACGAACTCCCAGTCTGCCATAGCTAGAAGTTTAAATTTTACATTATAGAGTACATACATTTTACTTTCAGATACTAATTTTAATTGATAACTGAATTATTCTGAAAAGAAAATTGTGAAAAAGTTCCAAATTCAAATCATTATTGCAACATGTCTTAATCTGATTCCATTTTTGGTGTAATTCTGATGAATATAATTGATTATATTACATAACATTAAGTGCTAGGTAGGAGTGGAAAAAAAACTGTTTTTAGTATCACAGTTTCTTCATCCATAGAAATTCTATTTCACTTTGGTTTATCCACTCAAATTATTGAAGAAGTTCATTTATCTAGTTTATCTTGTCAGACCATTGTTCACATCTTTTCATAAACATTGTTTCAAACCTACAAAAACAAGCTGGAAATATTGAACCACAGGGTCGTATTTAAAATCAGAGAGTAAATTTGTAATTCCTTCAGCAGAAAAATATCTAGAACCAGGTTCTTTTGTTGTCCTTGATAATATGTCTTCCTAAATTGATTTATTGTCTTTTGCCTGTTGTTTGAATAACTTTTCAAACATTTCTTGTTGTTGTTGTTGTTGGAATTGTTGCTGTAAAGTGACTTGTAGCAATTTAGTTAATTCCTTTTCTAACATTCTTCGTTAATAAGCATTAAAACAAAAATTGAGGGAAAAATTACTTACTTTCTGTAAGTGTCGAACGAGTCTTTCTAACATTCTTCATTAGTAAGTGTTGTCAACTGTATTATTTTTTTATTTTAGTCTTGTGAAGTTGTTTTGAATTTTCATCGCCAACTGATATGTCCTGGAAAGGAATATATATATATATATATATATATATATATATATATATATATATATATATTATTCAGAGTAGCTAAGTGGTTTTGGCAAATGTAACCAAGTAGGACAATCTAGCAAGTAGCTGTAATGGACTGGTACTGGTCATAGTTGTATGCAGTATGCATACAACTATGACCAGTAGTCAATAGGCATAGTCAATAGGCGTTCCAATAGGTGTAGTCTTAGGCGTCCCTGCTTTAGTCTGTATTTATGGCTGACACCAGCCAATCATATTACTGTGAGGGGGAACCAAGGTGTAAACATATTCATTACATCAGATCATCTTATCATCTTGGTATTAACATGGAATAGAGAGTATTCAGATATTTTGAATATCTTGAGACTTGGTTGCACAACATTGGTAATCAATCAGAGGGGGCCTAACTCTATGTGTATTTACTCAGTCAGCAGTGGAACATAACTGAATCACATTCAGATTAAAAATGATATATTGTATATATTTTATGGATGAAATATTGCATCTCCAGTTATCAGCCCTTATATGATCCAGATTTCACTGTTTGACTTCTGGTTGTCCACAAAGCTTAAATCACCTTTGAAAAGGTGAACAATTTGAACTGCAAACAAAATAAGTAGGATGTGACAAAGCAGCCTGATACAGAATTTGCAAACTGTTTTAGAAAATGAAAAGGATGCTGAGATAAGTGTACAATGTTTCAAGAGGACCACTTTGATAGACTAAGACACTATTGCTGTAGATTGTTTTTTTTTCTTAAATGTCAGGAGTGGCATCTTCTGGGAAGATTTCACTCATTTTTGTTACCAAGGGTGTCTTATTTACTCCACTACATCCCTACTCCTTTTGAGATTTTTTTTCTTAAATATTTTATTTTATTTCTTAATATTCATGCCCTTCTCCTTCTGGTGCCTTTGCCACATACTGAATTTTGTATTTCTTTCCTTTTGGGTCAACTACTAGTTTTTCTGTACGTTTCCTTTTTCTGATACTCATACTTGTACATTCAGCAAATTCTTGAACTGTTGGTATATCAAAGATATCATACAATACTTGCATAAGTTTTTCCTTTCTTGTGTGGCCTTTTAAGTAAATCTTTCTTTAACTGATTCCAATGCCTTTAACCTGGTAATAACTTTTTTTTTTTTAATCGTTTCACCCCAAGTAAGGCATTCCACTGCCACTATTGCGCTTGGGGCTAGATAGGGGAAGGTAAATAGAAAGAGTGGTTAGATATATGAAATGTTAGAAGGGGGGTGATAGGTAGTTGGGAGGATGGGAAGAGTGCTTGAAAGATTGGAAGCGAGTTATTGTGTTAGGAGGTGTCTATTGACCTTACATTTAAACTCCTGGAGATTGTAGCCGTTGGGGAAGCAGTCATGTGGAAGGGAATTCCAGAGTCGGGAAGTACGAGAAAAGAAACTGTTGGAGAAGTTGCGGTTGCATTTTATCGGTTTCACTGTAAAAGGGTGGGATCTAGTTGCTAATCTAGTATCTCATGCAAATTCGAACCTAGGGGGCACCAGTGATCTAAGTTCATCGGAGCAGAAGCCATGAAAGTATTTATAGAAGAGACACAGGGAAGACACGTCGCGCCGGTGTGAGAGAGACTGCAGGCGGTCTGCCAAGTCAGTATCAATCACATTACAGACCTTCTGCTGTACCTTGTCGAGAAGCCCAAGGAGAATAGCAGGGGTACCCGACCAGATATGGCAACAGTATTCAATGCACGGGCGGATGGTAGATTTATAAACGTGCAGGATAGATTTAAATGGAAAAAAACCTCCGGGTTCTGCACAGAGAACCAACTTTCATAGCAGAGGATTTAGCAATGGATTCGATATAGTCATTCCACTTGAGGTCCGCTGAAAGTGTGAGACCAAGGAGGCACAGTGTTTTACTCTCTGGGAGGCAAGCCTGGTGAACACTGAATTAATTTTTCTTTCAAACATTAATTCTGCCAGTGACATGCCTGTCATTATATTGGAAATTAACATTATTCAATAAAATTTTAAGATTTTTTTCTTGTGCTTCTTCACTCACTTTTTCATTACTAGCATTTTTTTTTTTCGAAGATCTCTTAAAAGTAATCACAAACTATTCAGCTTGTACATTTGACTTTGGGTTATATGCAGGGTATTAATATGTTCAATCAAGAACATTTTACAAAATTCTTTAATTTTGTAAGCAGTGAATTGAGGTATTGTTATCCAAAACTATGATATTTTTTGCATTTACAAATTTCAGGCCACTTAGTAGAATTATCCACAACTGCTGCTACTTTATTTTTACCACTTGAGCTAATAATTATTCCATAATTATAAATTTTTTTTTTTTACACCAACATGGTTTTAATTTCTCATCGTCACTGTTATTATGTGCAACAAAAGAAAACATTTTTTTTTCTATCAGAACTCCATTGGAACTCTGATTTTGAGTTCTTTATTTAAGGGTTCTTGCCTAGGTCATTTGCATTACCAGCATGTCTTATTTACTTTTATTTAAGAGAAACATATGAATAAAAATGCCTAATGTACCCTCAAAAAATAGAAAATCCAGAGCAATTTAAATTTTTATTATAAAATATAGTTTAGAAAAAATACAAGCCTCACCACTATCGCAGTTTCATCTGTGAATCACCAGTCAGTAAAAGTAATGACTTTTAGTATGTTTACTTTTAATATACTTATATATATATATATATATATATATATATATATAATGGGCAGGGAAAAAAAATTGTGTACTATAAGACATTCTAACATAGTTATAATTTGTGAGTATAAATTTTCTTGCATATTTGCACACTGGCATCACTTTTGATCATCTGTTTAGTAATACAGCTTGATTTGGTTATGTCACTTTTGCCAAATTTTCCTCCTGGCATAGTCTGCAAACCTTGTTTTGCAAGCCAAAACTGCATATGTTTTATTATGTCCCATTTTACAATAGGGGAACCCTTTTTTTTCCTTAATTTCCCATCTATAGCTATCGTATGGGTTCTATTATTATATCTTGCCAAAGGATATTTTATGAATGTAAAATCTTTATTTGAATGTGTGGATAGGTGGTAATATTTTCTTTACAGGAATAAAATAAACTGACTCAAGAGTATAAAATATATATATATATATATATAATATTTTTTTTTTTTCAGAGTAAGTTCTTTGATCTTCAGTGTAGCAAAATGTTGATTTATAAGACAGATATTGGTAGCAGCTTTGGAGAAATATCTGCTTTAAAATCAGATCATGACATGGGGAGTAAGTAATATTAGAAATTAGGTTAGTTTCAATCTACTGTGCTTTTCTCAGCCCTAAAAAATGCAGAAATATCATTAACAGATGACCTCTAAACTACTTCTTTACTCATCAGACATGGCTGGTTTTTCTGCAGCAGCATTCTTTTGCTCCGTCCTTTTCCAGGGGGTGTCAGATTATATCCAGTTTGACCAGGCTCCAAGACTCTGACACAAAGATTATTTCTGGCTAGCATCAAAAAAATCACTGTGTCAATTCTTTCAATTGGCCCAAATTATTTTATTTTACAGCATTCTTTTCTTTTACCTATATTTTTTAATGTAAGTTATGCATTGAGCCTCCCTGAATTTTGGTATTTTTCAGTTTATTTTTGTTTTTCAATTTGGCCTAACAAAAATATTAAGATGAGTTATTCCTTTCACCAGACGGGTAAAAATAGGGGTTTTGCTCAAATCCACTGTTTTGTAAGCAAAACATTCTGAGACAGCAGTTTTGGCCATGACACCAAGTTGAGCAGGACAGATTTTGAAGGCCTACATTTTATCATTATGCATCAAGCAGCTTCAGTCACCATCCATCTTGAAATTAAATTAATAAACCTTTGTTAAAAGTTATCCTCTCATTTCAGAGTTTTAGTTTTCTACACAATCACATTTTCACCCACTGGGAATGTAACAGTTTTAAAGGAAAGAGCAAATGCCTTAATTTGAATTCCTTTTTATTTTTGTTGACGTATTTTATTTTTATTGAGACTCACTACAAATGCAAAATCAACACACATTTTTTGAGATTATCAGATTTTACTCTTGTCCTAAATTTTTTCACCAAGCAATTAATGTTAAGAGGAAAATTTATAGTATCTCTGCAATTACATTTCCTTTCATTTGCTTTTAGTTTTTGGCTTAGCATTCTGCTATTGTGTGCCTTGATTAATCTCTTTATTCTGGCATACAAATGTAGTTTATATTTACCATATTTTTGTTAAATACTTTATGTAACATATTATAAAGTTAAAAATTTTGATCATTTCTAGTAGTGTCAACTTTCAATATTAGCTTTCATTTACTGAAAATGAACTTCCTTAAACTTCAGCTGGTTTCCTTCCAAATCCAGATTGAATGCTATCATTAAACCAGAAGTGAAAAACAATTTCTATCAGGTTTGAGCCAAGATTTTTGTAGAACATATGACTGCAGGGAAGCTATTAAGATCAGTCTTTTTAGTATAACTAGATTAGAGTAAGATTGTGACTGAATTCTAACAATGCATATAATGGTGTATTATGATGATAATACTGCAAATTCAGATGTTTCATTCAAGACAACACATTTTCGTACATGAATCATGGTTTTGATAGTTACCTTTAGATATATAAATGACAAATCCACTGTCGTTATCTATATTTCTGAAAGCATTTTAAGAACCGAAGAATAAGTAAATGTTTGAAGCCAATGTAGTAAATAAAGCATTAAAAAAGCATTGTAAATCTAGAAATAACTGTTTTTATACACCACTTTTTTTTCTATTGACAGTTTTGATGGAGTGCATATTTATATATTCTTTTGAAAAATGTGAATTACCTGGAAGACATTGTTATTTAAGTCTAAGGAGAGGTTCTTAACCTCTTCAATTCCTCGTATTGTGTCGACAAGAATTTCACCTTTCTTGTTTCCTCGTTTCTGAAAAAGAAAAAAATAATAAAAAGAAACAGCAGAAGTAAAAGTCTTTAGATGAAACTGACTTAGGTACAAAACCACATTCAAGTATTGTTCAGCTTAACAGTCCATATAACAAACTCTACACTCAAAAACTTGACTTTAGGTGGGTAGTAACATTGTTCTAGAAGTGCTCAAAAGCTAACTTTAGTAGATGCATTCCATATAAAGATCATGGAAAAGATTGATAACCATCCATGAATTCTCCCTCCTAAAGTCAATTGCAAAATCTAATTGCCATGTATCAAGTCTGGCTGAAGGCCATTTTGACAGGAGCACTCTGTAGTGTTATATTTCTCCCTTATCCAATTTTTTCATTGCTTAGAGCAATTGGCACAAATAAAAAAAAATATTCCAAACCCTTTCAAAAGAAAAAGTATATCCCTTTAGTTGGATTATCATTAGTTGTGGGAAAAAAAATTTGAAAAATAAATTTCACAGTGAAATAACAAGAAAAAAAGATAAGGAAGAAAAAAGAATTTAGCTAACACAATGAAAAAGTCATCAAATGTTCCAGCATCTACGCTATTCAGCAGTTAAGGAATTCTGCTATAAAAAAATTATAAAACAAAACGGAACATTTCTTCTCTTCTAGAAAAATCAAAAGAAATGTCTTTAGAAGGTCTTTCTTGTTTCATCATTATTCTCATTTTTTATTCTTTTTTTCAACTTAAAAGGTTAATGTTCAACTATAATGTCGAGCAGTCTGCCTGAGTAAAATGAATTTTATGCAGTTTATGTCTTCACCATTCAGATCCTCAAGGGAACCTTTGGTTTTCTCCCTTTCATAGGAACCTTGGAAACATCTTTAGCAGTCTTCTGGGAGTCAGTGACTCAAAGGTAGCTTTCCAATCTGTTAGTTCTCAAGCACCCAGTGACTCCTCCCCTTTGTTCCTACTTGCAATAGTTGGAAACTTAGGCTGATTAGCTATCCGCTGACTTTCTTAAAAATCACGTTCCTACCGTCACAGAAGTCGCCAGCAACAGAATCTAGAATATCACCTTCCCATTCATTCCTGCAAAAAAGGAAAAAAAAAGCGCAGAAGAGAGGGGTATCAACGGGCATCAGCTGTTGCTGGTTTTTGTCTTAGTCCTATATCAATTCCCCCTCCTGAACACATGCGGTTAGTTTATGATGCAGCTCCACATATTGAGTCTGGGCAATCTCAATGCCCACAGACACTGCCATGTAGGATTTCCATCACACAACTATGGCAAGCAAGAACAGAAAGAAGGAATAGGAGAGGAACTCTATTTCCTAGCTATCAGTACTTTATACTAAAAATTTTAAACCTGTATTGCTAGTTGGACCTTCTCAAAGTCCATTCATCACTACACCAGGAAATGAATGTCTCTCTCTTCTACTGTTACATGTATTTCAATAGACTTTCTATCCTTCTTATTCTTCCACTGCCTATGGATGCTTTCCTTGCCCCACCCTCCAATTACTGTTCAACTGCATCTCAAAACCTCTTCAGTCTTGCCTTGCATTACACAACAAGGGTGAGTTTCCCTCTTCCTCTTTTTTTCTCTTTCCCATTTCTCTTGTCAGCAGAATCCTCTTCTTTGATTTCCTCTGGGGCATTTGTGATGCACCCACCCTTCTTCTTTTCTGGGGGGTTTTTCTTCGTTAGAAGGCTTTCTTTTGGTGAGACTCTTAGGGTTATGTGGATCTCCATGCTTTCTTTATCTTTGGTTTGGAACCCACATCTGTATCTATTTCTTTCAGGGCCACCAGTGTGGCTTTTCAATTTTCTGCTTCCTCTTCTCAGGCTTGAGAGTCTCCCAACAACTGGTTTCAGCCGATTTCAAATCTGCTGCATGGACCCTTTTTGTCTGGCCTATTATCTGATCCTAGATGACAAATGACAGAAGGCAGTTACCTCTACTATTCAATAATAGGGGTCTCATCTTCAATCCAATTTTCCATCTCTCTGCTGGATCTTATAAAATAAGGGGGTCCAACACATAGTTGTATCTTCTCATTCTTATGATTGATTAACTCACATGTTTCGCTTCTTCTGAGCTGATTCTATTTTTCTGCCTAACCTGGGCAAAGATCTGATGCTGCTTCTTCAAGATCAGCTGATGGTGATCCTATCTGATGTACTTTCTACATGGTGTCAACAGGTTATCCAAAGGTAAAACTAGATCCCAAACAAACAACAGGAAATAAGGCAAGTGTTTAGAGGTTTGGTTGATCATGAACTTTATTGCGGTCAGGGTCTGGATTAAAAATAGCTCCACCTTTGCATTGCTTTAGGGATAATATGGGGAAGTTGTTACATGGATGATATTTAAGCTATCAATGGTCACTTTCATGACCTGGTTAACATTCTCAGGTTGATTATCAGTAAAAATCTGCTCAGAGGTCCTGAATCTGGGGAACAGCTCAGTCTATGCTGTCTTATCCGAAATGGCAAAAGCCTTTGGCCAATTCATTAACCAGTCTACAAATCTATGTACAGGTTTCCCTGAGGAGTGTCTCCATAGGGACCCGAAATATCCATGCTGATCTTTTTAATGAAAATTGGGGAATGTCCATTTCCATTAGTGGAAACTGCCTCCTGTTTCCTATCGTGTGCTTGGCATATTACACAGCTACCCAAATATGCCATTATCTCTTGGTACAGTTTGGGCCAGAAATATTTCTTTACTATAAAGTCATATGTCTTATCGGTCCCTATGTGTTCCACATTTTTATGACTTTGTGCAAATATTTTTTTTTTATAATCATATCGACCCAAACAAGGCATTTTATTGCCACTGTTTTAGAGTATTTCATGCCGGCCTTCTGCTAATTTTAGATACTCAGTAAGCAAAGAACAAAGTGGCAGATCTGTCAAGTCTTTTACATTTTAAAAAATGTGGAAACTAGGAATTAAAAAAAAAAAAATGTAAATTTTGAAGGGAGAATCTCTTATTCTGAGGACATAAAAAGCTTTTATTGCTCAGTCAAGGATTTGTTCATACTTTGAAATAGTGGAAATATTGTCTTTAACAATAGATCAAACTTTGTTGCATTTTCTCTTGAAATCAATATATATTTCCTATTTATTAACTGTAAAAATTCATGGTTTACAAACTTCAGGGATGACAAAATTTATAGCAGCAAGTAAGGTTAGTCACTGTTTGAATAGCCTTCTTCCTCACCCAGCATTATGCTCAAAGTAATAAGCCAAAGGTTGAAATGGAAATTCACATGACTTTAATCAGTAATAAGTTTATACAAGAAAAATGTATCTACAAAGGTGAAATTTTTAAGGTATTTTGAACTTGTGTAATATTTAAATGAGACATGTTTGAATAATGTTTTACAATGCTAAAGAAAATTAATATTTCAGTGTGTATTTAGAATATTAATTTCTGAATTATTGCTGAATGAGTTTTTTTTTTTTTTGCAATGCATTGTGCTGTGGATATTGGCTCAGAAATCAGAAAGCCAAGTTTGAATTCCGGTTGAATTCGTTGCATTTACTTACGCACAAATATTCTTGAAAAGGTATTAATCCATCTCTTCTCCCTCCAGCTATGGATTAAATAACAAGACAGATTAGGTTCTATAGCCTTGGTTGGCAACCAATCTACCGCAAGTAGTAATAGTAGAAAGTAATAGTAACCTACTGTGGGAAAATCTTCTGCTCAGTCAGTCATGTTTCTTTCAAGACATGATTGACCAAGCATGTATCATGTATCACACTTAAGTGAATGACTGATGTTCATTTATTAAAAATGCACTTTTTCGGTTGTGAATTTCTTTTGTTCTGATTGATTTCTGAGGATTCCAACATGCAATGATTAACTTCGTATTTTGCTGTCTTTTTAACTTTTAAAGATGATTCCAAGAGAATTTCATGAAATTAAGGGGAATACTTTCATCCTAGAAAAAGTTTTTGAGATTGTTGTAAACTGTCAAATATTTGTCAATTTTCAATTGTTCAGCAAACAAATACTTCAGTAGCCTGTTGATTGCTATTTAAATAATGCACTTAAAGCTAACTGCTCTGAGTCTCTTAGGGACTTGGTAGAAAAGGACCAAATCTCTACATACCTATTGGAAACAATATAGTACTCTGTTCTGTTCCACGTATTTAGAACAGCCCTCTGACTTCACCTTGCCTCAAAGTTCTATCATTTCACTATCCACCTGTCGCTTCACTATCACCTCCCTTCATTACGGATTCTTTATTACTTCTTATACTTCAGATTCTTCACTCCATTACTGGGCAATCCTCCAACCTATACGAGTTTATTATCTGTATACGATAGGCCTAGTCATCTACTCCAGGCTCCAAGGTGATAAATTTGGTTTTCAACTTCCTGGGAATCCTCAACAGCAAATCTGCACAGGTGTTTCCCTTGCCCGCCATATATTTGATCTTACAATTATATCCACTCAGGCCCACTGTTGAATTTTCTTATTTGTTTATTCCAGTTCCAACCGGTATTTAAGGGGTTGATGGTCTGTTTTGATGGTATTTACAGCCACATTAATATAATAATCAAACTTTTGCAGTGTGTAGATAATGGCAAAGGCCTTCTTTTCTATTACTTGCTATCTCTTCGCTGTCGTGGATAGTTGATATGACAGAAAGTACACCGATATCTTCTCTGGGATACATGATACTGGCTCCGCTCCACTGAGGCATGGTTGAGTGAGCATGGTCTCCCACACAGCTATCACTAGCATTCATGTACAACACCTTTGGCTTGCTCAAGTCAGGATAAGCCAGTAAAAGCACTGCAGTTATTTGCGTCTTCAAACTATCAAAAGTTCTCTGACAATTGTCTGTCCACGTGAAGTGCATATACTTCTTTGTTAGGGCTATCAGAAGTCTGGAATGAATCTTCTGTAGTATCCAATGGCACCAATAAATCCCTTGACTTGTCTAACAGCTTTTAGTTCTGGCATAGCCCTAATGATCTCTACCTTATCCATATCTGGATGTACACCATTTCCATCTTTGACAAAGCCTAAATACTTGGTGCCTTCCCTTAAAAACAGGTACTTTGACAACTTCATTTTGAGCTCATGTTCGCACAACCTACTAAACACCTTTTGCAAGTACTCAAAGTGCTTCTTGAGGTTCTTGGATAACACTAGAAAATTGTCTAGATACACCTTTTCATCACCTTTAACACAATGAATATCACCTAGGTGAACACTCCTAGTGCACTGGATAACCCAAAGGGAATGACCTGAAAGCTAAATAAACTCATGGGACAGGCAAATGCTGCTTTCTCCTGATCCATTTTATCTAGGGCCACCTGCCAATATCCCAATCTCAGATCCAGGGTAGTAAAGCAAGTGGAGCTATCTAACAGAGCTAGTTTATTATAGATTAAAGGCGGAGGGATTGGAATTGGTTTCATGATGGTGTTGAGTTTTCAGAAGTCCATGCAGAAGTGATATCCTTTATCTTTCTTTTCCACCACTACTATGGGAAAACTCTACGGTGATGTGAATCGTTTTATTACACTCAACTCCAGCATGTCTTCCACTGCCTTCTTTACTACCTTTCACTTGTTGATGAGTGTCCTATATGGTTTTAACTGAATAGGTAGGGTGGTTTCCTGTGTCAATCATCATTCGCACTGTCCAGGTCCTCTCTAGCTCTTTATCTGAAGCCACTACCACATTCTGGTGCTTGTATAACAATCTTCCCACTCTAGACTGTCAGGATTTCTTTTCTTTTTCTTTTGCTGATCTGTCTTTCTCCACAATCACTTGATCTTAATAGTTGTATTTGAGTTTTTTTAACTATCTCCTCTTCATGTACTACGACTCTGCATAGAATTACTTCCTCTTCTCCAGTTTCATATTTTTCCATAGGGATGATCTGTCAATGTTTATCATTCGATTTTCTACTTGTTATTAGTATTTCTTCACAAGACACTACTGTTCACAGGGGCAGCTTGACTTTCCTCTCCATGATGACCGTTAACATGTCTGAAGATTGGTTGGTTGATTGGTTGGAGTTTTATAGCATATCAACCACTATGGGTCACTTATTGCCAAATCTAGCCTGCGCATATATATTAAATATATACACTTTGTAAACATAATTTAAGGATAATGTCCTTGAACCACGGCACATTTATTCTTACTCCGGTAAATGATTTCAAATGTTTCTATCTAGCATGAGTTAGTTATTTATATCAAGTAGATTGATTTATTTGCATAGTCAATTGATGCAGTTTTTCCACCATCAGTTTTATTTACAGTGGGTAAAGGGTCAGTGTAGTTTTATCCAACAATGAGTTGATTGTTTAGATTTTTATGGTATATCAACCTTGATCAGTTGAGTATTCTGGGTTATAACGAGATATTATATTTTTGGATATAACCCTTTCTCTCTCAAGAAAAAGAGAACATCACCCATTTCCACCTTCTCAAACAAATTTCTCATATTATCTATTTTAATATACTGCTCTCTGGTTCTAGCTAGAGCACCACATTCCATTAGAATATGTTTGATCGTGTAAGGTGTTTGACACGTCAAACACTGTGGTGGTTGTTCCTGTGTGAGTATAAAAGAATGAGTGAGTTTTGAGTGGCCAATATGCAAGTGTGATATAATGATTTGTTCTTTCCTGGATTTTCTGAAGCCTGATCTCCATTCTTCCAGTGTAGGCTTTATTTGAAAGAGTTTGTTGTTAGTGTTGCCATTCTATTGTTGTTGCCATTTTGTCAGAAAGAATTTATATATTTGAGGTTTCAAGTCTGTATATGGAATACTGATATTGTCCGGGCTGAGATCTAAGGCCGATTTTGCTGCTGAATCAACTCTTTCATTTTCATACACTCCAATGTGGCTTGGTATCCAGCACATAATTATATCTTTGTGACTAGACATAGAGTCTAGTCTACTCAGCAATTTAACTATTAATAGGTTTTCTAGACGTTTGTTTTTCACTGATGTTAATACCGAGAGTGAATCTGAAAATATGATAAATTTGTTGTGTTTGTCGTTGGAAATTAAGCACATGTTGATCTTTTGCCATCCTTGGATCTATCCATAAATATTTATTGGTGATCTGGATGGTTTAAGAGGATGGTATGAAATTTTTCCAGAAAGGTACTGGGGTGTGTTTTTGCTTTTGGTAGTTTGTTTAATTGAAGGATTACTTGAGGTTCTTTGATGATCCAATGTGGAACTTGTGTGAGTGTGCTTTTATGTGTCCTTTTAATAGGAATTTTGGATTCATGGAGAATAGTCTCCATTCGAAGACCAAATGTTTTGATTGAATTTTCTTTTTGTTGAAACTGTTGCTTATGTTTAGAATTGAAAATGCAGTCATAAGCTGGGTTGGTTGGACATGACTTCAATTTTAAGTAATATTGGAGAGCCAACTTTATGCATCTAAGTTGTAGAGGAGCTTCATGGGTTTCAGTGTATAAACTTTCCGCTGGAGAAGTTCTGAAGGCTCCTAGGACCTATCTTAGTCCTTCATGGTGAATTGGGTTAAGCTTCTTAAGGTAAGATTTCCTGGCAGATACGTAAATGAATATACTGTAATCTAATTGGGATCGGATTAGAGCTCTGTATAACTTGATGAGAGCTTGACGATCAGCTGCCCATTTTGTATGGGAGACTACTCATAAGAGTTGTTGAGCACAGGCCGTTTTAGATTTTAAATGTCTTATATGAGGCATGAAAGATAATTTCCTGCCAAATATAACTCCCAAGAATTTATACTCATTAATGACCGGTATTTTCGTGTCTTCCAGCTTTATGACTGGGTCATTGTGCATTTTCCTCAGTTGACAAAAATGCACACATTTTGTTTTGCTTTTAGATATTTTGTATCCGTTTCTATGTACCCAATGTATTATTTTATTGATGCATTGTTGCAGTTGGCGTTCTGCAGTCCTCATATATTTTGATCTGGAAGTGATGCAGAAGTCGTCAACGTAAAGTTAGTCATCAATTCCAGTAGTGAGGCACTTTGTTATACTGTTAATTTTTATATTGAAAAGTGTCACCGATAGGATACTCCCTTGTGTAACTCCCTCTTCTTGCTTGTGAAGGTTTCAAAGTGTGGATCCAATTCGAACTTGGAACTCCCTATTCGACAGAAAACTCTTAATAAAGTTTAGTAATCTACCTCGCAGTCGAAGTTTATGGAGATCTTTCATTATTCCAAACTTCCAGGTGGTTTCATAAGCCTTCTCCAGGTCAAAGAAGATTGCTATAAGATGTTGTTTTTGGATATTGTCCTCTCTTATGGAGGTTTCCAATTTAACCAAATGATCCATTGTTGATCTCTGTTTTCTAAAACCACATTGAGATCTGGTGATAAGTTTATTGGATTCAAGGTACCAGATAGAGTCTTTTGTTAATCATGTTCTTCATTGTTTTACAGAGGCAACTCGTGAGAGCTATTGGACGGTAGTTGGATGGGTTTGTGTGGTCTTTTCTGGGTTTAGGTATAGGGATGACAGTTGTTATTTTCCATGATTCTGGGACTGTCCCATGTGTCCAGATATCATTAAATATTTTGAGGAGGTAGGTCAGTGATTTGTTTGGTAGATGTTTTAGAAATTCATAATGAATTTCATCAGGGCTGACTGCTGTATTGTGTGATGCTTTGATTGCTTCTTTCAGTTCCATTAATGTAAACATAAGATTATATTTTTCGAGATTATTTGTCTTAAAGTTAAGTTTTTGCTTTTCAACGAGGTTCTTATAAGTAATGAGTTGTGGGTTAGAGGAGTTAAGTGAGGAATTTTGTAAGAATGTCTTGGATAGTATATCTGCTATGTCTTCCTTTGTAGTTGCTTCTGTCTGATCTTTTCTAAGATGTCTGAGGTTTTTGCCCTGAGCAGTTTGAAGGCATTGAGATTAATGGTGGTAGGTTGTTTATGAAATTTTCGTAAGGCAGCCTTACGAAGGAGGATAGCTGTCTTGCATTCATCATTGAACCAGGGAGTTCTATGTTTGTCTGAGCTTGAGGTTTTTCCGATGGATTCATTGGCTATGGAGATTAGAGTTTCGGTAAAATATTTTGTGTGGTCTATAATTTTAGAGTCTGGAAAAAGTTTTTGTTCACAGAGTTTGCCTTGTTAAGTTTCCAATGAGGGAGTTTTTCATCTTTAAGTGGTTGTAGAGTTTCAAGAAATATGGGAAAGTGGTCACTACTGCATAGATCATCATGAACTTTCCACTCATAGTCCATATAGCTTATGGGATCGCATAAAGTGAGGTCAATGGCTGAGTAAGAACCTGTGAATGGATTGAGGTATGTTTTTGATATATCATTTAGTAGACAAAGGTTATTTGATTCAATGATTTTTTCTAGGTCTTTACCTTTTCTATTGGTTTTCTGGCACCCCCAGACAGTGCTGTGGCTGTTTAAGTCACCCAGCAATAAATAAGGTTTTGGTATTTGCTCAAGTAGCTTATTCATTTTAGAGTCACTGATGGGGTTATGTGGAGGGATGTAGATGGAGCAGATGTGTATTGGTTTATGCAGAGTAGCTTTAATAACAATTGCTTGGAGGTCAGTATCTATCTGAATTTGACTTTGGGGTATATCTTTCCTAACTGGAATCGACACTCCTCCAGAGGCTCTGTTTCCATCTTTGTTAAAATAGTTATACATGTGGTATTGTTTAAATTTAATAAAGGTTGTTTCTTTTAAGAAAGTTTCTTGTAGGCAAACTATTTTGGGTTTATGGTTGGCTAGTAGTTGGCGAAGTTCCTTATAATTAGCCCGAATTCCTCTGCATTTCCACTGTAGGATTGCATTATTTTTTAATTTCATTGTTTGGTGTGAAATTTGTCTGAATTGATGTTATTGCTCTTTTTTGATTTGTTTTTAATGCTCAGCTCATCGGTTTCCATCCTTTCTAGAAAACTAAACCTGTTTTCTGTGTCAATCTTCAAAGTTGATGGTTCTGTAGGTTGGCTTGTTAAGTTTGAAACCTTTAGACGTTCCCATGAGGAAGATGGAGTATGGTCTCTCTTGGATTGTGATATGCGTTTTTCTTTGTTCTTGTTTGATTCAGGGTTTTGTGTATTATTTTTCCCATTGTTGTCACTTTTAGAAGTTGAAAGACAGCTTGATGATTGTTGCAAATTCTGTTTTTTGGTAAGAGTGGTCTGTGTCTGTGACGTTTTTTTTCTATTTCTTTTTCATTCTTTATTTTATCATGGGTTTTATTATTCTGAGCAGGGACTTCCAATTGAAATGTTTGTTGAATACTATTGGTGTATTCTTTCTTTAGCTCTGTCTGGAATTTTGTCCACTCACTTGAATCTAATTTTATGAGTTTTTCAATTAGTGTTCTATATTTTTTATCTTCAGTGTCAGCTCTCCATGTAACCGAAGCATAGCTAATCTCACCCATATAACCCTCTACAATTTTCCTGACCTCCAGGAAAGATGCATTTTTCTTATGTTTTACTGCAATGATTTCTTTTTCTTTCCTGTAGATGTCACAAGATCTTGCATATGCTGGATGGTCCTGTTGACAATTTGGACATCTTAGTGGTGTCAAACATTCCTCCTTTTTATGGTTTGGTTCTTTTTCTCCAGATTTTGGCACATGTCTATCATCCTCTGCAAGCATCCCTGTGGTGTCCAAATTTTTGACATTTGAAGCACCTCAGGGGAGCTGGAATGTACTGTTCCACTTTCTCCAGATAATATCCTATTTTGACCATTCTAGGGATTTGGGGCTGATTAAAAGTCAGTATATAGGTATTTGTTTCAACTTTTTTGTTACCCTTTCTTATATTTACTCTTTTTATATCTGTCACTCCCTGTTTCCCCAGGGCCTCTTTTGTTTCTTCTTCTGAGGCTAAAGCCAAGTCCCAGCTTCTGATTATACCTTTGGAAGTGTTTAGCCTCTCACGTGGATAGGCTTTGCATTTGGAATCATGAAATTTTTACCATTTTTAGGAGGTTTTCTGCTTGTCTCCTGTTATCCACTTTGACAAGTAAATTTCCATTTCTCAATCATTTAACATTTTTGGGGTCGCTCGTGTAGAGATAACTCTTTCAATCAAGAATGGGGACAATTTAGCGAGACAGACCTCTTCCAGGGATTCAATGATAATGAACCTGGGGAAGTCTGCTGTTTCACCTTCAGAGTCCAATTCCAATAAATTTCTTTTAGATTTTTTATTTAAAGATGCCATGTTTTGGTTTTTATTTTCACTGGCCCTGTGCTCCACCACCCACCATGGAGTCCAACTTGAGAAGGGGATGAACCAAGAGGGAAACCCATTCGCCTTGGCTGAGACAGGGATACACGACCAGTATACTCATATTGAGAGCAAGTCTTGAGCCTCTGCAAAATTTTGGTTATAAAACTCTTTAATTTAGCAGTGATGAAAAGTCTTTTGCTCTCAATACAGTTGACCCTCAGCCCCCGCCTTCTAGCTCATATAAGATAAAGGGATGTGAAATTTTCCACTAATATAATTTCAATAATACTTCTGAGATAGAAAGAGATATATATGAGCTAGGGCATGTCGGGACCACCAGATTGATTGGATCGGGCCTCTCCAATCGCCCGTCTAGGCCAGGTAAGGGCCAAAGTGGTGTGTTGAAGGAACATGACCTCTTTGCACCCTGGTCATGAACTTCTCAACCACCAGGATTCTGTCTCCAGGTATTACGGGTCGCCACCCATGGCCAACAGGTAGCCGCCTTGGGGGACTTTTACGCCCTGTAGAGGTGCAGTCGACGTATTCTGAAGCCCCGGTGACAGGGCGCCTGAAGATTGGGTTTCTAGGAGTAATTCCATCCTTTCTATCAATAGGAAGTTCAGGTCAAAGTGGAGCTGCACATTCCACCTTCTCAACCAATCCTCTCCCAACACTACCAGACTAAAAGGGGACTACATAGAACATTTGAATTATACTTCTATCTCCAACCCTCACTGGTAGGGATATCATTCCTAAGGTTTTCATTCTATCTCCATTTGCTTGTGTGATCTTGAGATCAGGCGGTTTTATTCTCTTTTCCATCCTTATCCATTTAAAGAACTCACCATTCATGAGAGAGATAGTTATCAATCAGGGCTGCAGCTGGAAGGTCTCCTACCAGCAGTTTTCAAGTTATTTTCTCCCCTTCTATCAGTAGGGATCCTTGTTTCCCTTTGATGGTCCTTTTGAGAAACCACATTCTTATTTCTACTTAGTGTAGGTGGGCTTCTCTTTAGTCTGGTGCCTCTCCCTAATTCTCCCTGGACCTGCGCTTTCTTCTCAAGTGGGTGGCTCATCTCCCTGTTTGCTTTTGGTTAGTGTAGTTTCTTTTTACACGTCCTATCCTTGAACAATACCAGCACCTAATTATGGGGTCTATTTCCACTGTTTCCTGTAGGACTCATGCATCACAGCAAACTGGCTGATTAAGTGTACCCGCAAAAAGAATAAAAACTCAATCAACTGTCTCTTACATGATCGCTGGAATTTGTTAATTTTATCAAACTATCCATCAACAAACATTCAGCAGAACTAGCTTTATGTCTAGGAATCCGTCCCTTAAAGAGCAACCCTGTTCATGAGACCAGTGTACCACAACATAGTGTGAAATAACTTGGCTTCTAGCAATTCAGGCACAATAACTGATGAGGCCTATTTTTTTATTTAGACACCCTGCCTCTTAACCTCATGGGACACTCCCATAGTTTTTCACTATTCCGTACTGCTCCTAGGGCTCCTTCCAAAGCATCTGGGGTCCTATGGATCATGTCTCTTCAAATATCCCCGGCTAGGGTGCATATCCTTTCCCCCAACTTTTCACAACTCTCCTTTTCTGCTTGCTTGATATTGAACAATTTTCATGTCACTTCAATGGCTGTTCTTTTACTGGCATATTTGCCAACCAGTTCTGCCTTGAGCAGGTTCCATGTGATCTCTGGTCTATCTAAATAGAGGTTCATTATAAATTTGGATATGGACCCTAAGTTCCATCATATGCCATTAGCATTGTTTCTTTTTGTTTAGATTATAAATGATTCTCTGCTTCTGAATGGCAAAGAACCAACTCCACAATTCTACTAGGTTCACTATATAAGTTGGGACCTTCAATCCTCCCATTACCCCTTTAAATTCCTAGGTTACTT
Source organism: Ascarosepion bandense (assembly GCA_037127315.1). NCBI lineage: Eukaryota > Metazoa > Mollusca > Cephalopoda > Sepiida > Sepiidae > Ascarosepion > Ascarosepion bandense. The sequence goes on along the minus strand of JBBBDQ010000426.1, from coordinate 812,699 downwards.
TTCCTAAGTTTCTCTGTTGGTCATCAATTACCAACAGAGGAACTTGAGAAAAGTTCAACAACAGAGGGAATTGATTCCTTCTATTGTGTCTAAATATGCCATCTCACTTCCCTCCAAGTAAGAGCCTCCAATTCCTCAACTCAACAAAATAGTAATAAAACACAAAGGAGAAAAAATAACCAAAGGTTCTGACAATGCAATAAGACTACTACAAAAAAAAAAAAAAAAAAAGGAGAGAATTCGTTTTTTTTTTTTTTGGTAGGTTGCGAAATCTCAACTGGAAAAAAAATACTCTTTTACCTATAGATTCATGCCTTGAAAGGAAATTCTTTACCTATGATTGAAAGAATAAAAGTTAATTTCTACTTTCAGCATCATTTGTGTTTTTTTTTTCCAATTGACATTTTTCTGGTTTTCAGTGTAATTAATAAAATCAAAGTTCGTTTTAATTCCAGTGTTGGTAATATCACATTTGATAATTCAGATCAGCTTGCTTTCCTTGAATTAGTTTATCTTACAAATCATCACTATTTTTAGAAATTTTCAGAATTTTTTTTTTACCATTCAAGCAAAAAAAACAATACTCAAAGTTCACCAAGCTAGAGTTTTAGACATTTCCTAGCCAGCTCACCTTTGTTTATAGATTGTTATTTATTTATAATGTTTCTCCTTAATTCCTAATTTTTTTCTTGATCAAAGTGAAAATAATTTGTTTTAATTAAAAAAAGAAAAAAAAAACAAGAAAATTCTCCTTCTTAGAATCAATTGCAAAATTTAATTGCTGTGTCTCAAGTTTGGCTCAAGGACATTTTAACCAAAGCACTCTATAGTGTTATAAGGTTAACAATGATCTTACCTGAACAATATTGTGATAAATTGTGTAAGATATGAAAATTTAAAAATATAAATTTGCCTGTTTTATATAGTGAATAAAGATAATTACCTCATTGCTGCCATCATAATAACTTAATGCTCCAGCAGTGAGTACAAACCATCTATATTTGTAGCTCTGTCGTGTAATAGTTTTTTTGTTCTGGGATCTCTTTTTCATATAATTGACCAGCAGTTCAAATTTATTTGTTTTGCATGACATGACTAAAATCTTTGAACATGACAGATTGATTTTTGCCAATGATAGAAAGCAGGATAAATTTCTGAAATAAAAAAAAAACAAGAAAGAACCAACATTACTTCTTGTAGCCAATAGCAAGTGCACAAGTACTTAATGACATTGTAATACATATCATAACAAAATTTTCTTTTAACTTTATTTAATGAAAAATACAGCGTTATATTTCAAAGTGACAAATTTTTTAAATTCAAATAGCAAAAGATATCAGTGATACAATAATTTGCTGATTTTATAGCAAGGGTGTGAAAAATGTCAAAATTAGCACATATAAAATGCTTTTTAGAACACACATAGGTTATTTTGAGTTTAAGTGTCAAAGAATAAGTTTGTAATTCTTAAATGAGCAGATATTTTGGTTCACAGATGCAGTTCTGCCTATACCACTTAGCCACGAACTAAAGTAGATAATAATCACAGCTGGTTTGTCTCTATGCATCAGGACATGAATGAACATAGCTCTCCATAACTTTTTACATTTTGTTGCTTTAAGTAATTCTTGCTCATTTCCCAATCCTTTTATCTTTGCATTCCTTGTTCTCTCATCCATTCACTTAAACCCATCAAGTAGCTTACTTGCTGCTTCCCTCTTGCTTCTCTTACCTTGAGTATATCCTTGTGAGTGTTATGTTTCCTAGGCCTTCTTTGTATTTGTGTTCTACCATCTATTTACACAAATTCATCAAATACACTGGCATAAAAAAATTTGGTCCTACTACATAAAATGATAATACACCCTTATTTTAGATTATTTAGCAGAATGCTCATATAGTAGTGTCTATGGACCTTGACGATTGGAAAATAAGTTGTTTTTTCATAGGTGCTATGTAACAAAAGATACACCACTTTAAGCAAGTTGCAACTGGTAAAAGCCATGCAAACTAGGATCCAAGATGATAAAAACATGATAATATACACATTTCTAAGTAGGAATTGTTCCATCTTATAAACATGAGTGTAAGGTGCCTTGGCAAGTCATTGAAGTTGAACATTAGCTTGCATCTTTACACTAAAATCATAAATAATACATCTGCTGAAACAGAGATGAAGACAACTCAACAAGAGGTAGCCAGATGGCTGAGAATTGCCAAAAACAATAGTCAAACCATCCAAAATAAATTTGCTATTTATTTGCCTGGAAGTTTTTAAATGCAAAGTCCCCAAAAGTGAGACAAGAGAGATAAAAATTGTGAAAGTATTGGCAAGCAATCCAAAATCAACAGCCAGACAAGTGAGGAGTGAAGGCAGTCTTACTGATGAGGTTTCACTTGATACATTATACAGAGTATTACAAAAAGATACATAAAGAGCATATAGTAAAAAAAAAAATCATTAATCTTCACCAAAAACTTTGAATAGCAGATTGAAGTCATCAAAAGAATATCTAACATAGGATGCTGGAAAATGGCAAAATGTAATTATTAGTAATGAATGCAAAATAGTTATATTTTAATCCAGGAAAATAAAAAGACCGGTTGGAGACAGAAACAATGCAAGATACACTAAAACAATGCAATGGTGCATTAAGGCAGGTTGGTTTTGGAACTGTGGTATTGTAATCAATTTGAAAGTTGGGGTTTGACATAATAAATAATAACAAAATATTTTTTCCAAATTGCTGCCATTTTTTGAGAAAATAAGATTAAGTTTAGGTTCAAAATTTCTGCCTTAGAATTTAATTCTGGTGAATGAATTTGAGGTCCTCACAGCATCAGTGGACAAGGCCGAGTGCTTTGCTCAGAGATTCTCATCCAACTCCACATTTGACTCGTCTGGAATACCCACACGCGACTTCCCTATTAGAACTAAGGCTAAACTGAATGATGTTCACATTACCTCATCACTGGTATCTAAGGTAATAACAAAACTTGACCCCCATAAGGCAAGTGGAGGTGATGGAATCCCTGTCATTGTCCTTAAGAAATGTGCCCCTAAACTCTCCCCTATCCTCTCTAAACTCTACAATTACTGCCATTATGTTTCCTGTTTTCCTGCATGCTGGAATTCCTCTTCTGTGATTGCTGTATTTAAGAACTCAGGGGAACCCTCGGATCCATCCCACTATCACCCTATCAGCCTACTACCAATTTTCGGGAAAGTGTTCGAGGCCATTATTAATCCTGAAATGAGTTCAACATCTTACTGCCCATAAACTATTCTCAGACAGGCAGTATGGCTTCTGCTTCACCAGGTCCACAGCCGATATGTTAACGACCATCACAGAGTATATATACCAGACCCTTAATAAGTCCAGCAAGGCTCATGCTGTTGCCCTGGACATCTCCAAGGCTTTTGATAGGGTTTGGTACACTGGCCTTCTATGTCGGTATCACCAAACACTTGCTTGATCTAATTCAATCTTTTCTATCTAACTGCTTAATGAAGGTCATCCTGAATGGGCATGCCTCCACATCCTACTATACAAACACTGGTGTCCCTCAGGGCTCTATCCTAGGCTCAATGCTCTTCCTTATTTTTATAAATGATCTCCCAGGCATGATCAAGTGCCAAGTAGGCATCTATGCAGATGATACCACAATTTACTTCCGCATTGGTAAGAAATCTGGCAAGGCGAACAAACATAACCTCACTGCTGATCTTGAAAAGGATCTACACTCAGTAGTGGAATGGGGTAAGAAGTGGCTTGTAAATTTCAATGCGTCTAAGATGAAGCTGCTGTCTGTCAATCATCACAGGCAATCCCTCTTGCCCCCTATAAGCATGAACCAAGCAAGTCTTCCTGAGAGCTGTGCCTCCTCAGCACTACCCTATTTTCCGATCTCAAGTGGAACCCTTACATTGAATCAATAGCTAAATCTACTGCTAGGAGGGTTGGATCACTGTTGTGCCAGACTGTTTTTTCTGCCTGAATCCATCTTGCACATCTGTCCGTGCATGGAATACTGCTGTCATATATGGTCAGGCACCTCCACTATTCATCTCAGTGTTCTTGACAGGCTCCAAAGGAGAATCAGTAATGTGATAGGTACCGACTTGGCAGCTTGACTCCAGCCACTTTCTTACCGACAGGATGTGGCTTTCCTCTGTCTGTTCTATCAATATTTTCTGGCTTCTGCTTTGACGAACTTAAGTCACTACTGCCCCTGTCACATGAGTTTATTCGTGAAACCAGACTGGTAACTGTGTGCCACCCAATCACAGTTAGATCAACTAAATGCAGCCAACAATTCTATCCAGCAGCTTCTTTTCTTGCACTTCCAGCCTGTGAAACTCTCTTCCATATTCTTGCTTTCCTGAGGGCTACAACCTCCAGGAATTTAACCACTTAACTCTAGTTCTTTCTACATCACCCTTTCTACATCACCACTTGACTCCAGTTCTTTCTACCTCACCCTGTATATCTTTTCCTTTCTCTCTACCTTTGCAACTGTCATCACACCTGTATTTCTATCTATCGCTTGCTCCCTTCTCTTTCTCTTTACTTTCCTCCTATCTAATCTTTTCCTCTTATGTAGCCTCCTTGTGCATCAGTGGTGTTGCTGCCTTGCTTGGGTTGAAACAATTTTTAAAAAAAAAGAGTGAAAGATTTATGGTGAGTAGATAAGGTAAAGGTTAAGCAGTAACAACATATACTCTTTTCTTTTCCTATAGAGTGACAGAGTTACTCTCTTTCACATACTTTCTTTTTACTTTTTGTATTTTCCTTCACTCATTTCTTTTCTTCCAGTCTGAAAATAATGACATAGATACGATCCAGACAGTAACTTGTACAAATTTGGTCAACAGCAGGTCATGTCACGTAAAAGGAATGAGGTGATCTGAAATCAGCAAATTATTGTCTCTCTCCCACTAAATTCAAATCAGCAGTGTGTGGGTGTTGGAAAAATATAAAAGGAGATGATCAACATATGTGAGAAGAGTAGAAGAATAAACCCTTGGAAGAGACAGGGGTATGTGCATTATCCATCACCCTGAAAGAAGACTTTCATTAAAATGCAAAGAAGATGGACTTGTGAATTATTTATAGAGAACTTGATCATTTTAATTAAATTGGCTTTGAGCCAAACATAACTGAACTCCCCACTAGTTATGATTATCATCTGAAGGCTGGAAAGAATAAAAGTGTTTTGTTTGTATAGGTGGAAACTTATTTATAGAACAAAATAACAACAATTTGTAGGAAGTGAAATTATTAACTGTGGAACTGTTCTAATAGAAGTAGTAGTGCTAAAAGAGTTAAATGTATCCAGAGTTCGCTTGTTGTAGTAAGGTCTTCATTCCTTTCTCTCTTTTTGTATCTGGCTAGTAAGTGTACCAACATTAATTTTAGGAGTCAGTTCAAGTGTCTTATTGTTGTCTTCTTTTTGTTGATGGTGAGTAGATGAAGATGATGAAGAAGAAGAGATAAAGGAAAATATCATGTGAGAAGAAGAGGAAGTGTGAATGTGTGTTACTGGGATAGTAATGTCTGATCAGTGATTTGAAATTTCTCCTTTACATCATGGTGGTTTCCTATCTGATCTCTGCTCCCATCTGACTGATTCAACTTTCTTTATCTATTTATATCAAGAGACTTTTTAATACTAGCTTGTTAATTTCTCTGTTTTGTAAATCACTCCCTTTTCATTGGCCAGAAAATCTTTTCACACAGGCTCATAAAATTTGCGTTTGTCTTTTTTCTATTGGTCAAAAGAATTTTTGCACTGGCTTGCAAATTAACAAACAGTGAAGAAAAGAGAGTTATTTTTATTTCATATTCACCACATCACCTCCCTTCCCATATGATGGAGTCTGCTTTAGTATATGAATAAGTTGACAATAGTAGTGGTATATGTTGTCGCTTTTCCAAGTAGTAGTTTTTGTTTTGCTTTGCTATTTTGTCATCATAGATTGAAACATGTTTCCACAATAGTGAACCAAGCAAGCACATTTGATTCCATGAACAGAGGCAGTTGGATACCGTTTATATTGATTCATTGGCCTCTGTGGTTACTAGATTCACATACATTTCATCATTAAACATTATGTGAAAGCTGTAAGAATAGATGTGTTTAGTTTTCGTGCAGATCATAGGTCATCAGTGAAGTAACGCAGGATTAATGATGAGGTAACACGTGCTAATGAAACAAAATAAGGAATTTCTTTTCAAATTTAAACACTTGAAGTTGTCAGTTGCTTGCTTCAGGAAAATTAATTGAACATTAAAAGATTCGTAGTTTCAATGTTTAATGTTCATTAAAATTCCACTGCTCTCATTAGAGGCTGATAATGCATCAGCATGTAATTTGACACTGTAGTTATTCAGATATTATAGAACTTAGGTTCAATGAATAGTCAAAAAGAAAAAACACTCATATGAAATGCTCAGACACAAAGTAGTACTCCAAAAGGCTTAAAAAAACAAATTGAAAGAGTTAGTTTCACATAAAAGTTATACTGTTGTAATCAACATGAATAAAAAAGATATATTCTCAGGTATTTAGCTTCAGAGTTGAATAGAGTCCATTGACATTTTCCAGTTATCATTAGAGACTGATAATGTATCAACATGTAATTTGACATGGGGGCTATTCCGACACATGCAGCTCTGCTTTTTTTTTTCCTTGTCCTTTCTTTCTTGTTCTGTAGACCGTAAGTTGACAGTTTTTATAAGAAAATTGATTTGTGTGTTCTTTGTGTCAAATGGTCACCAATACGTAGTTATCAGAATTCCTCAGTGTGTTCTTTGCAGGGTCATTAAATATATAAAGATCATAATTCCTTTGTGTGTTCCTTGGGAGGTCAACATTTTATAGGGAGCTTGATTATTTTTATTAAATTAGCCCTGTACATAAGCAAACTCCCCACAAGTTATGATTATTATCAGAAGGTTGGAAAGAATAAGTGTTTCATTTGTATAAATAAGTGGAAATTTATTTATAGAACAGAATAACATCAATTTGTAGGAAGTGAAATTATTAACTGTAGAAATGTTCCAAGAGAAATAGTAGTAAAGAGTTAAATGAATCCATAGTTTGTTATAGTAAGGTCTTTATTCCTTTCTTTTTTTGAAAAATCTTGAGGTGAAGAGAGAAAGATTCCCACTGTGTTACTGCCCCTACTGATAATTTTTTTAAAGAAACTACTGATAATTTTTTTGACCTGTTTAAATGTCGACCATCCCCTTAGAAGAGGGAGGTGACTGCCAGAAGAGCAGTCAACAATTGGCAGATAGTCCTCAGAAAAGAGAGTTTGCTTCTTGCTCCCTGCGGTTAAGGCAGGCTGGAGCAGGGAGAAGATAGTTTCTCAAAGTATAGCATGGATGGCAACAGAATAGTTGAAATAGTGAAGAAACAACTAATGACAGTTTTGAGCCAGGAAGATTGTCTAAGAGAACTTACAGTCTTAAAATTTCCTAGATATTCCATAGAAATTATTAAAATTGATGTACCTTCCAACCTTGGGTTACAGTTCACTAATGCATTTTTATTAGATGTACAAGATATGCGCTTTCTTTATCCAAGCCTTAACATAAAGAGATATTATTATTGATAAGTCAAAAATATTGAAATGCCAAAAATAGATAGGGAAAAGGTTAGGGTAAAAGTTATCACTATGTTCAGAACCATGAAAATATCTGCATTTGTATTAATTGCAGAAATGATAAGGACGCTTTGCAAGACAAACAGATTATGGAGGAGAACAGTGAAAAAAAAGGAGAAAATCAAAGGACCAGAGTGCCACAACTTTTATCAGAGATGGACACTGGTAGTAGATATCTCAGCCACAGAATTATACATAATCGTGTTGTTCTAAAAGAGAATGTAGCTGCTGTTTTAAAATAATTCAACAACATAAATTTCATTAAGGCAGTTCTTGTGGACAATACCAGCACAAACACTGGTTGTGAGGTAGGACTGATTACAGCTCTGCAGAAAAACTTAAAAAGTTACACATCATTATCTGCTCACTTCATCAAAATAAACTTCCATTTAGAGTTATTGTGAAGCACATTAATGGAAACCCTACTTTTACTTACCCTTTTTGTTTTCTACCAGAGAAGAGATTAAAAGATACATTCAACTCTGAAGTGACACACTGGTCAAATTTGATAAACCTTTCATAAAATGGAGGATGTGAACTAACACTTTCAGAAGGTTTTTCAAATAATCAACTGCAAGAGGTTCTAATGAATGGAACAATATTGGAAATTACTGAATATACCTACACATTCACAAGGTATAGAAAGAGTAGTTAAATTAATTACTGAACCTTTGCAAATTGGATATAAACAAGAAGCAATGTACAAGCACATTATTACTAAATCATTGTACCATCAAATAAGATGTTAATTTACTTCAACGGGAAATTGTACTAAACAATTTATCTATATTGTGATGTAATATGTTATACAGTGCAGTAATGCTAGTGTGATTTTCAATAAACAATGCAAATTTAAAACATTTTGTCTTATAATATGTGCCCAGTAGTATTATGGTGTCATATATACTTTTATTTATTTTTTTTGTTTCTATTAATTATGACCTAACAAATGTAAGATCTTATTCATTGATTAGCCTTTTTTGTAATCTTTTACAATTTTTAGTTTTCACTTATCAAATACAGTAAAAAATTGCATATTTTTCTTGTGATTCATTTTGGCAGGAGTGATGTCACCTTTGAAATAATAGTGATGATAATAAATGTGCCGTAAAAAAGAAAACACCAAGTGAAAAAGAGGCACCGTGATAACAAAGATGTTGATATGCTGTAAAGACTTTGAAATGTTAATATACAGAAAGTTAATTTAGAAATATAATCTTTTTGTAAGTGTACAAAGGATATCAGATTACTAATGGAACTTTTAAAGAAAAATGGATTTTGACACTATAAGAATAGAGGTTAAAATTAAGGATGTTTTGATCTGGAACTTTTTTTTAAACAAGATCTCTGTAGTTTACAAAAAGAACGTCAGAATAATTAATAGCAAGGTGATAAAATAATAGTATTTTGTTGTGAACCTTGAAAAATCAATCAATGAAAAAATAAATTGTTTATTCTTGGAGAGTTGAAATTGTACTTTAAAAAGACCTTTTGCAAAAAAGAATTCCTTTTTAACTTAAGAAAAGAGCTGAAAATTGAAATCTTTGCTATTGTTTCAGTATTTTTGCATGACCATTTCTTTTTTCAGCATTTCTATGCTTAAAATGCTCTATCATCCACTGTACAACATTAACAAAAATGAAGTTACTTGTTTTCTGGCATTCAAAGGTCATAAAATATAGTGAGTAAAGCATACTACTCATCACTAATTTGAGGGTAATATTAATAAAAGTAATTAATTTACCAAGGTGGCCCAAACATTTCTCATGCCAATGTAAGATACTTGATTGCTTCATCTGCCTTCAATGAGTATCAAACCGTTTTACCTCATAATGCATCCCAAAAATTTCATCTGTTTCTTTCTGATTGCTACTAACAATTTCTTTATAGTTCCTATTTTTCATAAAATTTCCTCATTTTTCATATAATCTATCATTGGTATTCTCAGCATTTTTCATTAAAAGCTCATCTCCTGTCACTTCAAGTTTTTTTCTTCATCTGTATTGAAATTGTTTAGTCTTCACTGACATAGGAGAGATTAAACTACATGTCAGTCCAGTAACCACTTTTTTGTTTTTAGAGATATTTTTCAATTCCTTAAACCTTGCTTTCAATATTTTAATGGGTTTTCAAATTTCTGTGTCACACAATCCATTATCTGTTAGTATACTACCTAGATAAAAATCAAGCAAATGCAGAAATTCAACTATATCCCCAATATGGAACTTGGGTTGTCCCTTTTGCTAACAACCATGCAGTCTTCTTAACAGTCAATGGTTCATCGTTTATTCTTACTTTCTGTGACTACCTTGCCTAAGATCTCTTCCAGTTTCCTGTGTAATGCATGTTGTTAATGTTACATCCACTGATTATAAATTCTAGTAGGTCTTCTTTCACTCTCAGAATAATCTCACTGTACAGGTTAACTAAATCTGGTGAAAAAACACATCCCTGTCATCCTTGTATATTTTTCTGTATCCACTTAGTCTATCTTCATGCTAGCTGTTTGTTTCCACTACTGGTTAAAGATTATTTAATATCTTTTTTACATAAATCAACCCTTCTAATATTTAAAGGGGTTCTATGTAGTATACTTTATAAAATGTCTTTTTGTAATCTAGAAAATATAAGTATAGATCTTTCTGCATTTCTATCACTTGCTCTGACAGCATCCAGTTCATGAAAATTGCATTTCTTGTTCCATTTTTTAATAAAGCCACACAGTCTTTGCCATATTTCTAATTAAAATTCTAAAAAAAAAAAAAAAGGAAAAAAAAAAAACAACAGAAAACAGTAAACACTTGTGTTCAAAGTTTTGTCTAAAGTTACTTATTTGTTCCAAACTGGATTTATGAAAAATATTTATGAAAAATGTTAAGATAAATAAAAGTGAAAAATGTTAAGATAAATAAAAGCAACAAAAAATAAAGATACAAAAAAACATATGGAATGAGGTTTTTGAAATCATTCATTTCAAAACATCAATAAATTAGAGTAAAAGTTCTATCTCTATCAAGCATACTTAAAAAAAAAAAATCAAGCACAATACCTTTTTAACTCAACCTTTCAAGATTTTAATATAGCAACAATTATAAAAACTGTGAAAATGACTGATTTCTTATGAATTAGGTGTGTCAGAACATTATATGTAAGTGAACTGCTAAGATATTTTGAAAGTGTTTTATTTTATGATTAATGGTCAAATGAGTTCAATTTTGACATTAAAGTGACGACAAAAAACACTTGTGAATTTAATGCTGTTCTTTATTTCTAATACTGATGAACTTCACATTTTTAACCCTATTTCCACATAGGTATATTATTTTTGGTTAATACAACAGAATGAGGAAAACTGTTACTAGTGGTATTGTTAATTTTGCAGATTACAATATGAGTGGAGAAAAAAATAAGCATAATAGATGATAAAATTGTTTATTGTCAATTGCAGTATGAACATGGCTAAGAAATTGTGAGAAAAAATATATATTGCAAAAATATTTTTTTTTTAAAAAAAACCTTGGAAACTTGCTGGAAAGTGAATTGATCAAAAAACTTTCGCAGATTTAAGGTAACAGATCAAATGGGGTCATCATATCATTGACCATTGTGTGATATAAAGCGGAAGCTTTGCCCACAAGTAAAATCAAAAAAGTAAACTTTGATTGGAATATTGTTTCAAGCTTGTCATAAACTTTGATGAGGTCAGGTAAGGTTAAATCCTCAAAATTATTCCTGGGAACAGATTCTAAAGTCAGAAAAATAGATGATATAATTGAAAGGAAGAAGACAAAAAGACATTATGTCATGTGAGGTGGTGATATTTCATTCGTTGAGCCATAACTCCCCCTTAAATCGTGTGGGTGGAAAATAATCTAATTGGTCAAAGATCACATAGATCTCCCAAGAGAATTGGGGACAGCTATAAAAAAATCGAGACCGAGGGAGAAAAATCAGTTGGTTGAGTAGTTTTTGAAATTGCATTCAAGAAGTAACGAAAAAAGGAAAAGTGTTCCCAACTGGGGGTCATGACCCAGAGACTGGTCACTTACCATAGAACTCATGGCTGAAGATATAAAGAAACTTAGAAAAGCCTGCCACTGATTAACTTAAAGAGTTAATGTCGAATAATGTGCCTCTGATAGAGTCCTAGCTAAGGATGTAAAGAAATAGAATGAACTGAGAAAGTTAAACTAGCTGAAAGGAGATTTTTTTTTATTGCCGAGTGAGGAGACAAGACGAATCTACTATTATTACCAGAATGCTCAACTTCGGTCGTTTCCGTAAAAGCTTCATAAAGAGCCATGAAAATATGTGTTTTTATTTGGAGAATTGAAAGCTCTGATTATTTTTAATGAAACTACATACTGTTATGAAAAGACTTATTTTTATTTGGAACATTTTAAAGCTCTGATTATTTTTGAACGAATCCTTCTCTCCATTATAAAATTTGAAATTCGGCGATTGGATTGTACATTATAATTAAAAAAAAAATCAAGCACAATACCTTTTTAACTCAACTTTTCAAGATTTTAATATAGCAACAATTATAAAAAAATGAAAAAAAATGTTTTTTATCGTATTGGTTGTGTGTATTTAGCTTTTGGAAGCTAAAGGACTGAAAACAGAAACCCAAAGTAAAATGGAAAATCCTACAAAAAACTAGAACTTGCAACTCACTTAACGACATCTGCCCTTTATGTCTAAGTGAAAAACTACACATTCTTCAGTACCCCAACAGCAACGATTTATTAAACCATAGAGACGAATTAGCAGTAATATGCAAACATCGCAAATATTTCTTGCTAGAATTTAAGTAAACAAATAACCCCCCACGACCCCCCCAAAAAAACTCAAAAAATACACACCACCAACCCTATAAATAAACAGAAAAAGACAACAAACCCTATACAATACCAACAAAAAATAGTGCAGCTGCAGCAGAATAGTAGATAAATAAATAAAAATACCTACACAAAAAACAAAAAAATAAAAAACCAAAAAAAGCACACACCCCAATACAAAATAACAAAAATGAAAGTAAGAAGAAACCAACCACAAAACAAAACAACACCTACCAAGCAAGCAGCCTAAACCCACACAAGATAAATAGATAAAACTATCCTGAACTCAGCCACAAACAAACACTTAACCCTAAGACCTGAAAAAGGTCAACAGAACTCAAATTACAGACCAACCCCTCTAACACCCAAAAAAACAAATCCAACACAAATAAAAGATCTTTTCAACTAGATAATTCTCATTTAAAAAAAATCACCTGAAGATGAAACAGTCCACAAAAAAGGGCTAGCTTCGAAACACAAAAACTTTTGTGTAGTGATACTATGAATTTATGAACCATTGTAACAACCATTACAGTATAACGCTCTACATTTGTATTGAGCACTCTATATAAAAGTAAATGCATGAACAAAAAGTTAAAAAACCTACGAGTTCTACAACTTAGTTACAATATATATATATATATATATATATATATATATATATATAACTTAAATTTAGTATCTCGAGGCAGCAGATAATTTTATAAACATATACTGTTAAATATAAGAGACAATGAATGTCTATTATGTTTAATCTCTGAAGATGGCTCATGTGAGCTGAAAGCTTAGAACTAACTTAATAAAAAAATTTCCAAATGTTGTAGAATTTTTGTCTTTATTTTCGCCTAAAATTAAAGCCAAAATACGATGTTTAGAATGGCTCATGATTAAACATCATTCATTGTCTCATATTTAACAATATATGTTTAGAAAAATATATATATGAATAGATATACATATTATTGTTGAATTTGAATATATGGATCAAAATTCGACAAGATGAATAGAACAAGTAAAGAACAGGTTGGAAAAAGTATCTTTAATCTAACATGTTACACTTTAACAAGCTTCATCACAGATCTTTTTTAAAGACAAATGATTTAAAAATCCTTTTAAAAAAATTTGTAAAAATCTCTTAAAAATCCAGAGACAGTGTGTTGATTGGGGTTTGATTTCATTGGTCAGATACGTGTCAGATGTAATAAAGTGTTATGGTTTAAAAATGGCGAGTGTTCTAAAAATAGAAAAAGGTAGACACACTGATGCCAAGAATTCAAAATTGGGTGGCAAAATAAGGAACTGTTTCTTTTGGTAGGAGTAGGAGTAAGAAGTAGGAGTTAAAGACAGTAGTTTTGTGTAGGAGATTTGAAGAGAGGAAGACGCTAGTCAGTTGACCACTAGAGTTCAGAAGGGATAGGCTCATTTACTACTAGCATCCCACAGTGAAGAGAATTTAGCTAGTCTGCTCCTGTATCCACACAAAATTTAAAGGTTGTAACTTGGTGTAAAAACCTAAAGTTTTTACCAAAAATAAACATCATTAATTCAAGTTTGTGTTATCTTCTAATTATACCAAAACCAAGCAACACAACAGTGGTGACCACGACATACGAACAGAAAGCAATCTCATATACAAAATATATATATACGCATATAAAAGGATAAATGGAGCAGACAGGAGAGGAAACGACTCATCAAGTCAATATCAAGGCACCGGAATTCATGGAAACTGCTGTAAATGGATGGTTTACGATATTAGAAGCCCAGTTTCACTTGCAAATTGTGACAGTGTCAAAAACAAAGTTTTATACAGTAATATCGTCGTTACCAGCCGAAGAAGTGGGTAAACTACCAAATGCTACCCTCACATCACAAGACTACAAGGAATTAAAATGGACTCTGATAGAAGCTCATGAACAAACAAAACTGGAGCTTCTAGAAAAATTAATGTCAGCTACGACTATTTCAGGACAACCGTCGACATATTTGCATGAAATGTTATCCGTAGCTAAATGGATAGGTATTAGCGACGACATTGTGAGACACAAATTCCTGCAGGCATTACCGTCAACAATAGCTCCAGTAATAGCCTCACAAAGATTTAAACCATACCCAACTTGGCAGGTTAGCAGATGAACTGATGCCATTATTGAATAACGATAAGGCATTTGTTGTTCAGCGACCCTTATCTACTAAGAATAACTCACGAACAAATTATAAAGGAAAATACAGCCAAAACATTTCAGTACCACTAAATGTCAGGCCGTATCAGAATAATCAACGGACAAAAATTTGCAGAGCACATATTTATTTCGTCAATGAAGCAAGAACATGTAAACCTTGGTGTAAATGGCCCAAAAAGAACAATCTACAAATGTTGCCTAGTTCCCGACTAGCAACACCTACCTATGGGAAGTGATTCGGAAAACTAATAAGGCGAACAAGTTCAGTCCCACGAGGTTCGACGCTATTAGAAATTGCCGCAAAATTAGGGGCTACCAAATTAAAATTTATTGTAGATACTGGTGCAAGTATCTCAATATTACCAACTTCTGCAGTAAATGGTATTACATTAAAACTGACTCCTATATCACTATCCACTGCAAATGGGGAGAAAATAAACTGCTACGGACAAGCAAGTTTGGAAATTGGAATACCCAGTTTAAGGAGATCTTTTACTTGGACATTTGTGATCGCTGATATCACCAACCCACTCCTTGGACTGGATTTCCTCAACAAGTTTGGTCTAATAGTAGACTGCAGTAACAACAACCCAGAGAAAGAGTTTAAAATATCTGCACCAGTGGTGAATCTAGTTGTAAATGAAATGGAGCTCCTGTCATTCATACAGAACATGATTAAAGAAAAATATCCGAACCTAAACACACCACATAAGAACAGTAACAAAAAATACTACCAGAGAATTGACACAGGAAGCCATATGCCAGTATTTGCAAAACCCAGGCAGCTTAATGTAGAAAAACTGGAAGCCACGCATAGCGAATTTAAAACCCTACAAAAAGATGGAGTGATCTCCCTTTCCAAAAGCGAGTGGTCTAGCTCACTAGATATAGTATCTAAACACAGCGGAGGATTTAGATGTTGTGGAGACTATCATTCTCTTAATAGCATAACCAAGAATGACAGGTACCCTATACCAAATATAAACTCTTTTTCAGCAAAACTTGCGAACAAACGATGATTCTCCAAAATCGATTTGATTTCAGCCTACCACCAAATTAAAATACATCCGGACGATGTAGCAAAAACTGCTCTCACCACTCCATTTGGTCTTTATGAATATACTTATATGCTGTTTGGATTTAAAAATGTGTCAGCTACATTTCAACGGCATATGGACAAAATTTTTGAAGACATTGATTGTTTTTTTATATATATTGATAACATTTTAATTTTCAGCAATGATGAGATTTCTCATAAAAAAGACATTGAAACTGTTTTTAATATTTTAAATGAACACAATTTAAAAATTTCAGATGGCATTAAACCTACAACTAGTAAAATAGAAGAATTAAAATCTTTTCCTTCCCTAAGGATGCAAAAGGGCTATGCAGATTTCTTGGAATGGTAGGATTTTATAGAAAATTAATACCAAAATTTTCAAAGATAGTCTTACCCCTATCTGAGAGAATGAGGTTATCCCCTAAAGGCTCGTTCACATTAGATGAATCTGAACGACAATCTTTCAATTCTGTAATTAAGGAACTTAATGATACATCCTCATTAGCTCACCTTGAACCTAACTGTACAAATTATCAATTAGTCACTGACAGTAGTAATTATGCTGTCGGTGCGGCATTGCACCAAATGTAGGAAGGAAATCCAATACCGATCGGATTTTTCTATAAAAATTTAACGCAAACACAAATGAGATATTCTACATCCGATCGCAAACTTTTAGCAGCTTATTTGTCAGTGCTGCACTTCCGTCACCTCATAGAAGGTCGCCAAGTGCTACTTTTAACTGACCATAAGCTATTGTATGGTGCATTTTATAGTCTAAACCCCGATAGATCAGACAGACAACAACAACAATTAGCTATCCTGACAGAATTTATTTCAGATATTGAACATGTAAAAGGTAGTTAGAATATAGTTGCTGATTGTCTATCCCGACCAACTCTTGCTGTACAAATAGATGCGTGTGATTTACCTGCACTTGCAGAAGCACAGGCATCTGATACAGAAATTCAATCTTTTCAGGACTTAAAAAAATTCACCATACCCGGAGATAACTAATTTATATGGTGTGACTTATCAATGTCTTACCCCAGACCTTTTGTTCCCTCTAAATTTCGTGAGTCCATATTCTATAGTATCCATTCCATAAATCACCCTGGCATTAAATCATCCATTAAGATGATTAAAGCTAGATATTACTGGCCAAACATGGATAAATCAATCAAAGACTTTTGTGCATCATGCACAGCCTGCCATCAAGCAAAGGTCTACAAGCATACAAAATCACCTACACAGACATTAGAAATACCATCAGCTAGATTTCACACAGTCCATATAAATATAGTAGGACCACTCCCACCAGCAAAAAGCCCAAATAGCAGTTACATATAGATATATCCCCACATGTATTGACTGCACAACTCGTTGGGTAGAAGCACAATCCATCAGCGAAATCACTGCAGCTAGTGTAGCTGAAGCTTTTATAAACACATGGGTCACACGTTAGGGTGTCCCGCTGCATGTTATAACTGACAGAGGCCGACAATTTGAAAGTGAGTTGTTTAGTGAAGTAGCAAAAATAATTGGTTTTTATAGACTACGTATGACAGCTTATCATCCTCAATGTAATGGTTTGATTGAGAGAATGCAAGGGACCATTAAAACTGCTATTATAGCATGAAAAGAGTGCTGGTTCTCAGCTCTTCCAGTAGTACTTCTTGGGATTCACAGTATGCCCAATAGCTCTGATTTTTCTCCTTTTTATGCTGTTACAGGCACACAATGTTTGCTATCACAGCTACTAATAGATAGCACAAGCTAGGAGGCTATAACTCAAAAGTTCACAAGAGATTTACATAAAACCATGTCACAAATTGATGTGAGAGACTTCACCAAAAGAGTTAATAAGTCCGCAAAATCTTATGTCCCAGAAAAACTTCAAACTTGTGATAAAGTTTGGATTAGAGTGGATCGTGTTCGAAGACCATTGGAGGCACCCTATTCAGGTCCCTACACAGTCCTTCAGCAAACGCCTAAATATTTTCTGGTTAAGATAAATAATGATATGGATACTCAAGTTTCTGTGGACAGGTTGAAACCATATATAGAAGTACAAAAACAAATAGTAGAGAAACAAGTAGAAGAAAAGATGAATAAAAACAAAATGCTTAATGATTCAGAACAAAAAATAAATACAAGAAATAAAAAAGAAGATTCTCCCATGATAAATACAAAATTTCGTTCAGGTCGAAAAGTTTCCTGGAAGAAATATAACAAGTACTATTATTATTAGTACACTCCGTTCTAAAGGCGGAACTTCTGTTATGGTTTATAAAATGGTGAGTGTTCTAAAAATAGAAAAAGATAGACACACTGATGCCAAGAATTCAAAATAAGGAACTGTTTCTTTTAGTAAGAGTAGGAGTAAGAAGTAAGAGTTAAGGACAGTAGGAAGACACTAGAGTCCAGAAGGGATAGGCTCGTTTACTACTAGCATCCCACAGTGAAGAGAATTTAGCTAGTCTGCTTTTGTATCCACACAAAATTTAAAGGTTGTAACTTGATGTAAAAACCTAAAGTTTTATATCTAAAATAAACATTATTATTTCAAGTTTGTGTTATTTTCTAATTATACCAAAACCAAGCAACACAACAAAAGCAATGGATGGATATTTTAAATGTAGAGGAAAAAACTTATGTGTGTGTGTGTGTGTGTGTGTGTGTGTGTGTGTGTGTGTGTGTGTGTGTATATGTGTAATAAAAAACACCAGATGTTTATTATGAATGTAAGTATATGTATGCAAAAGTAATGCGTGTCAAGTGTACTTAAACTAGAAAAGAACGTTAGTATGTTTGACATTTTAGGCACAATCTGGTGTTTCATTTTAATGCAGTCATCAGGTGCATATTATGAACCAAATGTTTCTCGATATAAACTAGGTATTAGCGTTTCTTAAGTTGAGGTCATTATAAATAATTAATTAAATGTGTAAATATTTTTTATTTATGAAGTGTTTAATTTAGTTAAGTTTATGTTAAAACCTAAAAATGGAATAGGATACTAAATTGTAGTAGGAAAAAAAAACGAAAAAAACCCAAGAATAATTTATATTTCAGGGTGTGATATTATTAATCCCACATTGTATGGGATGCAATTAGTTTGTTTACATTGGGGTACTACACAATAGAGTAAGGTCAATTGGGTATCATCTGTGACAAAAAGTACCATGATGCAATTCATTCTGCCAGAATCTTGGAAACGACATGCAGTACTGCTTGACATTCATACCAGAAGCTCCAATCTGAACATTTTAGAGTGTTTGGATGTTAATCTGAGAATAATGCAGAGGACTCGGAAAGAGTTGGATGATATATCCAGTCAACATCATGATGTTTGGAGTGATCACTATTGATGGCAATGTTATACCTCTACTCATTTTCCCACAGGGCCTCAGACTCAACACAGAAGCCTACATCAAGTGCCTTGAGAAGGTACTGCTGCCCTAGGTCAAGAGGGTGGTTGCTGGAAGACACTATATCTGGCAACTGAACTCTGCACCATACAACACTAGCAAGAGACCTCAGACATGGCTGTCAGGCAATTTCTGCGATTACATCACTCACTCCTTACATCTGCAACTCCCCAGATTGCCACCCCCATGATTATTATGTGTGGAGTGCAGTTGAGTGAGAGACAAACAAAACTCCTTGTAGCATCAAAAGTGAACTGAAGGCAAGAATTATGGCTGCATTTACCATCTTGAACAAGGAGATTGTCCAGCAGTTGCAGGAGATTCTGAAGTTGTATGGAGGCTGTGATTGAAACCAGTGGTGATTGAATAAATTTACTCTTTCGTATTTCAAGATGTTTTTGTGCAATATTAGTAAATATATGTGTTAAAATGAGATGTCAGTGTTAATTTCATATTTGCATAATTTAGACGAAAATTTATCCATCGCACATGTACTTTTGAAGAAAACAATAATACTTACAATATAGTTTTCATCAGTCAGACATGATTTGGGAGCTGAAACATAATTGTTATTAACCCAAGCTAATAAATAAATATCATTCATAATATTTCACGAGGATTACTTGGCTTTTGCCACACAGTGAGAATTCCAAATTCATACAGCACAGTGTCTGCTCTATCCTGAAGTTTTTTCCTCTTTTCTAATGTTGTCATTCCACATTTAGTTAAATATGCTGAGGTTGAGTCAGCATCAATTAGTTGGTATCCAATTTTAATTGGAAATATTAGATTGTTTGAAAAGTAATGTCACAAAACTGAAACCAAGCAATTCTTGCAAAATCAAGTCTAAATAGCAAAAAATGAAAAGTTAATTATTTTGATATATATTGTTTCAAGTTGTACATTGTTTCTAGTTGATTATAATGTTTAACTACATCGGTGAAAAAAGTGTTATGTTCACAAATGCATGTTGTAAGAATTTCATAAAAAAACAGTCACATGTGCTGTGTACCTAAGCACATAAATTATGGTTAATCAAGCTTTTAAAAATGTGAGGATGTTCTCATTTTGGAAGACCAACTACTTTGGATAATGACTATTTAATGGCATCTATTAAAGCAGATGCTGAAAAAAGCACCAGATATTAAGCAAAAAGTAACAATGTATTATGTTCAGTTGTATATAAAAATTCCAAGCAAATTGGAAAGAAATTTAAAAGAGGAATTTAAGTTCCACATGATTTTTTAATAGAAAATAAAATGCAACATTCAACCATTTTTGCTTGCTATAAATGTAAACCTCACCACATTGTTATTTATAAGAAATGGAAACCATAATTACAAAAATTTGCTGACTTAACATAAGCTTTGACCAATTAAGACAAGCTTAGTACCCAGTTACCACATAGGCAGGGCCTCGGTAATCTTTAAAAACCGACCCTATGTCATATTGTGCTCCAGTGGAGGAATAGGGTAAATAACCAGCTTTCTTGGTCCAGAGGGCAGGATCAAAGTATAGTATCTGTGCACTACTTAAATACTCACTTTCCACTCTCTGGACACCTCCAGATAAGCATACACTTCATTTGCAATCCTGCTACCTGCAACTGATTCCTGGAGCAATTACATTTTAGTTAGCAGCTAGTCCCGCTTTAGGTTTGACTCTGCTTCTGAGATGGAACGGTCTAAGATTCCATTACCCATGGTTGATCCACCAAAGAAGATGAGTGTTCAAGTCCAATTGCCATGACTTCACATATGTTAGCTCACAGTGATTCCGTCAAATCCTGCAAAGGAAGTGAAACACATGCCAGCCCACAGCCAAAGCACACATGTGCTAGCTCTCTCACCAGCCTTGGAGTAAACATGTGCTAGGCCGCAGCTGAACCTGTCCTCCTTGGTCTACGTTCAATTGCAGCTGAGACCTGACTCCTGCAGGTCACATTTCCAGCCTGTGCAATTTTTGACGATATTCCAGCCTATGACATTACTGTCATTGATGTTCCAGCTTGAGGTGATTCTTGTCAATCTCTGTTGATATTCCAGCCTATGGACTTACCGATTTCTGATTGTTTGCTTGTCGTTTTTATCATAATAAAAATTGATGAGATAAATTCTACATCTTTGCCTCTGTCTCATTATCTTTGCTGTTTTCACACACACAAAAGTTTGCAAAGTCGATATCCTTACTATGGCCCTACAACAGTCCTCAGCAATACAAACTAAAGAAAAAATACTTATTAGAGGGTAAGTTTTACCTCAACTTTTCTTGTCACCATATTTAACAACATCAACTTTGATTTGATCATTTTTTTCTTAGTGTCAAATAAGATTCAGGTGTCTCAGCTTTCCATTTATCAAAAGCACAGAATCTTATTGGTGGGGAAATTGCCTTTATTTTCATTCTTTAATCATTCTTATTTTGATTGTCTTTAAAAAGACATAATATATCTCTTCTTTATTACAATTTTGTGCTGCTCCTTAGCCCATTTGAGAATTAAAAGAGATTTCTCCTAAAGATGAACATAGTGGTATTATAGTGATCCATAAATACTGCATCTTGCATAGTATTTAATGTTCCATTTTCTTGTAGTATTAACAAGTGAGTTTAAGGAATCATGTGTTGATTACCTCAATAAGTGATTTTGGTAATAATTTTAGTGTTAATTTTACAAATTAGGAGCTTTACTGTCTTAATGATTGTTAGTGATATATGTTTGCAGCAGTGTTAACAATTTATATATTAAACCAACATATATGAACCACAACTTATTTGATGCTATTCATTAATAGATTAATCATTTTGTTTGTCATAACCGATTGTAAAAGCTATCTTTAATAAAGGGAAAATAGCAATGATTGAGGATTTGAACAAAATTTTCACAGGAACTACATTTCTTTTAGTGGAGAACTTTATTTCTTTGACTATTCTTTCTATCAAGAAGAGACCTTATCTACTCTTATTTTTACCCAAACTGAATAGCTATTGCAGGCAGTTCACAAAATGTTTCTGAGTTGGAAATAATCTTTACTTGGTACCACCACAGAAAATGCATTACTTAGGTATTGCTGTGCTTTAAAATAAATATATTTTAAATTGAAAAATCTTTCTTGTAGCTTTTATTTTAGTTTTAATTTCAAGCTAATAGATTAAATTTAATATTTTCAATAAGCAAAATACTATAGAGGTATCTCTTCTCTTATTTCATTTGTAGTGAGGGGTAGTAGGATTCAGTAGCATGTTAATGGAATTTGGCCTTGTGGGAAGATAGCCCACTATAATTCCAAAATGATTATAATTTCAAGAAAGGCAATTTTGAGTGTAAAATAACATTTATACATATATACATTTCAATTAATGTTTTACAAATCAATAAAAGAATGTTCAAGGAAGATATAATGCTGAAAGGTAAAAAGCTTGGTAGTATGATTAAGGTCAGTAGGTCAGCAAGTTGGTTTGTGGAATGCCTTAGAAAAGGTCAGTTAGTACTTTGAGAACAGGGAGAAAGGGAGAGTCAACATATGGTCCAGGAAGAAACTAATTATACTCTTCTCCTTTTGTCCTTCTGTCTGACAAAGCCTTTGTGTCTTGCTTTTTAACAGCTAGTTTCACCCTTGTATTTGGTTTTGGCTTCCCATTGGCTGGTAAATAAAATTGGTAATTTGATCTTTGATTAATTTTTATTTTTCAACTGGAACATCTGCAATGTTTTTTTATTCATTTGCTTTTTAGTTATGAGAGAGCACACATTGCTTTTAGGTATCACCACATAACTTTGCTGTATTTCATAACTAATTTAAAATGACTGGAAGGAGATTTTGGGGTTTTTTTTCTTTTTAAAATAGCTGATTAGCAACCTTTTTTAGACATCCTTCATCACAATGTAATTGTCTTTATTAAAAGAATATACTTTTGTGAAAATTTAATCTGATTTGAAACAAATATTATTTACTTAAGTTTAAAATATTGCAGAAATGCATTTTTTTTAAAAGAGTGGTAACTGTTTAAGCTGTTAACATTTTTGACAGCTTGATGACAGATTCTGTTTATCTAATGTTATTCTATGAAGGCTTTAGTCATAAAAAATAAATGAACATAATGTGAGCACCTATTATGTATGTTTTTTAAGTACTCAGTATTCTTAAGAAAAAAAATTCTCCGTCATTTAATTTTTTATTGAATTTTATATACTTTCTAGCTTTAAATTTACTATAGTTATTGCACTTTTTCTGATAATGTTGTGCCACTGTATCTACAAAAATTGGCACATTTATAGACATACAAAAAAATTCTAAATTCTTTTAAAAATATTGGTGTTTGATGATTTGCACCAAGCTTTTTCATTTACGGTTAGTAAATATAGTTTTTACTTAATATGATTGAAAAAGAGTGAAGTAAATGCAGAATTTTAAAAGACTTAAAACTTATTCAATTATTCTAATTAAAATGTAAACAAAAAATGAAAACAATTATTGTAAAAATTCAATATATACAAAAAAGTTTTTTAAGACAATAGTACCCTTAATATATCTTATTTATAAAAGTAATTAAAATTTTTTCTAATTAAATAATGTGATAGTTTTATTACATTTTTTATTTTATGATTCAGAGTAGATTTTTGGTAAATGGTGTTTATAAATAAAAACAAATTGGTGATTTAAGTTCTTCATGGAGGCCTGCTTTTGACTAATATAAATATGAAGAGGGTGGAATTTTAATTACTTGAAATTTCATAAAATGAAGTGGGAAAACAGATGTTAAAAGAATATATATTTATTTTTATCAAGATTTTCTAAAACAATATTTCAAAAATAATTTCATTCATTTGTTAATTATTCCTTAAAATTTCATTAAAATCCAACAATTATTTGATTTTTGCAAGAATTTCCAAAACAAAAAGACGTAAAATTTCCCCTAGGTCTAGCACCTAATGTTATCCAAACAATTCTTTTGTTGGTAGCTTCACTTTGCATGATAGTATACTGAAGGATTTGGCTCAAGTTGTTAACAAAATCTACTGAAGATAAGCAAAAATTTAAACAGGAAATATAAACACAGCTTGCACTTTTCTGTATACAAAAGGAAAAGCCTATTTGTTTGTTTGTTACCTATAGAAATCTACTTGTCAAAAATTACAATCTTCTTAATAGCTTCCTCATATTGGCCACCACTAAAGTAGCTAATGACAATTGTTGGATTTTTATCACAATTACTATAAGTTCTTAGTTTAACACTACACTATTCCCGTTTTTATTTCCTTTTCTATGAAAGATGTCAGTCATTGATTAAAAAGTTTCTACTACCCGTTTTCCTGCATCTTTGTCTGTTTTTGTACATTTTTCTCCTGTACATTGTCTGATTTAGACTAATTGGTAGGGTAAGAAAGAGCAGGGAATACATGAAACCACTTGTTTTAAATTATTGGTACAACTTTTTCCGTAGAATCTTATGGGACTATTTGTTTTTCATTTGCTGCAGAAGTTAATGATGAAATTTGCACTTGATATTATTGTGCTTTTGTAACAAATAGTTATATGTAACATGTCTTTTATTTTCTTATACACATTCATTGTGTGTATTTTTTTTAGTAAACCAGTTGTGTTTTTAATTTTTGCTTCAGATATATTTTTTTAAATTTCACTAGTCATCTTAATTTATCTTTCTTTTTCTTGTAAATTGTTAAAATTTTAGTTTCTTCTTTATTGTTTAACACCTCAGCTAAATTTCTTTTTTTGCATTATAACTTTTTACATAATCTTTTTATTTAATTTTTTTTGCATTAATTTGTCGATCTTGTTTGTTTATTCTTTAACTCATGTTTTTTCTTTAACCCCCGCTGAGGTTTCATTTGCATTTAACTTTTTTTTGTTTCACATCGCCATTTTATTTAATCAGCAAGACTTTTTTTTTTTAAATGTGTCTCCTTTTTAACTTTCATTTTGTATATTTTTCATAACCTGTTTTATTTTTTACATTGTTTTATTCAAGTGTCGTTTGAGTAAATTTATTCTTTTTAATTTGTATGTCAAACTTTTTGTATAGTTTCCTTGTTTTTGTTTCTTCATAGTTAAATGTTATTTTTTTCTCATTGTAGGATTTTGTTTAATTTGTATATATTTTTAAGTTAGCTTAAGTTTTCATCTCAACTTTTTTGTTAAACTAGTTAACAGTCTTTTTATTTATTTTTTTTCTCGTTAATATTTGTTTTTCTGTTTAAGATTACTATTTTTTGTTTTTTCTTTATGTGACACAGAGTGAGTCAAACGCATACACACATTTAAAGGGTTCAAAATTCCTGAAGAAGGCCGAAATGGACAACAGCCAGAATGACATGTCATTCGTTTTTTTCTTTTTAATTTTTAAGAATTTTTAAACAGATTTTCTACTTCCAGTAAACGTGGTAATATTAATTTTTTTCTGATTAAAATTGAAGTAAACTGAACAGTGAAATTAAAACTGACATATTTTATTTACTGGTAGCGAAATCTGATCTGGACATAATATGTGCCATTGAAACTGGATCATCAAAAAACAATGGAAATGAACAAAATAATTTTTATCAACTAAAAATTTGAAATAGAGCTTAGTAAGCAAGAGAAACTTTGAAGTTCACATGATTTTTGGTTGTGGCAACCAGAACTCTGTGATAACTGCATGATGGCCAGGCTTATAACCCTCCGGGTTTCCTATATAAGCATGTAGTAATGCTGAAGAAAAGAGTCAAACGACAAATATGGAAGCAGACGGTTGTGTAAGATAGGGTTTCCCTGATAAAGGTGATGCTGACAAGAGAGACCAGAACAGTACAAGTGTATGGTTGAGTAAGATCGGGTCAACCCCACACCCCTGCTGGAGTAAGGTTGCTGACAATTCAGACCAAACAACCTCCTAACCAAAGATGTCTTTGTATGAAAAAGGAGAGTAAAATATATTTTATATTTTATTTGCATTTGGTCCTATTGTTTCAGACAGAGACTTTGTTGCAGATTGTATTTGTTGTTACTGGCAGTGATGACGGAAGGACAAAGAAGAGGAAGAAAATTATGAAATGATTATGTGAAACTGATGTTTTGGGAAGAAGTCGGACTGAGTAGTTCCGAACAAGGAGATTTATAATTTGAAAAGTTTAATCATCGCCCTGAATTTGTTGCAGATTTTTAAAATTTAATGGTCGCCGAAGAACTATCATCATCGTAGCAGCCATACAGAAAAACCACTGAGTATAGGAAGCTTAATGTTTGTCACAATTTTGAGAAGTATCATCATCCTAGTATTCACATTGAAAAGCCACTAAGTATGTGAAATTAAGGTTTGTCACCAGCCCCACAATATCGGTATTGCATCATCCACCATTTGTACCAGCACCTTTTAAAGACACCATGGTCCCAGCATTTTATTTGAGAAGGATTGACTCCATCAAAGGCGTCTGGAGAACATTTTGAGAAGTGTTATATATTTTCTGAGATGATTTAACAACAAGTTAACCATACACACTCTCTGTCTAGGATCTAGTGTGTGAGTTGTTATGCTAAAAACTTTTATTTTCTGTAACACTTTTCCTTTTCTATTTTTTTCTTATATATAAAAGACATTAACAGTACAGCCATTGAACAGTTGTTTTTATGGCTTTCTGTGGATATTTTTTCTTTTTATTTCTTATTGCTGTGTTCTAAAATGTTTAACACAGGCTCCCCACCCATGTCTACATCTTCAGTCAACCGTGAATGAACAACACTTCTGGTTTCTGGATCAAATAATCAGAATGTAGGCAGGTCAACTAACATACGGATGCTCAGGGACCTACCGGAGGGAAGTTCAGGAGCCAAGGTGGAATAGTTAGATCTGGTGTACGTTGACCAAAATAGGCCCATATAGGTGGAAGTGTTAGATATATGGTCCCATGACCGGGATAACGCCATGGGGGGCCCAAATGGGTTAAATTTATTCCTGTTGCATAACTTTTCTTTAATAATTCCCTTTTTTTATTGGAACAAGAAAAAGTAAATTTAAAAGTACTTTAAAAAAGTAACCAAATAGCTAACAAACTTAAATAAGAACAGTATAGAGGCCAAGAATGGCCAAAGTCAAGACAAAGAAAAAGGGTTGTCAACTGAAACGAGCAACAACAAAAACAACAATGTAAAGGCATGGGATTCACCCACATGATGGAAATCCCCACTGAAGTGCATCATCATCATTATGAAGTTCCTTGAGAGAGCCAAGAGCTATGCACATCTTATCAATGAAGATAGAGTCTTGGTTGATCTGAAAGAGTTACAGAAGGTTAAAAAAAGAATTGTGCCAGACTTTGTGGTTGACAAGCATTTGAACAAAATTTGTCACTCCACTAAAAACATTTTTATAACGTCATTGATGTCTTTGGGAGGGAGGTGTTAAACCCCAAAGAGTCATAAGCAAGGGATATTTTCAGTGAGATGTACTGTTGCACTCGCCTGCTGACTGTGTGGAAGCATTAAATTGGTGTCTGATTATGAAAGAACTCATTAAAAACTCAATATGAGGGAAAGTAAAGGACTACACTTTCAGTATTCAAGACCCCTCCTCAGATCTTAGGGAAGCACTTGGCTGTTTATCTGGCTCTGTTTGAACAAATACTAAGTGCTATATTATACCTCCAATGACCTGAACAGGGGATGGAACTTTGATAATATGTTAAAATGCAAAGTCTTCATCCCCATTTCCAACTGTCTGGATGCAGAGGGCTAGAAAATGCCAATCACTGTGACTGGCTGTAAACCAAGGTGTTGGAAGTGTGGAAAGACTGGTCACCTCTCCTGTTCAGAGAAGAAGACCTCTGGAGTTTTGGCGTCAGCTGTCCAAAACCTCTCTTTAACCAAATCTTTTTATTTTTGTCTCACCTGTAATGGGCATGCCAGCAACCAGAACTGGTGTGATAAAACTCCAGTTGGGTCTATTTTGCAGCCCCCATTTCTCAAAAAGCCTTTCCCCATTGCTTGAAAGGGAACTGGCAGGTTATTAGCAAGACTAAAGGGAAGCTTCAGACAGCAGAACCTCTGACCCCTGAAGTCACCACAGGTAAAAGCACAAACAGCCCCACTCCCTCTACCAGTTCCAAGGGTGATCAGTCAGTCAATTAAGTGCCATACATGATACACACTTTGGCAATCATGTCTCGAAAGACTAGGCAGAAGATTTTCCTGCAATAACTTGCCATTACTTTCAACAGTAGACTGGTTGCTAACTAAGGCTATAGAATCCAATCTGTCCTGTTATTTGACCCATAGCTGGAGGGAAGAGACAGATTAATACCTTCCTCAAGAGTATTTGTGCATAAGTGAAATACCCCTAGGAAAAGTATTATTCAAGGGTATTTCACTTATGCACAAATACCCACAGATACTGTGGCTAAAAAAAAATGAGAGAGCAATGGATCAAATATGATCCTAGTTTTGAAAAACCACAGCAGCTGAAAGAGACATTGAAAATAAAGAGATTACAACAGGAATCTTCAGCAAGAACAACTGGTCATTCTTCCCCACCACTCAAAAAAACAGACCATAGTTTCCCCTCCATGACCAGGTTATTAAATCCTGCCCTGTCTAAAATGATCACCCAAAAGAAGGTTCCCATTCCCAAATCTCCAGCAAGAAAAAACCTACACGTACCATTAATCCTAACCCATCTCCTGCCCAAACACCTCTCAACACTCAACAAAAACCTGCCAACAAAAACAACAGTGCAACCCTGCAGTCGATTTCAATATCACCAAGTTTGAAAAAAGATAAGATGTAAACCTCTTCATAATACTGGAAAGACATGTGCCAAGTGTCACCAAAAGAAGTACAAAAAGTTGTTATTCAATCTAGAAAAATTAAAATCTTAAAAATTCTTTTAAATCTGAAAGAAATAAATAAAAAAAGCATCAAAGACCCAAGAAACTTCCCAGATATGCAATCACAGAAATTTCAGCTGATACTACAAGAAGCTAATGATGCCTTTTCAACTTTTTCACTATAACATTCTTTGATGATGTAAAAAAATTAAATCAGTATTGTTCAGGAAAGCTCCCACTTTTTCTACACTCATTCCTTTATAGAGATTTAAAAATAACATTCCCTGGAGACATTGATAGCTTGTTTCTTGATGGCACCATCAAGAGTGAGATGGGTCAAGGCTGAATGGGATAGACCGTTGGTGTCCTAACCCTAACAATTCAAATTCTCAACCCTAATTAGAAAGATCATGTCTCTCTGGTTGGCTAATGTAAATACCCATGGCTAGAAGTTGCAGTCTCACAGAATGAGGCTCACTTACGATCTTCAGTGTCTTGGGTTGAATGTATGTCATGTATAGGAGACTCAATTTTCAACTTGTGACCGTGAATACATTCTGGTTAAGAAGTTTTTCCTTTATTCAGCATGTTTTGATGAATGCCCAAAAAGTGTTTCTTGGCTAGGGAACAAGTCTTTGAACACAGTATGTGCTCATCTTTACTGATACAGCAGGCAGGCTTTGTGTGCTGGATGTTACCATAAAGTGTCTTCATCTCATTGGGGTTTATGCCTGATTTGTTTTGGTAGATCAAACTGTTTTTGACAACATCTCATTAGGTAGTTTTAGTGGGTGATTGGAATGCTGTCCTTGATCCTGATTTAGATGATATAGGATTAATGTGAAGCCATTTTGAGGATTTATTGACAAGTTTGATTTTGTCTAGGTTTGTGTAACTTTAGAAAATCCTAAGGCTAAAAGATGGTTAAACTGAATGCATCATTGTTTGGTGAATGAGATTTCCAGTATCAGCTGCTACTTGGCAAAGGCTGTGGTTGGGAATATGTGGTGGGATAAATTATAATCCAAAATTCAGTTATTTGCTGCTGATTATAATTGTTGACTCAATCTAGTTAGATTAGCCATGCAAATGGCAAGTGAGAAAAAATTAAATTGAGTAATTAAATTCCATGATCGTGGGGAAGTAGCCTTAGCTAGAGCAGAGTTGGCCTCCTCGCTTACCAAGAAGGATCAAACTCAAACTAGGTAGGGCTAGGTTAAAAAGAATGTCTTTTGAGGTGATGAATATGGCTGCTGAATTGTATGTGGAAGAAGTTAGAAATGCATCCAGTAAACATATCGCATGTGTAACACTGGAGGATAAGCAAACCATGTGAAGTTTATTATTATCCTCAGGAAACTCAGTCTGAGCAATGCTCAGTTAGATGCCCATTTGATTGACTTTTCCCTCCTGAAGTAGTTGAGTGTGAGGGTCCCATCAAAGAATCAGAAATCTGAGAAGCTAGTTAACCAGGATAAACTCTGGGATTAGATGGTCTTTCTTATAAACTGTACTTAAGGCAGTTGCTCATTCTTGTTCCTCTGCTGAAACTGATTTATATCAACCAGATGAAACAGAGGTCTATACCTCAATGCTTCACCAGGGTGTGATCAAATAGCTACACAAAGACAAAAATGATGGGGCAGGGATAAGTAACTTTCAGACATTAACAGAGTTGAAGATTTTAGCCTAGATTATAGCTGGCCATTTCTTTAGTTTGATTGGCTCCAAATAGACTTGTGCTAGACTATTCAAGACACTCTTTGTTTAGTATGCTTGATTGTGAAGTAAGTTGACAGTAAAGCCACATTGATTAATTTAGATCAGTCCAAAGCATTTGGCTGGATTGACAATTGATTTCTGGAGGCTGTCCCTTTGAAGGATGCTAGTTTCAGGCCCTACTTTTGCACTTGGATCCAACTTCTGTATATGTCCTCTGATGCACTGGTGGGAGTGAATGGAGTTCAATTGGAGCTTTTCATATTGTTTGGCTCCATTCATCAAGGTTATCCACTTTTGCCTTTGCTGTACATTCTTGCAATGGAACCTTTCTTTTGCAAGTTAAAGATGAATCCAATCCTACATGGAATTTCGCTACCTGGTGCTACCACCTCAGCCATGTACTCTGCCAATGCTGACAATGTTTTGGTTCTTGATTGACAAAATCAGCAAAGAAATCAGAGGATACAAGATGGTGATAGGAGTCAAGATCAACCATGATAAGTGTTGTATACCTACCTCTATACAGGAATAGAATATTCTTATTCTCTTATATATGTGGATACCATTGTGGAAATAGAGTAGAGTGATTATACTGATTAGCAGTTACTAACAGTGTATCTACTTCACGCAGCATGCCAGTCTTATATTTGTTGATATACTATGATCCCCAACTTATGTTTTAGTGGTTACTCATGCAGTAACCTTTTAGGGTTACAACAATAAGTTTGTTGGTTTGTGGTTGGCCACATAGAATGGAGTTTCTCTTTGTGAACGGATAGGCTGTTCAAGATACTTGATATCTGATTTGGTCCCAAGCTTCTCTTGGAAATGAATTGATCAGAGATGTGAGAGAAAGCCAAGGTCGCAGTTCATCTGTAGTGCCGGAGGAATTTTTCTTTAAGGAGAAGTGCGGAAGCATGTGCCTTGCACATCTACCTGATTCTCTTTTACTGACTCTCCATATGCCATACTAATGGCATTAATAAGGGTCTTGTTTTTCTTGTGGGAAGGCAAAGCCCCCAAGGTAGTTCAGGAGATCTGTTACCTCTACCCTTTTGAAATCTGGGTATGCCGAGCATTTTGATTCATCAACATAAACTTTGCATTATGTTCCTAAATTGAATGTGTCAGTAATCAGATGGTGAGAGCAATTTCTTAAAGATAGACATCCATAAGAACTTCCCATCTCTGAGAGTATAAACTCATGCTAGGAGGAGGCCCTCTCATTCACCCTGAGGCGTGTGCTCTTTCTATTGTAAATATCAGATGCTCTCAAGTACCTCTTATAGCTGACATCCTGGCATTGTCCTGTAAGGCATTATAGCATATGTTAATTAGGGAGATCATTTAAGATGATCTGACAGACTAGCTTGGTCTTATGATGCAAGAAGCTTGCTCTGTATGGTCTTGAATGCACAGGTTAAAATGCCTAATTAATGATGAAGCATCACTCACCTGACTGGTGATACAAAAGTTCTCTGGGTAGACAAAGACTTTGTTTGGCAGGCTTGGAAAAATCTCAAAACCATGTTTGCTGCAGTGAGTCTGGAGACCCTGGATTATGCCTTCTTTTGCTGCATGGTCCCATCATGCAAGTTCATTGAAGACATCATGGCTTGCATGCTGTGTAGAAAGTTCTTTCTCCTTGAGGCCAGTTCTGTTTGTAGGAATGTAGTACCATCATACTAGGTGTTCTTTTGTTTGTTAGGTATCATGAGAGTTGTGATATGGCTGATGCAACAGATAAAATTCTATGGAAATGAGAAGTTTACATCTTCCCAACTGATTTTGTACTTTAAACATCAACTTAGAGTCAAGATTAAGATGGAAAATTGACAACTGCCTCCATTAGAATTTGGCAAAAGGTAGGTGAGTCTTGTGTGCCTGTGTCAAGTGAAAGAAGCTGATTTGGAGTATCATTTTGATGCCAGTTAGGCATCAGAATATTTGAAACTCTGTGTTAAACATTGGTAAACCCTGCCCAAAATAGGTTAGTTTAGGTTTGTTTTATCTTTAGTTTCTTCTATCAAGTTAACTGAGCTAGGGTGTATGCTCATTGACCTCTTATTTTTGTCCCCACTTTCTTTATAGTTTAATTTCTCCTTTTCTCACCTCATTAGGTGAGAGAGATATCACTTCTGTGGTAGATGTAGGACTGTTTTTGTTTTTGAGTGTGTATTTCATATTTGTCTTCATGTTTGGTTGAGTGTGTATTTGAGTTATTGTTTGATAAATGACTGTTGTTAATTAGCTAGTCCTGCATTAAATTTTTGGCCACATTTAAGGGTTATTGGGGGTTATTATTTTGTTTAGTTTGTTGTATATAAATTGTATTTGTTGTAAATATTCATTGGAGTTTCATTTCTAAATGTTGTTATTATATCTTCTACCCCAGACTAATTATTAGGACTACATAGAGACTGGATGTGCGTTGTGGCGCAGTGGATATCGGCTCGGAACGAGAAATCGGGGAACAGAGTTCAAATTCCAGTTAAATTCCTTGCATTCACTTACGCGCAAATACCCTTGGGAAAGGTATTAATCCGTCTCTTCCCTCCAGTTATGGGTTAAATAATAGGACAGATTGGGTTCTATAGCCTTGGTCGGCAACCAGTCTACCACAGAAAGCAATGGCAACCTACTGCGGAATAATCTTCTGCCCAGTCAGTCATGTCTCTTTCGAGACTTGATCGCCCAAAGCGTGTATCGTGCATGGCACTTAACTGACTGACTGACATAGAGACTTGAGATATTATAGTATAGTAAGAATGGTAAGTAAGAATGTGTTGCTTTGGTGTAAAGAATACTGTGGTATATTTGGGTTAGTAATTATTGCTAGCTAAGTTTAAGATAAGACAGATTGAAAACTAGCTCTCCCCTATCTCCCCCTTTTGGCCTTGTGCCACATTTTTGTATTATGCAAAATAAATATATAATTTTTTTTGGTGAAGTTCTATTACTCAGTTTATTGAGCAAGATCCTGTTTTAGGTCATAATAAATCCTTTAAAAATAAGTATATTAACCGTCAGAATATCTAAAAAAAATATTTAAACCAGCTAAGGAAGCATGTGGCAAAGTATCAAAAACTAAATCTTTTATAAGAAACAAAAATATAAAAAGTTGATTCTTACTTAATCATTACCAAAAATTATTCAGAATCTTTGTTTTAATTAAGATATGCCACCTTTCATTTGTGCATTTTTAACATTTTTTCACTTGGTAATTTACTTTAAAAATTTACTCATGTGGCTAATTTTTTCTAACAGTGTGGCCTTTCTCATTTTTTAATTATGCATGGCTGCTTTATACCATTCATATAACATTAGAAATCAGTGGCTCATCTGTTAGCTGCTTATCAAAGAGGTTATAAAAATAACAGTACTTGAAGGAAGAATTTAACGATGAATGTGTTTTTAATAAATGTGTCGTGTTGTTTTCTAAAACAAAAAGAAATTACATTATGTTGGTTCAAGTTAGGAAAAAAGCAAACAAACACACAACATAATGATAACAATTACAAATCTGACTATGACTTATCTTTGAAATTAATTTTCAATCTCATTCTCCAGTTCATTTCTTTCATTCATTTTAGGCATCTGTACAGATATACAAATAAAGAAACATGCACTGAATCCTACAGAAATATTATTTTTCCATTAAAATTTAATTTATATTCTAGGATTTTTTTTGTTAAACAAATGCCAATCATTTTTATTTAGACTGTTCATACTTGGGATTGTTAAATGTTCTGTCTAAAATGAATTATTTTTTACTATAAATATTTCAAGATTACCAAATGAAATTATACAGAAATTAACAAATGTATAGAATCCAAGGTATAATTAACAATTTTAAAGAGATAAACTAGAAATGTTATATTCTGAAAATATGTTACAGCCTGGCCAGACTGCTGCAGTTGAATAAACACACCATTACACATAGATAATAACTAACCAGTATAGATTAATAAAATGGCCAGTGAAAACAGGTATTAATTGACTGACCAATGCAGGTAGAAAGGAAATGATAGACAAATCATCAAACAAAAAGGATAAATTATTGGATACTAACCGACCTTTTCAAAGACATTCCACATACCAACTTACTGACCTACTGACCTTAGAAACGGCAACTTGAAAATGAACATTAATCATACTACTAAGCCTTTTACCTTTTCAGCATGATATCTTCCATGAACATTCTTTTATCTCTTTCAGCTCATTATTAAGTATCATGAACTCTTTACCTCCATTGGACTTTTATTCCAAGTATTATTTTAATTGAACTTGAAAATGAACATTCTTTTATCTCTTTCAGCTCATCGTTATCTTCCATGAACATTCTTTTATCTCTTTCAGCTCATTATTGTCATGAACTCTTTTACCTCCATTGGATTTTTATTTCAAGTATTGTTTTATTTGTAAAACATAATTGCTATATATATATATAAAAATGTTATTTTATACTCTAATTGCCTTTCTTGAATTTATAATTATTTTATGAATTATAGTGGGCTATCTTTCCACAAGGCCAAATTCCATTAACCTGCTACGGAATACTACTACCCCTCACTACAAACGGAATAAAATAAGAGATACCCACTATAGATATATCAAAAGTACGATACAGTACTTTCATAGATTCTTCCATTCTTTTGGACTTTTCTTTTATAAATCTTTTCTTTAGCTGATTATAGTGTCTCTTATGTTCCTATTTTTTTCCCTTTTTACAATGTATATTATCTTTCCGAGTTGTAAAATTATTATGCCATCTTCCCACATTTCTTTGCCATCTTTATACACTCTGAAAAACATTTTTTGCCAAGCTTGAAAAATTTAGTCTTATTTTTTTTTTTGTTATCCATTCTTTTCTTTTTTTATTGATGTAGTAACAACTTGTCAAACTCTGATTTAATTTTTCTTACAAACATTAATTCTGCTGGTGACATGACTGATGGTGTATTGAGATTTGGTGTTATATAGATGAAATGAGTAGAGATGAAATTACCTCAAGATGTAAGGCTTTAATGAACAACAAACAAGTACCGGCTATCTTCTACTGAAGAGTTCCTGGACAAGGGCAGATAAACATACTGAATCAGAAGAGTCCATTCATAGATTGTTGAAAGGGAGGTAGTTGGACATTTAAGTAAGAATATGACATTCTCCCAGCCTTATAAATTTTGAGTTTCAAATATTGATATAGGGAGTTAATATTTTATTTTATTAGTTAGAAAATTGTAATAGATTTAGAGTGCAAAATAGTAAGATAATTTTTTTTTTTAGGATACTATGTCATGTTAGTCAAGTACATAAGATGATGCACTAATTTTAAAGTTCACAATATTGAGCTGGTTTGCGACACTCTCGAGTATAATGCCTGGGTTTTCTGGGATGGATGTAAAATTTTCAGTATCAGCTGATGGATGGAGTCTTTTGTTATCTGTCACATCTCTTTCTGCAAGGTCATTTTCAGCTGTTTCTGTAATGTTTTCATGAGCTACAGGCTGTTATTGGGTTACTGTAGTATGTTGTGGCCTTTGGTTGATGTAGTAATTTTTTCCCTATCATCTGTAGTGTTGCTGTCAGTTGTCGATTTATTTAGTGACATGTTCCCTATCAGAGTTAAGTCATGCATGCAAACTGTTGATTCTCTTCCATCAACAAAATGCACCTGGGCATACTGTGAGTTTGCCTCCACTAGTTGTACTTCTTCAACTAGAGGTTCATATTTGCTGGTACTAGTGTGACGTCACAATAATACCGAGCTGGTACAGCTAACCAGGTGGGTATAGAGTGACCACTAGGTAACCATCGCTGGTATGAAAAGAGTCTCTCATGAGGGATTGCATCAGTTGCTGTACAAAGCAGACATCTGATTGAGTGCAGTATTTCAGGGAGTACAGTTTTTCATTGAGTTTCTAGAAGGTTTCTAGAAGCAAGAGCTAGTCTTACATGTTTCCAGACAATGCTGTTATAGTGTTTGCATTGGCCATTTCCTTGAGGATTATATGGAGTTGTCCAACTGGTAGCTATACCTAAGCTGGCAAGGTGTTCTCAAAGCACCTTGGATATGAACAAAGATCCACAATCAGTGTGGATGTAGGAGGGCATTCCAAACATCGAAAATAGCTGACTCAGACATCTGATCACCACATCTGTAGTCATATTTGGACATTCAAAGGTGACTAATGTATCGGTCCTTAGTGTTGGAAGGAAGAGGTCCTTTGAAATCCATACTGAATCATTCCATAGGTTGTATGGCCTTGACTAGGCCCACAGAATCTGGTGAGTGGAAACGAGGTTTCCATCGAGCACATATAGGGCACTCAGTACATATTCTCTTCACTTCTTCTATAGAATATGGAAGATTTCTGATTTTCACAAAGTGGCCTAATCTGGTGATGCCTAGATGACAGAGACTGACATGTAGCTCATATAGCTTTTCTTTACTGACCATAGCTCCACAATGTGCTCTTGATAGTGCATCAGCAGGAATGTTATTTTTTACCTAGTTGATACATTATGTCATAATCATAGCACCCCAATTCCATTCTCCATCTTTGGATCTTATTGTTCTTAATTTTCCCCAATTTATCAGAGTGGAACATGTAGTGTACTGCTTGTTGGTCAGTGACTATGGTGAACCGTTGAGCAGACAAGTAGTGGGACCACTTTTTAATGGCTTCAACAATGGCACAAGCTTCTTTTTTGACTGAAGCATGTTTACATTCAGTTGGGGTTAAGGTGTGTGAAAAAAAGGTGACTTGACAACTAGCTTGGTTCAGTGTTGCTGTGACAGCTATATCCGAGACGTCAGTTTCCACCATTAGGGGAATAGAAAGTAGCAGTGCACCTACAATTTCATTTTTGAGGTCATTGAATGCTTTCAAGGAATTTTGTTTGAGGGGGAAGGTGTCAGCAATAATAAGAGGCCTGATTTTATCAGAGTATTTCAAAATCCACTGGAAGTAATAAGAAAATAAATCAATAACTCGATGTAAAGTTATCTGGTCTTTTGGGATTGGTAGCTCTTTTAGTAGTTGCAACCTTTCTGCATCTGGCTTTACTTTTCCTTGTCATATGGTAGAATCCAGAAAGTCAAGGGATTCAGTTGATATAACAGACTTCTTCTCATTAAATGTGAAATTATATAGTTGAGTGAATTTCCTGAATTTAGTGAGATTTTTGTCATGTTCTCATTGGGTTTTTCCGGCTACCACTATGCTGTCAACGTACGCATAAGTACCACAGTTGTGTTGCTTTATTATATTATTAATTGTTCCCTGGAAGTATACTACTCCATTAGTAACTCCAAAGAGAACCCTGCAAAACTGGTACAGCTTGCCATTAGCTTCAAATGCCA
This sequence comes from Ascarosepion bandense, assembly GCA_037127315.1. Lineage (NCBI taxonomy): Eukaryota > Metazoa > Mollusca > Cephalopoda > Sepiida > Sepiidae > Ascarosepion > Ascarosepion bandense. The sequence goes on along the minus strand of JBBBDQ010000426.1, from coordinate 774,610 downwards.
TGTATTGTTTCTCTTCTTCCCGAATAGGTATTTGGTGGTATCTAACAAAGTGCAAAATTTGTATTGTGAGAGTTCCAATGCTAAATCATCCATTCTTAGTAAAGGCTATGCATCTACTTTGGTGAATCTATTGACGGTTTGACTGTAATCCACAACCAGTCTTTTTTTTTTTTCATTAGAGACAATAAGAACTTGAGCTCTCCAGGAAGATATGCTCTCTTCAATCACCTCTTCCTGAAGCACTGTGTATTTCCAATTGGATAAAGTGTGTCTGTCCTCATTTCCAAACCTCGTAAACTTTGTAACAATGGACTTGCAATTAGAAGTAAGAAGAGTGAAAGGCTGTCTACTGACGCTGATGGTACACTGCAGACGGTAGAGTTAGAGATGACAATACTTTTTCTAGGCCCATCGAAGAATTGTGATGAAGAGGCCATGGAAGGCTGGGTTTATTTTTAAATTATACTTTTTCGCATAGTCATAGAAAATGAAGGATCCAGAACTACCAGTATCCATTAAGGCATTAATGGATTAGTAGCTTCATATTTCCCGATCAATGCAGAAATTGTGGCTTGCTTTAGGATTCCTGAAGAAGAAGCCACTGTAACACTAGAAGTTAGTTTTCCTGGTAAAAGTATACAACTATTTTTAATAATAGCGAGTCTAGGAGTTTCAGTTGAAGTACATGTTGAAGTGGAAGTATGTGTTGGTCTTGAATGGCAGACTTTAGAATAATGGCTGATCTTATTACAAAAATAACATTGTGATTTTGTATTGTTGGATGCTGCAGCACAGTTTTCTATCACTGATATGTTACTATTTTCTACTGTAGAGGCACCAACTGGTAGAAAAGGTCATGAATAAGATTCAGAGTTTTTCTGTGCAGTATAGAGAGCTCTCGCCTGGTCAATGGCGGTGTTTAATTCAAGTGTTCTATTTTCTAATAACCGTTGTCTGATAGTGTTTGAGCGTAGTCCAGTAATAAATGCATCCCTAATACTAACGTCTCAGTTTTGCACTGCATCAACAACTTGGAAATTACATTCTTTTGCTGATAGAAGTATTTTTTGAACATATTCATCTATGGTCTCTTTCTTCTTTTGTGCGCATGTAGACAGCACGTGTCTGGCAAATTTCATTGGTAGGTTTTATTGTACAGTTCTCGGAGTAGATTTATTGCTGAATCATAAGTAGTTTGTTCCACTACATATTCGTAGATGTCCAGAGAAATATATGCAATCAATGTGTCCAGTTTATTGAGGTCTTCTCGTATTTCAGTCCTTCATATTAGAGCTGAAAATGTTTGGAACCAATGATGAAATATCCTTGTAGAAGAGGCAATGTTAGGAAGAGTAGCCAGACATTCCAGTTTTAAGATTTTTTTCCATTTTTAATTTAAGTTTTAGAATGAATGTTGTTCATTAAATTGAAATGAATAGAGACAAAGTTACCTTAAGATGTAAAGCTTTAATGAACAACAAACAAGGACCGGTTATCTTCTACTAAAGAGTTCCTGGACAAGGGCAAATAAACATACTGAAACAGAACTTCATGCAGAGATTGTTGAAAGGGAGGTAGTTGGACATTTAAGTAGGAATATGACAATGGTAAACTCTTAAGAATTTTTGTAGTGCTTCTTCAAGACTTGCTTTTTTCAAAGCTTTCTTAAATGTACCTACAAACTATTCAGCTTGTCTGATCTTGAATGATGCAGCAAAGTAGTAATATGTTTAATCAAATACATTTTACAAATATCTTTGAATTCATGAGCAATGAATTGTATATAGTTATCTGAGACTATGGTATCTGGAATGCCATATCTTGCAAACAGTTTGTGTAGAAAATTCAGTTTACAGGACCTGCAAAATCTATGTGCAGTCTTGACCAAGGAGTATGTCTGGCCAAGGTTGTATTTTCACTGCTAGAGTACAACCTCTGCAGGCTTTTAATTCTTTCTCAATGTCTCAGTTCATTTTGGTCTAGTATACATAGCTACTCATCCTTGAAATTTCCAGAAATTAAATTCATTTATTATTTGTTTTTGTAATATATATATTATAACTATTTGTTTGAACGTTAGTACTCTGTTACATAGTGAGTAAGTGTTCAAGTTTGGATTGCATTCTTTCTTTCTTTCTTTTGTTTTTTTTTCTGCAATAAACCTGTTTTGTCATGGTTTTTCTTTTAGTTCTTCCAGGGCAACTAGTAATTCATCTATTATATTGTATTATATATTTTTTAATTCAATTTCACTTTTAGTGGTACAATGAGAGTGTCAGAACATTTTAGTATCAATCTTGTTAACCTATCCACATGTTCTAATTTCTGGGATGGTTGTCATTCCATTGTCAAATCATAATTTAATAAGATGGTACCCCAGCATTGTAATCTATTCACTGTATGCATAGGAATGACTTTTTTTCAAACCATAAATTGATAATAGAGGTCCATGTTCTGTTTGCAACTGAAAACTTCTGTGTAAAAATTTGTGAAATTTTTTTTTAATGCAATTTTTTTTTTTTCTGCTGGTAGTAGCAAATGTTAAGCATGTGTGACTGCTTTCATATTACTGTCATTGTATTTATATAAAATTACTGCTCCTATTCCATAATCACCAGCATCTAAAGTCATTACAATTTCTGCTTTTGGATCATAGTGTGCAAATGCTAAGTTTTTTTTATTTCTTCGAATGCCTTCAGTTTAGTTCCACTTTATGCCTTTTTTAAGTAAATTGTTCAGTGGAGCTCTCAAATTCTGCACATTAGGTGCATAAATTTGATAATAGGTTTGCTCATCTCAGGAAAGCTTGTAAACTAGTAATGCTTGTTAGAGGAGGTATGTTCTTAATTGCACTTGCTCTTGGCAGATCTTGTTCACAACCACTTTTGTCAATGATTTGTCATAGTTACTTAATTTTTCAGTAAAAACAATTCACACTTTTTCTCACTGAGTTTGAGGCCATGCTCTCATTTTTTTCCAAAGCCTGTTTTCCCATTCCCAATATGTTGTTCCTTAGATACACTTAATTTATATATCATCCAGATAAGCCACTGCGAAATCAATCTGCAAGCCTGGTATCCATAGTTTGTTGAAATATAGATGAAGCCAACTTTATATCAAAAGGAAGTCGGTTGAACTTATACAATCCCGTGTATATTTATAGTTGTCAACTCTGAACATTAATTTTTAACCTGTATTTGTAAATATACTTCAGAAAGATCCAGCTTTGAAATCATTTTTCCACTGTTTAACTTCACAAAAATTTCTCTGGACTTGATAATGGGTAGTTATAAGGTTTTAAACACCCTGTCGAAATATCAGCACAAGCAAAATTTCATCACTTTTTTCTTTACATAAGCTGATGAGGCTGCCCATTTTCAATAATTAATCTTTTCAATTACACCTATTTTTTTTACATCTGTTTAATTCTTCATTGACTTGATCTGATGCTGTGAATGGTACACTCTGTTTCAGCTTAAATACTGGTGTTCAACCTTTTTCGCACTTTAAATTTAAATTTGAATTTTTGCTGTTTTTTTAAATTGTTCGCTTGTCCACTTATGTTTTTGCAATAAACATTTATATGTAAATCCCAAAGCTCAAATAATTTCATCCAGTCAGTAACAAATAAATTTGTAGTATTTTTTAATATGTAAGTCTTAGCTTTTACACATCTCCTACAGAAGGAGACATTACAAGTCATTTCACCAATAAAAAATAACTTCCTACCCGAGACACTACTCAACTTTCAAAGTACCTTTTAATATGTTTTCTGATTTCTTTGTATGTGACTTCCTTGATTATTGTGATATCACTACCAATCTCTAGTAGCATTTTCACATTCACAATTTTGTACATAGCATTGCAATGGAAACTCACAGAAAACATTCTGTGAGTTTCCATTGCAATGCTATATACAATTTTTACATGTGAGAATTTTTTCTTGATTTAGTTTTACAGTGTGACTTTATATGTCATACTTTAATACACTTGTAGCATTTTGAATTCCTAAAGGGACAGCCATTTCTGAAATGTAATCTTCCACATCTGAAACATGAATTCATTTATCTTTTTGCACACTTTTCTTTTACTTGTATGTATGTATGTATGTATGTATGTATGTATGTATGTACATTTTTTATCTTGTATTTCATCAGCATCACATCTTAGGCTTAAGATTCTCTGACATTCATCCAATATTTCCTAAAGTGCAAGTTTATTTTATTCAAGTTGCGTTTCTTTCAGAATTTCAGTGAAGGGTGAACATTATTGTATAAAAAAAATCAGAATTTGAAAAAAATGACTTCCCATTAAATTAAATATTTTATGACACCAAATTGTTAAGAAAATTATCAAAAAAATAAATGCAACAAGTAAAACTCAAATTTTTAATCTTTTTTTTATACATTTATTGTAGTATAAAAAATATTCATCTTGCTAAGTTTTATAAAAGCCTGTAGAATAAAATATGATATAAATTATTGTTTATGTATGGTTAAAGATAATTTAAACATAGACAACATCAGTTTCTAGATTACAGTAGTTTTTGTCTTTTGTATTTCAGTTTTACACTTTTTTAAAAGTAGAAGAATACTGTTGTTGATCTATGACATTGATGACAGTTCATATGCTATTTTTGCTATGCTTTAAGAAAGTGTTCTTGCTTTACAAAAGTAAGTTAATACTTAAGTTTTACTAATTTACTTTGAGAAATATCTAGAACGAATATTGGATTTTTAAATTTGTTGTTATTTTTCATTTATATTGAAGTTTCATTTAATAATGACTATGAATAACCATACCAACAATTTTAAAATGTCTAAAAACCATATTCAGTTTTTTTTAAATACGTAAAATTATTTCCATTTTCACAGACTACCTTTGTTTATTATCTTTCATTTAAAATAAAACCAAAATTTAACTGTTTTAAAGAGTTTTTCTCAGGTTTGTTAAAAAGATAAAAGCCCAAATTATGACCCAAACAATTCTGAAAAAATATTTTAAATTCAAGGTTTTCTACTTTGTTGAAAATTTGGAGATGAGTTGAGCTCTATTTTTCAAAAAATAGGTTAGATGCATAGAATCCCCAGGTAATTGCAATAAATGATGCTCTTCATGACAAAGCAGCACAGATGAATGATCAACAATGGTAGATTTGTCTATTAACAAAGTTCCACACAAGCCCAAAGAGTCATTTCCACCCTCTATTAGGAGAGTTTACTGGTTGTAACTTTATTTTTTGTAACTGTATTTTTTTTTACACAATCTCCAAACAGACAAAAAAAAAGAAGTTCCCTCTCTTTCTTTTTTTAAAAAGCAGGAAGTAAATTAAGTCTAACCTATCCATATTTATAGCATTCGTCACAGGCAATCATATCTCTTCCATCCTCCGAACCTAATGACACCACCATTTGGACAAATCCAAATGGTGGTGTCATTAGGTTCAAGGTGTCTATCTGGGGTAGACCATCACTACTAGTAAGTGTCTCTGCATTGAGTGAGGTTGGCAAGGAAAAATCAGGTTTTTCGATATCAAACATAGTGAAGGAGAAAAAGGTGTTTCAAGGAATAGGTTTGTATGGTGCTAGCACCCCTTTTTACATGTGTCAACCAAATTAATCCATCCTAGCCAGGGAATTCTTGGAGGATTCTCCTCAACATCCAGAAAAATCTGGGTTTTATTGGGTTTTCTACCAGTACAATTATTCCCACTTTTATTGTATTTCAGAAATGAAGCCAGTGGGCAGATAAGAGATGTTCTCTGAGGCTTAATAGGATTCTAAATTCTCATACTATAGAATTCTAAATCTTTCATTTCTATCTGCCATATTTTGAATTAGTTTTCTTCTGCTTGGTATGAAAACAGAGCCTACCTCATCCCTATCTACCTTTAACATTAAGCCGTGGCTTCTATTTGGACAAATAAAGTTATTGGGTGTGATTGCTTTAAATTTGAATCTTCTGATCCTTGGTAAGTTAAAGGCCTATTGTTCAAAGCTCTTTGTACATCCAAAATTAAAGTCAGTAGAGTGAAATAATTAATCCTTCCCTTACCGATGACCTTGTATAAGCAATTCCTGGTGATTTTTATCATTCTTTCCCACATGCTGCCAAACCAGGCTGAATAAAGAGGGATCATGTGGTATTTTATATTGCATGCTTCAAAATTCTCCTGAAACTCATGGAAAGAAATCAATGTACTAAACCATTAACCAACGTTTTAGCATAGTCCTTAAAGATGATAGCAAGTACACCATACAATTTGGTAAAGTAGATAAATACTAGGGAAAATAAATAAATAAATAAATAAAGACAAGATACTCATGTCAGGAACCAATTCTCTATGAATGGCTCTGATACTGAGGCAAGTGAATGGTAATAAATACATTTTCTTATCATCTTCACCATCCTTGACCCAGATATGGCTAGTGAATTCAACCCCCAGGTAATGAAATGGGTTTTCAAAGTTCACTCTAAAACAAGGTAAACTGGGAACACCTGGTTTGAAAATGATGTTGCACTGTATCTTCTATATATGACACACTGATTTATGGTATGGGGAATACAATAACTGGTAAGTCGTATTTCATTCAGTGTGGAAGCTACCCCTAAATGTGTGCATCTAAAATGACAAATCAATATAATAAGTCTTGTGAGGTGGGGTTTCTTCCCTAACAGTATAGGATTTTTTTACCTCATATTTGTAGTACTTGGTTTTGTTGATTCTTCTACCTCAGCAGATAATACCAGCTTCATCCAAGAAGAGTCTCAACCTTACCACCAGATCCCTTCTGATGGGTTGGAAAGATGATTTAATTCTGGCACAAAAGATTACTTTTGCATTTGCTTTATCAAGAATGTACTGGCCTTCTTGGCACAGTTGTCATCTTTTTCTTATTTTAGAAATAAAGCAAAAAACTGGTGTCATCACTTAATAATTTAGTAAGGCTGACAAAATGATCTAAAAGGAAATAATTGGAGTTCTTCCCCAATTAACAAGGAGATATTTAGTGGAAAACAATTTTTTTTGTTTTGATGATTTAAACAATGCAAAAAAAAAAAAGGAAGAGTACTATACTGTTACGTGATATCTGTCCTCCTATATGGCAGTGATTGCTGGACAATCTCTTTAAAGATGAAGGAGAGACTTAAAGCAACAGAAATGTGGTTCTACAGAAGGATGCTGAGGATACCATGGCCCAAACATGTGAGCAAATACAAAGTTTTGGAGAGGATGGAAATGAAAAGGTAACTTATACTTAATACCAGGAAGAGACAGCTAAAGTTTCTGGGACACATAATGAAGAAGGAGGGCTTAGTGAATCTAATACTCACAGGATGAATAGAGGGAAAGAGAGACAGAGGAAAACAATGTGAGACATACTTGATAAGCTTGAGCAAGTAGATGGAGGATCAGGGTTTGGGAGAGATAACAAAAAAAATGTTAAGAGCTACAAGGTGGATGTGGAGGGCCATGATTGCCTATGTCCTGAAGGGAAATGGCACATAAAAGAAGAATACAAACAATAATTCCAACATGGGAAGTGTTTTTGTTTTCATTGAAGCTATCTTGATTTTAGAAAAAATCAGGTGGGATTTATTATAGGCAGTGAAGTCATAAACATGATTAGAAGTGTTGTAAAATATAACTAGATCAGATTCAATGCCCTCAATAAAAGCTTGCCTGTGCAAGTAGACAAAATTAAGGTAGGACAGGTCTCCTGCGAGTCCTCATCATTAGGACTGAATTTGATTGAGGATTTGTTAGTCACATCCCAAACATTTTTTTTCCATAATTCTCCCATCAGTATCTGACCCCTTATTGAGACTGGAAGATGCTGAGGTTGGTAGGTAATAGATCTGGTAATATATCTCAGACAATTCAGCAAGTATCTTTCTTTTATTTGCAGCTTTGGGTTCACATTTTTGAGAAACCAGGCATAGTTAGTCTGTTTGTGCATTGTAATTATACCCTCAGACTTTCTCCAATGTACATCCATGAATATTTGCAGTCCAATCACTTTGCATTTTCTCTTTCAGTTCAGTGCAATTAGAATTATATGCTTGAAAAAAAAAAAGCACAATTTACCTTCATTTTATTAATGTGTATACATATTAAATAATATAGTTAAATAATGGTGGGTTTTAATGAGATTGTCCATATGGAATTTGGAATCCAGTATAGATTTACAAGAGTCTAAAGAAAATTTAGCAGCATAATGTTCAAGTACATAGTTTAAAACAAACGGACTCGCTATAAATACAACTGTCTAGCACAATGCAATGCCACTGCATGGTTTGAATGAACCCATTACATGTTATCTTTGCATCATAGAAGTTTAATATATTATTTTCCATACTTCTATAGTCTTTGAAGTGATTGATTTTGCACTGATAGTAATCAAAGAAGGTCTCTAGAGATAGAAGTCCCAAAGACTTCAGACTGAACATTTTCTCTAATCTTCTTTGTACTTCACTGTCATGGAAAGCATCTTCAAAGGGGTCTATGTACGTACTTTCAGTATCCATGACAAAGCAAATACGCAAAGCCACCACTACTGGGGTATTATTCAGAGTGGAATCAAAGTCTAGTCGTTTCTTATAGGGGATACCTTTAGGTACATTCATTTAATTTGATCTCAAAAAATGTGCTATTTTTCCAATATAGACTACACATAGATATCACTGAACCATTCATGCATGACACAATATAGAGAGGCTCTAGATATTGAATTAAATTGATTCCTAACAAAGCTTTCACTGTCATAATTAGTATTATAGTCAGCTGCAAGCTGATAATTGAATTTTTTAGGTTACTAATTGATAATCTCTCATCTTGAAACAACAAGTCTAATTTATTATCTACAAGGAGAGGAAAGGGCCAAGCTTGCTCATGGCCTAGTGTTGCTTGTAACATTATTTCCTTTAATTTTGTATTTTCTGTCCCTAGTAATATTGTATAATTCATGGTTGTGATTAATAATTATTTTATAATTTAAAGGTTCCAACACCTCTTGAGATAGATAGATAGATAGATAGATAGATAGATAGATTCTTTGACTGTCAGTATCCAGCAAACAATTTAACGTAATATTTTGATTTCTCAAGGAAAATGCCATCCTAACAATAAGAGGTATAGTTACAGCTTAACACCATGGATTCGATACCATAATAGATATAGTTCATTGGTTTCTGATTAGACATGAGTTATATGCCTGTGCGCTTGACAATGTAAATAATTTTCCTTGTATTGATTTTTTATTGGACATATATTTCCCATGTGTCCAGTACTTATGCAATAAAATCATAGTCTTAATGTCCTAAATTTGACCAGATGACTTTTCATTGTGGAATAAACTTTACAAGCTGAATTAACATGAACAGTTGTATAAAAAATGTTGCAGTACTTCTTCCTTGTTTGGCAATTAGTTTTTTCATCTGTATTGATGAAAAACTTCCTCAGTGCTAAAGATGATTTTCTGGTGTAGGTAGCCATAAGTTTTTGTGTAGAGCCTTTTCTACTTCCTAGGTGTGTTCAGAAAGTGAACTCCTTTCTTTTATTATTAACCATTTGATAACTGCACTGGTATCACTTAAATAACTGAAAAAGTTAGATACTTTTTTTTCCAGAAAGAAATATTAATTCTGCTTTTAGTTCTTTAAGGAATTTGTTAAACAAAATTTGAGCCATTAATTTGGCTTCATTGACTTGTCACCTGAGAAGTTATAGAAAAAAGAAATATTCAATTCCCATAGAATAGATTGTATTCTAGCAATGAAGTTAGACAAGTCTAAATATGTTTTATCTCCTTTTGATATATAATTGAGAATTTCCTGGAAAAGATTAAAGATTACTTTGTCCATATCCAGAAATTCCTTATTTAGCAGACTCATCACAAGACTGTAGTTTTTGTTGGTGATAGTAAAGTGGTTTATCAGTAAAAGTACTTTTTCCGATAAAGTGCACTTTAAATAATTCAACTTATTGGCTTTACGTTTCATGCCAGCCACACAATTCTCAAATCAAGACAAAAAATTTCTGAAACTCATTCTATCCTCTTCAAGTTCAGAAAACAAGAATTCACTCAGTTGTATTTGTGGAGTTCTTATACTAAAGATGACGATGCTCCTTCTGACATAAATGATGGCATATTATACCTATCAAGAAACGAGAATGCAAACTCTAGTTGGGGGTGGTTTCAACCGATTTACTGAGAACAGACTGAAGATTGTTTAATTTCAACTGTACTTCCATCTAATATTGAAAGCATTCTTGAATATTTGCTAGCAACTCTGCTACATTTCCTTGAGACTATAACAGTTGCTGCAGCTTAACCACAACTATTTCAAGCTCAGTTAACCATTCTTCTATATCTCGATGAAAAAAGCAAATACTTGAGAGGTGGTGTGGTGTGGCCATTTAACTCTCTCAAAGTAACACTAATTTTCTTCCTTAACAAAGTGCAATGACTGACCAGTCTTTCTAGAGTGTCATCCATGTTGAGTTTAGTAGCAAAATGATTTATACCTCCAATAGATTATTTCGCAATGTGTTGAAAATCCTGCTAATCTTTGACAGAGATGGTTTGAGCACTATCTTTCAAAAAATAGATTAGAAACACAGAATCCCCAGGTGACACAGTAACATTGCAAAAAACAAAAAAACAAATGCTGTTCCAGATGAAACAGCACAAATGAGTGGTTAACAATAGTCTATTAACAGAGCCCACTTGTAAGCTCAAAACACGATCACAATATAATCAGCAGCAGTGCTTCCAGTCCTGTTGGGAGAGTTAACCACTAGTAACTTTATTTTCCACAGTTTTTAAGACGTAAAATGTCTAGCTAGGCATAACCAAAACTTTAGCTAAAAAAGCCTAAGAATGCATTTAAAATAATTTAAATGTTTCCATTTTTAGTAAAATTTCTGGGTTATTTTTAAAGATGATCTATAAAAAAAAATAATCTCATGTATTTCTGTAAAAATCTTAAGACATTTTTTTTAAATGTTCTTATGGTCGATTTAACATCAATCCACCATTTTATTTTTAATTGAAAAAATGATGACAGAATATTGAAGACACTCTTTTAGTTTAAAATCTCTAGAAAATCAAATATCCGTCCAGAATTTGTTTCAAAGAAAATGAATAAAAACAACATGAAGTGTTAATTAACTAATTAAGTTTGCTTAACTGAGTTTGGAAAATATAACTTACTTTAGGCTTAAAATATAGTGAAAAATACATTTGAACACAGCAGTGTATATTCCACTTGTTAACAAACACCTTGGTCAAACAAAAGCTGGCAGCCCACAACTTAAAAAGAAATCAAAGAATTTAAATGCCTTCTTGAAACTAAATTTCAGTTCTGTTTGAAAGATAATGATTAATAGTTAATCCAAATTAGAAAAAAAATTAATTTCTGTATATAAATAAACTTTTTAGGCATTTTTTTAAAAAAGTATTATTAGTACTTTTTTTATCACTCATTTAGCTGTCATAAATGTAAAACAAATTTAAAATTCTCTTTAAAATCCAATATTTGTCCTAGAGATGTTTCTTTATAAAACTACACAAAATATTTGTCATCATCCCCAATTTTAAATGTGTTCACAATATATTGAAATATGGGGGATCAGTTAATAGATAATCATAAACATTTATGCCTGAAAAAAGATGACCTTGGGGGCTACAAAGTAAAAATATTATTCTTTTTTAGTCACTCGTGTTCAGTGAGTGTTCTGCTGTGGTGAATACAGAATTAAAAGTAACTCTCTTCTCTTCAATTTTCAAGTTCACAATCCAGTGTGAAATCTAATTTTAACCACTACAAAAAAGAAATGACCCCTGTACTGAAGGAAAAAGACAAAACCAAATTTCATGATCCACTGTTAAATTCATTTTCTAACCAATGAAAGGAAGCCATTTATGAAACTTGAGAGAAATTCATGAGCCAGTGCTAAAAAAGGTTTTGCTATAAAAATAGAGAAAGAAAGTCGAATCAGTCAGATGGGAGTAAGATCAGATACTGGCTTAGATCAAAGTGTAGTATCTGTTCTACATTTGACAAGAGAAAATCCCAACATGGGACTTTCGGGGACTTGCACGACCCCATAAAAAATGGAAGAGAGAAGACGAGGGACCTCCCTCTTCGAATAAGAACCCAGGATTCCAGCCAGCAGTCCCCCAGAAGCCTCAATCAGCAACCCCATCAAAGGCCCAGAAGCCCAGATGATCAGCCTCCCCAAAAGACCAGCCAACTCTTCCATGATCCAGCAGCCACAAGCAGCAGCCGAAGACCCAGTATGCAAGCAGGCTGGAGGAGCAGTCGACACTTACAGGAGCAAGCCACAACCTAGATGACTTGCTGACCTTGGAACTTCTCTTTCTGTCTTTTTTACAGAAATCCAGCAACCCAGTGCAGTAGCTCATGAGCCAGGACACCAGTAGCCCAGAGAACTGGCTACCAACCAAGGATGCCAGCAACCTGGAGAACTGGCCGCTAACCCAGGACACCAGCAGCCCAGAGGACCAGACACCAACCCAGGATGCCAGCAGCCTGGTTCAGCAGATGACGACCCAGGATGGAGGACCAGACACTATGAACAAGCAGCCTGCCTGTGGCTGAAAGACACCACCAACTTGCCTCTTTAACATGCAAGATTTCCTTAATAAGGCCGACAACTATGCTCACCTTATTAAGGACAGTGGCTTGCTTGTGAACCCCCACAAAGCAGAGAAGTTCCCACTCAGAACTGTCTATCTTTGTAATGGATAAGCGCATGAGGAAGATATGTCACTTCAACAAACATTTTCAAAGCCTTGACATCTCTGATGTTTATGCCTCAGCAAATCATCCGGAGTGTTAGAACATTCATGTGAGACATGCTGATGCCATTGCCTGAGGACTGCATGGCAATGGTAAACACCAATGACCTGATTCTTCAGACTGAGTACCAGGGCATGAGGAAGACCACTGTTGCAATTTATGAAGTGCCCAAAGCTTTGGCTGTGTACTTCAAGCAGTTTGGCCAAATTCTCAGCATCTCATCAGACTGCAAGCTGTCTAGGCAGACCTTCCGCTTTGTACCCATCTGTTTGGACATGGGTGGGAGGTCATTGCCAGTCATTGTCTCCGGCAGAAAGCCCGCATGCTGGAAGTGCAGCAAGACTGGACACTTGGCTTCATTGTACATTGAGAGAAAGACCTCTGGCCTACAGCCCTCTGCTGACCAAAACCTGTCCCAGACCTATGCAACCAAAAAAACCAGCGATGGGAAACAGCCTGCCTCTGATACGCTGAAGCCCTCCATCCAGGAAGCCCCTTTGCCAAAGAAAGGGGAAGAGGATTTGGTACCATAGGTACCAGTGCTTTTGTTCCCCGAGAAGAAGACCCCTAAGGAAGACAACAATGCCCCACGCAACCATAATGAGGATGCTCCGAACAAAAGACCATGAACAGAAAACGACCCATCTCACAAGATTCAGGACATCCAGAAGCTGAAAGCTGTCTTGAGAGAGAAAAATGAAACAAGACCAGTGTCTAGCCAGAAAGCGCGCTCCAAAGAAAATGGGTAAACCAGCACCCTCCTGCAGAAGGCCCACTTATCTTCCCCTCCAAAGAAGGAATCTACCTTTCCACAGGGAAAAAACCCAAGAGCCATCCCCTCCCAAAAAGTATGATACCACAAATGGCAAAAACAGAGGAGTCCTGTGGAAGAGACAGGAGGGAAGAGGAGAAAAGCCAAACTTCCCTATAACACAGGGAAGGACATCTACCAGATAACTACCACATCAGCGAACAGAGCTAAGGATTATGGCAGGAGGTACAACAATTTAAGAACCCTCCTCGCCATGAGGAAATGCGGCTTTAAGACCACAGCAACTTCCCAGAGGCAAAGATGCTCCTCACAGTAGTCCACCTAAGAGTAGGAACAGCACCAGTCTGGGAGATGGTACAGGAAGAAAAGAAGAGTTTCACAAAAGAGACACCACAGAAAATCAAGAACTGTATAAATTGAAACATTTTTGTGGTTGAATGACCCCTATTTTTATTTACCTCTCCTTCTATAGGGTCCCAAAATTAACATTTCCCATGGACATCAGTAGCATATCCCAAGATGGCACCATCAAGACTGAGATGGACAGTGGCAACATGGGAGAGGTTGTCGGCATCCTATCCTCAACCATGTTTCAGGTTGAGGCCAGCCCTAAGGTAAGTGTCCTTGAATGGCACTTTCATTAGCTACTTTGAATGGCTGAGGGCTGAGGTTGGAGTCACGCAGGGCAGGGTGAAGGTCTGTTGTTTGCAGGAGACCCATCTGATTGCCAGCAACTGTGAGGATATCCTGTCAAGGAAGTTTTGCTTCTTCTCAGCATATTTTGATAGCCACCTGTTTCTTGGCTGATCAGCAGCGACGTGTGTCCTTGTGCTCATGGATCCAGAGAGCAGGATTTGTGTTCTGGACGTCACTATCAAAGGTAAGTCTTTTTGCTTCAATGAGGTTCATGTGCCCAATGACTAGGCGGAGCGTGAATCCATTTCTTTGGCAGGTTGAGCCAGTTTTGAATATGTCACGGCATGTAGTTCTAGCAGGTCATTGGAATGCATTCCTTGATCCCAACCTAGATCGTAGTGGGGCTAGACTGGGTAATTATAACCCTGACGTGAAACCATTTTGTGACTTCATCAACAGATCCAATCTGGTTGATATGTTTAGAAATAAACACCCAGGGCAGACAGCATGGATTTGGACAAATAGAGGCAGCCTGGACACTGTAGTTTGTACGAGCTATATCGACTGGGCACTAATTAGAAGAGTCGACATAGGGCTCTTACGTGTCCAAGTTTCCATTCAATAGTTTACATGGACCATAGGCTTGTCAGGGTATGGGTAAACTTAGAAAAGTCTAAACCTAGGATGACTGGTTATTAGAAATTTAACACATCCTTACTGGATTTGAAGGATTTCCATGAGCAGTTGTTACTAAACATGCAGAGGGAACTGATGAAGGTTGTGGTGGGGAACAAGTGGTAGAGCCACCTTAAGTCAGTCATCAGGTTATTTGTAGCTGATTCTAGTCGATGACTCAACTGAGATAGATTAGCACTGCAAACAACAACCGACTCTAGTTTAGAGATGGCTATCCAATCAGGGGATAATGAGGCTGTATTTGTAACTAGGGCGAGACTGGTCTCTTTGCTTTTTAAGAAGAATCAAGCTCTGGTAACCATAGGTTAAAGAGAATGTCTTCTGAGGCAACAAATATGGTTGCTGAACTGCGGCAAGAGGAGTTGCACAATGCATCTCACCGATACTTCCCTGGCATCACAACACCGGACGGATGACAAGTGACCATAAACGAAGGCACCTGCAAGGCCTTTCGGACTTACTTTCATGAACTGTTCACTGAGGAACCCGGACTGAGCCCCGCCAACTTCGATGCCTATTTAGCTGACTTCCCCAGCCTCGAGGAAGTTGGAGTGACTGGGTAAGAAGGGGCCATCACCAAGGAGGAGGTCTGGGATGCGTTGAAGCAGGCTAGCCGGGACAAAACTCTGGGTCTAGTTGGTCTTCACTACAATGTGTACTTGAGGCTGTCACCAGTTTTCGTCCTTCTGCTGGCACTGATGTTCAACCACTGGTTGAGGAATGGGAATATACCACAACGCTTCACTATGGGTGTCATCAAGTTGCTACGCAAGGACAAAAGTGGAGGGGATAAGGTAGGTAATTTTTTCTCTTTGACTATGATAAATGCAGACTTGAAGATTTTGGTGAAGGTCTTGCAGCTTGTCCTGTCTAGTCTGATTGGCTTCGAACAGACTTGTGCTGTGAAGGGTAGTACTATTCAGGACAACCTTCACCTGGTTTGCCAGATCATAGAAAAAGTTGACAGTGAAGCTGCGCTGATCAATTTAGATTAATCCAAGGCATTTGATAGGGTGGACCATCTCTTTCTTGGGACTTACATCTGCTAGCTTTGGGCCGCAATTTTACTCCTGGATCCGCCTCCTCTACAAGTCTATGATCTGGCAAACCAGGTGAAGGTTGTCCTGAATAGTACTACCCTTCACAGCACAAGTCTGTTCGAAGCCAATCAGACTAGGCAGGACAATAGGAGAATAGCAGGGGCACCTGACCAGATATGGCAGCAGTATTCAATGCACGGGCGGATGGTAGATTTATATATGTGCAGGATAGATTTAGACGGAAAAAAACTTCCGGGCCCTACACATAGCAGCGGATTTAGCAATGGATTCGATATAGTCATTCCATTTGAGGTCTGCTGAAATCGTGAGACCAAGGAGGCGTAGTGTTTTACTCTCTGGGAGGCAAGCCTGGTCCATGCTAATGGGAGGTAGGTGCGGTTGTCTATGATGGTTAATTGATAGCAGCTTCGTTTTAGAAGCATTAAAATTTACTAACCATTTCTTACCCCAGTCCAATATGGATTGGAGGTCTTTTTCAATCTCGGCTGCAAGGTTAGCTTTGACGCCTACACCAGATTTTTGTAGGAGGCGAGAGTAAACTGAGGTGTCATCGGCGTACTAACCTATTTGGGCTCTTATGGAATCAGGGAGATCATTAATGCATATCAGGAAGAGTGTAGGACCTAAGTTGGAGCCTTTGGGGACACCTACGTTTGTATGGTAGTTCTGAGAGGCATGTTCGTTTAATACCACCTTCATTGTGCGGTTAGAGAGGAATGACTGGATTAGTTCAAACAAATGTCCAGCTATACCATAGCTCCGCAGTTTACATAGAAGGCCAGCATGCCAAACTCTGTCGAACGCCTTAGATATATCCAATGCAATGGTTCGGGCTTCGCCATTCCTGTCAAGTGCCTGGTATATGTACTCGGTGATGGTCGTTAGCATATCAGCAGTAGACCCGGTGAAGCGGAAACCATATTGCTTGTCCGAGAGGAGCCTGTGTGCTGTGAGATGCTGAACCACCTCGGCGTTGATAATGGCTTCGAACACTTTGCCAAAGATCGGAAGAAGGCTGATAGGGCGGTAATTTTCAGGGTCAGAGGGTTCTCCAGTGTTTTTAAATATAGGAACTACAGAAGAAGATTTCTAACAGGCAGGAAAGCAGATAGGCAGAGGTTGTAGAGCTTAGAAAGGACGGAGGAGAGTTCAGGGGCACGTTTCTTTAAGACTATGGTTGGGATTCCGTCACCACCGCTCACTTTGTGAGGGTCAAGTTTTAAGATTATCTTAGAGACAAGCGAAGGTGTAATGTGGGCGTCATTCAGTTGTGCCTCGGTTCTAGGTGAGAAGTCGGGTGTAAAAACTCCAGATGAGTCCAGACTCG
Source organism: Ascarosepion bandense (assembly GCA_037127315.1). Classification (NCBI taxonomy): domain Eukaryota; kingdom Metazoa; phylum Mollusca; class Cephalopoda; order Sepiida; family Sepiidae; genus Ascarosepion; species Ascarosepion bandense. The sequence goes on along the minus strand of JBBBDQ010000426.1, from coordinate 757,290 downwards.
AATTGTTTGAGAATCTGCAAACAAAGCATTCAGCCTTATCTGCTGGGGAAGGTGAGGACCTCAAATATGTTGATTAGCGGGGGTATTGTGGACTTGCTCTTGTTAAGTACTCTTTTACAGAATCGCCAGTAGTCTTTAGAGTCGAATTTAGAGCATGCTATGCGTTGCTTCATTCTGGCAGCAAACAACATCTTAGCTTCGTTAAGTATCCTTTTACACTTATTACGAGCTGAAGTGAAAAGGCACCTGTTTTGGTCCGACGCGTAGTTACGATAGAGTCGGAAGAAATGATTCCGGTGGGCAATGGCAGCCGAGCAAGCGGGTGAGAACCATGGAGACAAATGAGATTTAAGCTGGAATTTCCTAGCAGGGATGAAGGCATCGATGCCAGCCTTAACCCAGGAGGAGACCTCGGATGCACATTCTTCGATGGGAAGACTAAAGACGTTGTTCCAAGGGATGTCACAGAGGAAGTCTCGGAACGAATCCCAGTCTGCTCTTTGATAGCAGTAGGATATTCTACTTGTCTGGATTTCATGGGTCAGGTGGGAGTGGAGTGAAATATTGACGGACACTACAGAGTTTCCGAGTGGGCAGAGTTGTCTGGTAGTGCAAGAGTCTGGGATGGAAGTGAAGCAGAGGTCTAGAAGAGAGTCTCTTCCGTTAGGGTTGTCGGAGAAACGCGTGGGGAAGTCCACTTCTTGCGTAAGGGATTGGGTGATTGAAAAGTTCATGGTGTGGACACCAGCAGGGTCAGTGACAGCGTTCTTCAGCCACTTGGTGTGGTGGACGTTAAAGTCACCAAACACGAATACATGGGCAGAGGGATGGGAAGAAATGGCTTTGTCGATAGTGTTAGAAATGATGTCAAGTAACGAACAGTCAAGGGAGGAAGGAGAGCGGTAGAGAAAGAAGAGATAGCTAATCAAGCTGAGAAGTGAGAGGCGGAAGCACATGAAAGAATGATCTGGGGATTCAAAAGATGACACCCTAGCTAAGGGAAGGTGTTCACTGACATAGACATCAAGCCCATGCATATGAACATTGGAGTCCTTCCTGAAGAGGGGAAGGTAGCCAGGAACGTAGAACTCAGATGAGGGGATAGAAGGGTTAAGATTAGTTTTACATAGAGCTAATATATCAGGTGAGTTATTATGGAGGAATGAATCTACGCTGAGGAAGTTGGTGCGGATGCTGTGTATGTTAGTGAAAGAGATGCAGACAGGTTTGGGCGTTTTCAAATGAGCTGGTTTAGTTTTGCTATTATGTTTGATTTTTTCCATAGTGATTCAGTTAAGGAGAGGTCTTAGAATAGAATCAGTTGGTCAATCATTTGCAACTTGTGAAGGATGGAGACTGGCGCGGCCTACAACATAATGTGGCCTCGGGGTTGCCCACCGAATGTCCATGCAGGGACGCCCGTCCATGCGCGATATGACACTACAAGAACTCCGGTATTATTCAACTGTTGATCAGAGCAGCCTCTCAAGACGCTACGCAAGAGTTCGGGCTCCTAACTACCAGTCGGAAGCAGCAACCAGGAAACTGCCAACCCGGTACCCTCAGAATGTAAAGACGTTGCCACCATACTCCGTAACTGCAAAGAGCTTCCAGCTGAACTAACACTAAGACCGGAGAAGGGGGATGAACCAGGAACCCCTTCCTAAACAAGAAACAAGGCGATCACCTCTAAACTCATTCAAAAGAAGGGGGTGGAGTGTGAGCCTGGGCGATAGTAGGAACTATCTACTCCAATTAAAAAAAAAAACAAAAGAAAAAAAAAGTGACTGAGGTTTACAAAGTTTTAACTTTGTATAAGTCAAAAATAACCTTGAATTGCAAAATAATTGACACAAAAATAAAATCAAAGACAAACAAAAAAATGGACTGAATCCCGGTTGACTTACCACAAGCAGCTAACACTGAAAAGTTGATTTAATTAAATTTCTGAAGACAAAAATAGAAATTAAACCATTTTTTACAGAATATAGTTGAGTTATATGGCTTGCGTTCGCTGGCCAACCATTACGAATTCAATGTCTCGAAGACAGAAATTTAACTCTTCTACAAGACAAAACTAATGGAAATAATTGAACCGTGATACTATTTATCTTATGTCAAAAATAACCTTGAATTGCAAAATAATTTACACAAACTAAGTGACAAAAAAAAAAAAAAAATCAAAGACGAACAAAAAAATGGACTGAATCCCGGTTGACTTGCCACAAGCAGCTAACACTGAAAAGTTGATTTAATTAAATTTCTGAAGACAAAAATAGAAATTAAACCATTTTTTTCAGAATATAGTCGAGTTATGCGGCTTGCGTTTGCTTTCATGTTCAGGAACAGTCTCCTCATTCAAGAAATCAGTTTCATTTGATATGAAATTTTTATGACTGTCATCTCAATTTTCATTGTTGTCATTCATAGGTGGTTCTTGACCCATGGTCTTTTTATTTTCTGTTTTATTTAGCTCTATATTATTAGTTTAGCAAGTAAAAAAATATTTGAAAGAAAATATGGCCTATCCAAAAGCTACAATTTAAGAACAACTTGATCTCAGAGCCCAGATTTTTGCAAGAAAAATTTGTAGCTTATGCAAATTTCTAAGTCTCAGCCACTCAATAAAATAAACATGAGAGAAAAGACATCAGAAGATCAGGAGAGGCCAATGAGTCAAGTGGTCATGCTTTATGTGTGTAGAATTTTGTGGAAGTCTCACTGATTGTGATTGAAAAGAAGACTGGGTACAACTGGTACGTCAAACAGCTGTACTTTTTTTTCTTTGCTACAGTTGATATTAATAGAAGGCATGTCCGATTAATATTCACATGATGGGAAGAAAAAAATAGATCACTTATAACAATATCCTATTTGGCAAATAAAAAAATGTTAGATAAAAGAAGACAGAGAATCAAGTCTTAAAAAAGCAAACTTTATTGTACAAAAGGGACATAACACAGCTATAATAACAACAAATGGGCAGAATTTACTGGCTCACATAGATGAAATATGATTTAGAATTGATGACAAAGAAGTTGAGATGGAAGAAGTAAAAATTGAGGAGGAACCTGGAAGGGAGGAAAGGATCAATCCTTTTTATGAAGAAAGTAGACACAGTAGGAAACTATGGAGGATAGTGCACACAAATTCAAAATAGTCAGAAGATAAGAATAAAGAGTTCAGACCTAGATCACAATAAAAAAAAACATGTACAAATCTCTCTCTCTCTCTCTCTCTCTCTCTTTCTATTGTACCATATTTAGGAGAAGTCAAACATCTAGACAGAAGATTTTCCTACAGTAGGTTGCCATTTCTTTCTACAGTAGACTTGTTGTCAACCAAGGCTATAGAACCCAATCTGTCTTGCTATTCAACCCATAGCTGAAGGGAGAAGAGACAGATTCATACCTTTCCCATGGATATTTTTGTGTAAGTGAATGCAATTAATTCAACTGGAATTCAAACTTGGCTCTCTAATTTCTCATTCTGAGCCAATTGCACCATAATACACAAATATCAATAAAGAGCATAAGTCCCTTAATTCCTGAAAGGTGTAGCGAGATATGTGAAATGGTCTTACGCTATTTTGCATAAAGTCAAATGACTACAAATGTCAGTTGTCGGTCATCACAAAAGAAAATACATCTACATCACAGACTGGAAGACAATACAACAGATACAATTTTTATTAAAACTGATTTGAAGGAGAAAAAACATGGAGGTAGAATTACAATATGCAACTCATCAGATATTGTAACCGATAATATCCTACTCCAATCAGAAAGACAGGTGGCTGTAATAGTCGCATATAATGTCTGCTACAACTAAAAAAAAAGTGTTGACTTCAAAAGAGATAACTTCTATGAGGGATTAACTGTGTGCAGTAGAAAACAGAAAACTGTGCATTAATGGAGATTTTAATCCTGTGTTTTTGAACATCATTGTTTTTATGATGGAAAAGCTGAAACCTCAAATGGGGAATTCTTAGTAATTTTTTGTTATTAAAAAAGATTTTTGATTCTGAATACATAGTTTGATCATCCTATGAAACACCAAATCCTTTGCCATCAGTATATGTATCAGTTACATAGATCTTTTTGTCATACTTTATCAAATGATTTTATGTATTCATGAAATATAAGTATATATCTTTCTGCATTTTTATTGTTTGTTCTTATTTTGATCATAAAGATTGCATTTCTAGTACCAGTGTCTATCTTGTAGTATTTTCAGTCTAATTCTGTTATGCCCTCTGTTTATCAAAATTTGTGTCTCATTAAGCTGATTGTCTGATGAAGCTCACATTTATTTGCATCTGGTGGCTTCTTCAGCAGCACTAAGAAGATGGAGCTACTATGGTCATCTAGTATGTTGGCATTGACATATATTTTATTTATTATTTCTGTAATCTTGTCAAACCCTCAAATCATCTAAGACAGTATCTTTGTTACAATCCCATTTAGTCTTACTACTTTGTTCCTGTTCATCTTGGCCAATGCCAGTCTAACCTCAGATTTTAATATTTTAGATCATTCCATACTATGTTTTAGTGTATTGTAGGTTTCACTCTTTTGTTTTGGAAGAGTTCTTTAATGTATTTATTCTATCTTGAAAGATAATTTGTATAAAATCATTCAAACCTTTATTAGTTAAACAATTAAGCAATCTCCAAGTCACTAAAACCTACAATCACTGGAAATAAGAGTAAGGGTACAAGGTAGTAGTAATACTTACATCTGATCTCAAGTGTATAAGAGCTGAAATAAATAGAAATTAAATGTATCTACAGAAATCCAATTTGATGAGATTGATGCCATGAAATAGTTTTATACAAACATATTTATACATGTACACAAGTCATTCCATGTCAAATCAACAAGAGTCTGACCATCACTGAAACATTTTATTTTTCAAAATTTGGTACACTCATAGAGCTTCATGATAAAAATTAAGTGGTACTTATTTTACATCTCTAGGTTAATCAGTTTTTCAGATATGACACTTTGACAAAAAGTTGAATTTTAGAAAATAGTCACAGTTGTTGTTTTTTTCACCTACAATGCTAAATCATATACTATTTTAAAGCACTTGGATAGATCTAAAAGGTGGTCTATTTATTTTTTGGTTTAAAAATAAGATAATTTGACCATGATATTAATATTTTATCATTAATATTTCAGAAAGCATATCTCTAAATTTTTTTAAAAATTTGACAACAAATTTGTCTGTTTTATGGCAAGGTAAGTACAAAATGTTCTGGTGGACTATTGATTATGGCCTGAGTTACAATTGTTTTACTGAATTGAGCCAGATTCAAAAAGGGAGATTTTTCTATTTGCCACTATATGCTAACATTTTTATATCTCCCAAAATGGTCAAGTTGTATATCTTGAGAAAGTTCTTTGAATTCTGATTAATATTCACATAAGAACTCTGATCATAAAATCAACAGAAGTTGACCATTTCAGTGGAAAATAAACAACCTTATTTTTTTGTTTACTTTTTTATTATACAACTGTTATAATGGAACATCCTATCACCCCCAACAGTTGACTCTCCGAAGAGAATAAAAATTAAGGAAGTATGAAACGATTCGATTTCTGTTCCAATTCCGTCTTGACTTACCATTCTATTGAACTCTCTATTAATTAAACTTTCCCGTACAATTTTTGTCATTTTGTTGGTGATAGTAACTCCCTACCTTCACCTAGTACCTGGTACCAATATGGTTTTAGACTAAATGTCTTCTCGAGGGATCCCCCCACAATTAGTGCCAGGTACCACCATGGTCTCAGACTGTTTTTTATACCCCCTACCATACCATGTACATATTAATGGTACCATGGCATTTCCCAGGTGTCTTATCAAAAACAGTTTGTATTAACTTCTAAGGATTTGGAGATAAACCTCTCTTCTGATATTACATGACTTGAGGAATTTGGATCTGTAATAACATGTATAATATATATACTAGCAGGAGTACCTGGTGTTACTTCAGTGTCTTTTCACGATAAATACCCATTAACTTTTAGTGTTTGAAAATAGACCCTTTAACCATATACATTCTAAAACTACATGATATAAGGAATTTGGATCAGTAATATATATCCATACTAGCAGGGTACCATACCTGGTGTTACTTGGGTGTCTTTACACAAAAAGTACACAATACTTTCTAGTGATATTGAGATAGACCGCCATAACTAAATATATTCTGAAAAATGTTAATGGTACCAAGGTTTTATAAAGTTCATGGTAGGAAAGAGATATTAGTTTTAAGTTGTAACATCTCTTAGTGATACTTAACCATACTAGTAAAGAGAATAAATAATATAAAATCTATCAAGCAGTAAGATTACCTCAAAATATCAATCATTATTTCTACTTTTCAACTTTTCTCACTGTATTAAACTGAGTCCAAAACAATCTGAAACACAAATAAAAAAGGCAATTTATATTAAATATTGTTTTTAAAAATTACACTATGTCAAATGATCCTTGGCTTAACATTTTATTCAGAATAAATTATTTTTAAGTGAGTTCATGCTTGTTGAATTTTGTGTTTTTAATGCACAAAATAGAGAACTTCTTGAATATAATACATTTATACATAATGATTTACAATAAGATAATAGTTATAAACAGCATACACATTTGCTCATAAAATGTACACAAAATACTTAAAGCATCAAAATCAATAGCATTCATATAACCCAGTACAAATGTGAAATTACAGTTTCCCATGAATGTAACTACTTAAGATTACATTTCTTATGACAACATTTGAAATATTTGTCAAAATTTAGAGGACAAAAATAGTTTGGTAAACCTTAAAATTATTACTGTGTCAATATTCACCTGTATTCTAACTAATCTTAATTATTGATTAACAGACAATTGAATAATCTAAAGCAATAATTTTTGCCAAGTTGTGTGAAAATAAAAAAGGTAATTGTTTCATCACTTAAGGGTTAAAATGTCTTCATAAACACTGTTACTTGAAGTTCATTCTTTTAATTAAGTTCATTTTTTCATTTGAATATGGAACTGGTGCTGTTTCATTTTTGTGATTTATATTGTAATGAGATTGGAGATTATAGCCCCATATGTATAAATTACATATGGAACACATAATAATTTTATTGGTACATGGATTATTTTTTATTGCTTTGGTAAGAATACTTTTATAAGGATAAAAGTACCTACATTGACTGGGGCGGGGGGGGGGGGGTGATTTTTTTTTCCCCTTTGTGAGATGTTTACTTTAATAATATTGCACATCCATCACCTCCACAAAATCCAAATATTCGTTCTCTTGCAATATTTATTTCCCCACTAATAATATGGAATGCACTATGAAAACACATCTGAGAAAGCAGAATAAACTTTTTACAGACTTGACTTGGTACTTTTTGTCTTATCTTCAGTTGAATGGAATATATTATTAGCGATATCATACACCAACTCCTTACAAAAAAATACCAGGTCATGTTTTCTGAGGGAGTCATGGATATTTCAGGTTCAATAGTTATGCAATCAAAACCTGTCACTTAAATAGGAGATCCTGTAAAAGTTCCATTCCAAAATAAACAGTCATCAAATTCTTTTACTTGTAAAATTTGGACATCAAGCATTATATGAGATTGCTCTAATTCCTCTTGCGATAGAAATTGCAGTTTATTTTCACCACTAGTGATCTTACAAAATTTACCAATTGTGTGTGTGTGGGGGGGGGGGGGCATCATTGCAATTCAAAACTATTGAATCACCAACAGATACAATGTTACTTAAATCAACATAAGCATTTTGGCCATGAAATGTCGTCAGGCCCTGTACACGTCTAAGCTGATCTCTTGATAAAAGGTATTGATGTTGTTAACTTCTACAGTAGAGTAGCTTTATAAACCAATTCACCATTGATTTCAATCATACAATCATATAGGGTTATAAAATCAGCAAATAAATCTGTCTCATCTTGAACATGCACATTAGGATTAATTATATCTGTTATAATCTTTCTTTTTCTTCTAAGTAATTATTTTCAGCTAAACTTATACCAACTAGCCTTTGGTTTGGTTTTTTTACAGTCACTCCTAATATTTCCAGTGAATTTATTTCAAAATCAATATCTACCACATCTCTCTGAAATTCTAGGAGTCCAATTTTCTAGTCCTTTACCAAATTCCCATTGCTGACAACAAGATCACCAGTCCAGTCTTTGATGTTTGAATAGTCAAATGCAAGACGTCTAGAGGTTCGTCCCATTTTAACCCCTTTGGGTGCCGGATTAGAATATTGTCTGCAAATAGCATTAGAACAATAGACCAAATCAAGTGCATCAAATGTATTGTGCTTATACATTAAACAGCAATCACCAAAAAACCGTTCAACGCTATCTGTTCCATTAAGAACAAGATATAAACAAGAACCAGGGCAATTTATTTGAAGTTTGGCTATGCAAAACACTGAATCTATAAATGTAGATTGTATGCCTTCATCCCTGCTAGGAAATTCCAGCTTAAATCTCATTCGTCTCCATGGTTCTCACCTGCTTGCTCGGCTGCCATTGCCCACCGGAATCATTTCTTCCGACTCTATCGTAACTACGCATCGGACCAAAACAGGTGCTTTTTCACTTCAGCTCGTAATAAGTGTAAAAGGATACTTAACGAAGCTAAGATGTTGTTTGCTGCCAGAATGAAGCAACGCATAGCATGCTCTAAATTCGACTCTAAAGACTACTGGCGACTCTGTAAAAGAGTACTTAACAAGAGCAAGTCCACAATACCCCCGCTAATCAACATATTTGAGGTCCTCACCTTCCCCAGCAGATAAGGCTGAATGCTTTGTTTGCAGATTCTCAAACAATTCGAGTCTGGACTCATCTGGAGTTTTTACACCCGACTTCTCACCTAGAACTAAGGCTCAACTGAATAACGTCCACATTACACCTTCGCTTGTCTCTAAGATAATCTCAAAACTGGACCCTCACAAAACGAGCGGTGGGGACAGAATCCCAATCATAGTCCTGAAGAAATGTGCCCCAGAACTCTCCTCTGTCCTCTCTAAACTCTAACTGCTGCCTATCTGCCTCCTGCTTTCCTGCCTGTTGGAAGTCTTCCTCCGTACTTCCCATATTTAAGTATACTGGCGAACCCTCGGACCCCGCTAATTACCGCCCTATCAGTCTCCTTCTGATCTTCGGCAAAGTTTTCGAAGCCATTATCAATGCTGAGGTGATTCAGCATCTCACGGCCCACAGGCTTCTCTCGGAAAAACAGTACGGTTTCTGCTTCACCAGGTCTACTGCTGATATGCTAACAACCATTACCGAGTACATATACCAGGCTCTCGACATGAATGACAAAGCCCGAACCGTTGCCTTGGATATCTCCAAAGCGTTCGACAGAGTCTGACATGCTGGCCTTTTATGCAAACTGCGGAGCTATGGTATAACTGGACATTTGTCTGACCTAATCCAGTCATTCCTCTCTAACTGCACATTGAAGGTAGTATTAAATGGACATGCCTCCCAAAACTACCATATGAATGCGGGCATCCCTCAAGGCTCTATCCTAGGTCCCACGCTGTTTCTGATCTACATTAATGATCTCCCCGATGCCATTAGATCCCAAGGAGGCATGTACACCAATGACACCACAATTTACTCTCGCCTCTATCATAAACCCAGTGTGGACGACAAAGCAAATCTCACTGCCGAGCTTGAAAAGGACCTCCAATCCGTAGTGGACTGGAGTAGGAAATGGTTCGTAAATTTTAATGCTTCCAAAATGAAGCTGCTATCACTTAACCACCATAGACAATCACACATACCTCCTGTTAGCATGGATCAGGCTTGCCTCCCAGAGAGTAAAACACTACGCCTCCTAGGCCTTACACTCTCTGCAGACCTCAAATGGAATGACTATATCGAATCCATTGCTAAATCCGCTGCTATGAAAGTCGGTTTTCTGTGCAGAGCCCGGTAGTTTTTCCTGTCTGAATCTATCCTGCACATATATAAATCTACCACCCGCCCATGTATTGAATACTGCTGCCACATCTGGTTGGGTGCCCCTGTTACTCTCCTCGGGCTTCTTGACAAAATACAACGGAGAATCTGATCAATACTGACTTGGCAGACCGGCTGCAACCACTCTCTCACTGGCATGATGTGGCTTCCCTGTGCCTCTTCTATAAATACTTTCACGGCTTCTGCTCCGATGAACTTAGATCATTGGTGCCGCTTAGGTACAAATTTACACGAGATACTAGATTAGCAACTAGGTCCCACCCCTTTACAGTGAAACAGATAAGATGTAACCATAATTTCTACTCCAACAGCTTTTTTTCTCGCGTGTCCTGCCTGTGGAATTCCCTTCCACATGTCTGCTTTCCCAACAGCTACAATCTCCAGGAGTTTAAATGTAAGGTCAACAAACACCTCCTATCACACTAACTTACATCTATTCTCCCAACACGCTCACCATCTACCCAACCCTCATTCTCGGTATCCTTACCCGTCTATCACCCTCCTTCTGACATTTCCTATATCTAATCATCCTTTCTCACCACTTTCCCCCCTATGTAACCCCCTGTGCAATAGTGGCAGTGGAATACCTTGCTTGGGGTGAAACTATTATAAAAAAAAAATTTTTTTTAAAATAATGTTAGTCCAACATCGTTTTACTAAATGTTTAACAACAAAATTTGATGTTTCATCAAATTCACCCACCATTAAATCTACCAATGGTAACATACCAATTATTTTTCCTAAAGGTGATTTCAAATTCAATGGTTAACTCATCAGAGAGTTGATTGCCTGCCTTCTTGTTCCATCACCATCAATACAAAAGTTGAGTGGTGGAGCTCCATTTTTCTCTATTAAACCTTGAGAAATTTCCTGATATAATGAAACCATGCCAGAGAAGTCTTTCTTTGAGCAAGAAGGCCAGATGAGGATTATGTTAAAAGGATCCAGACATGTCAAGGATGCCACTCCAACAACCAAACACTTATTTGGCACATGGACATTATCTGAAGAACTTCTGTTGGATCAACTCAGCATCTTCAAACGAATTAAAATTTCTTGCAATCTCATCACAATGTTGGTAACATAACCCAACAGGTCTATTAATTCTTTCCATTAATGTACATTTCATCACATTTGATAGAAATAGAACATTTTTATTTTGAAGAGAAAACTCTTTATGAATATTTGCTTTGAAGCATTCGGTGACAGACATGTGAACTGAGCTCTTGATAGGAGGACACTCTTTATTCATTTGGTAAGCAACTGATGTGCTAGGAAAACTGATGTGAAGTGAGGTTTAGCACTAATCAATCACTAAGCTTGTCCATACTTATTCTCAGTGATGATTTATATAGGCTCTCTCTTGCACTTATGCAAATTAGGCATTTGCCAGTGTCGCTCCATCTCCCTGAAATGTATAGGTTTTATACCTCTAGTAGTTCTTGTACTTCTTCTCATGATAGTTTCATTACTTTGTTTTACTTCTCTCTCTTTTGTATTTCTTTCTCTGAGAGACCTAGATCCCAGCTGTAATCATCTGTATTGTCTTGCATTATTTAATCTTCGTCTAAATTTTCCAAGTTATTCTGGCCCGCTTGATCCTGCATTACTCCGTCTTCTGATGTTTCATTCTGTAACAGTTGTTCTAATGAATCATTAACGGATGGAATCGTATCTATTTCTTCTTCATTTAGCTCTTCATATTCATCCTGGGTCCTTATTTGATCTGCACAGGATAATATACTGTTGCTGTTTTCTCTATTTATTATTGCTGTATTCTGCCCTTTCCGGATTAGTTTGTGGAATATGACATCGTTAGTAGAGCTCTAATTTGTCTTCCCATTAAAGCTGATGGGTTTTCTGGTCTTCCAGCATGTGGTATTGTGCAATAGCTTAAAAGCAGCCTCAGTAGAAAAACTTCTACATTTTCTTTTTGCTGAGAGCATGCTTTTAGTCCCTTTTTTACAGTCTGCCCCATTCTTTCCGCTAACTCATTCGACTGAGGATGATATGGGGGTGTCTTATACAGTTTACATCTTAGTTTTTCTAACCATAAATTAAGATCATCGTCACAAAATTCTGGTACATTGTCAGATACCAGGATTTTTGGCATGCCATTTTTGGAAAATATGACCCTTAAAATCTATTTTATCGTCGAATTTTTCTTGTCTAGCACCCGGATTATTTCAGGCCAGCCTGAAAAAGAGTCTACTCGAATTAATAAGAGCCCCACTCCATTAATATATGCATGATCCATATGCACCCTACTCCATGGCTCCACTTCTCTGGGCCACGAATGTAGAGTAGTCTGTATAAAATTTCTTAATTCTTTTCATTTTTTTGCACCTTTTTATATATTCTTCGACATCTCTTGAATATCCAGGCCACCATGCTTCTAATTGTATCCATTTTTGTGTGGCCGCTACTCCACAATGTATATCGTCATGTACACTTTTTATTACCAATTTTCTTTGTGTTTCTAGGGGAACTACCAGATCCCCATTAAAAACCACTCCATGTCTTATCATTAATTTATGTCTTATTTTTTTGTAGGGTCTTTCCGCCCTAGAACAATTTCTCTATGAGTTTTTTCTTATTCTCGATAATATCCTACTTAGTACTGGATCATGTCTAGTTTCCGCAGCTATTTTATCAGTCTCTACCCAATGTAAGAATGCATCTTCAAATTCTTCTTCTGTTTTATCTTTTGTCTCCTTGTCAATCTTGATAGAACGTCTACATGTGGAATTGAATTTCCTTTTACATATTCTATATCAAAGTCAAATGCCATTAATCTTATTACCTATCTTAGTATCCTTGATATCATGACTTTGGGTAATTCTTTCCTTGGATTAAATATAAACTAATGGTCTAAGAAGTGTCTTAACAGAAGTTTTTCCAATTAAAAATAGTCAGGCTTTAGTAGTTGTCCACAAGATAACTAATGCTTCTTTCTCTATATTTGAATAATTAAATTTGGTGTTCGTTAGTCTTCTTGATAAATACATCATCAGATGTCCTTCTTGTGATAATATTCCCGATATTGAATGTTCACTTGCATCTGTGGTTAACATCACGTCCTTTTTTGGATCAAACATTTTCACTACTGGTTTCTTTGCCATAATTATTTTTAATCTGTCAAAAGTTTTTTGTTGTTCCTCTAACCAAATAAATTCAATATTTTTTTCTTAAATTTGCAAATGGTTCAGTCAAGTCCATGTATTTTGGTAAATATCGCCTGTAAAAATTTACCAATCCCAAAAAAGACTCCAGTTCTTTCTTATTTGTAGGTGTAGCTACTTCTAGTATTTTTTCTATCAAGGCTTAGTCTGGCGATATGCCTTCTTTTGAAATGAAATAACCTAAAAAAGATATGTTACTACAATTGCTTACACATTTTTTTTCATTTATTGTCATTCCAGCATTTTTTAATCTATTTAAGATTATGTCGGTTTACTTTTTTAATTCCATTTTATTAGTGGCTCCTATGTATATATTATCTTGGTAACAAACCATATTTTTCATATTTCGTAAAACCTGTTCGATGACCCTTTGAAATATGGCGCTTACAGTTTTTATTCCATATGGCATCCTTTTCCATCTTAGTAACCCTATTGGCATATTTATCGTGGTTACTTCTTTGAAGTTATCGTCTATCGGTACTTGGTGGTATGCCGTTTTTAAATCTGTTTTTGCAAAAACATTCATTCCTGCCAGTGCATACACTGCAACTTCAACATTCAGTATGGGATACGAATTCGAACAGATTTTATGATTTATGCCTATTTTGTAATCTCCACAAATACATAAATCACCATCTGTCTTCCTCAACACTACAATGGGTGATGCCCACTTGCTACCCACAAGGGGAACATGTTCAAGAAGGTCTTGTTCTATTAATTTTCATAGTTTTGTTACTACTAATGGCAACAAATATACTGGTACTTTTCATGCCTCATAATAAGGGGAGACATTTTCTTTTAATTTTAAACTCGCTTTATAGTTTTTTAACTTTCCGATATTTTCCATTTTCATCTCATTAATTACTTTAGTAGAATTTATGTTAAGCAAATCGTTTCCAAGAAGTCCGTGGTTCTTTTTACAATTCATGACAATTATATATATTACTTCAATTTTACCTTCTAACTCCATGGAACATTCAAAGTATCCTAAAGTTTTTATGACCAACCCATCAAATTGGCGGAGTTGTAAACAGCCCTTTTGTAAGGGTGGCTTTCCAATGCGTTCCCAAAAATCTTTTGGTGTCAGTGTTACTTCACTCCCAGTATCCATTTGCATATCTAAATTGTAGTTGTTAATTTTAAATTTAATATAATGTCTTTTTTTTGTTCAATTTTTTTCTATATTCTTATTTTTTAATGTAAAGACCTCCATATTGGTTTCGTTCTCTTCAACTCTTTCAACATTTTTCTTTTTTACTTTGCATACTGCTTGAAAGTGGTTCTTTTTTAAGCAATTTTTACAGGTTTTTCCAAATGTTGGGCATTTTTTCTTTTTTATTTCGTGACCACATCCACAATACGAACATTTTATCTTTTTTACCATGTATGCCTTAGCGGATATTTGTTTCCTGGGTTGGCTTTTATGATGGTTGTATATCTGTATTAATTCTTGTTGCTGTATTAAGTCAATGCATGAATTTAAAGACATATTTCCTATTTGTAGTTTATCATCTGCAGTGCATCTTGCTCTGTAGAGCCCATTGATGACTTGTATACATTGGTCTAAAATGTATTCAACACTCCTCTTATTCCCTAATGCAAGTTTAACTAATGAATGGAGTCTTGAAATATCATTATTGGCAACACTTACTAGAAATCGCTTATGGAAAGAGAGGATTTTGCCAATTTTCAGAATTCGTTTTCTTTTGCAAAAGTTTTCAATGGTTAATAATTTTTTCTTTTTGCAATTTCTCAATTTTATGACAACTGATTATGTATCCGGTATTTGTTATTTATATGTAATGAACTGACATGCTTTATTGCTGCTCATTCCACAATATTTTTCACTAAAGTGGAATATTGTAAATCAGCACATTTTTTGTTAATATTAGATGCACCATCAAAAACTATAAAATTATCCTCAGCACATTTGTAGTGATTCAGGGCAGTTTTTTAAAACAAACTCTGAGGTAGTTAACAATTGTAACAGAAAATAAGAAAAAAATCCTTGTATTTTAGGTGTGTATCCTAAACAGAATTGCAATTGAGAGCTTCTGTTAATTTTTCTATCCTTATTTGGTTTAACTTCAGATTGTTTACAGGCTTTTTTAATTAAATTTTTCAGAAGTTTCGAAATTACAGACAAAGCATTCTCCAAAGCTATATCATTTTCATAAGAAGTTTGATTTTCAAAAGCAATATCTTCAAAAACTTCAATATTTTCAGCAAATACTTTTGAATCATTCTTTCACTCCAAACCCAAAGTATCAAAACTTTTGATACTTTGGGTTTGGAGTGAAAGAATGACAATAATGTTTGTTCAGGTTTCCTTTTCTCAACTTTTTTTAGTTTGATCTTCTGTTGCTGGTTTTCTCAGCTAATCTTCTACATCACTGAAGGGATATCGATGTTATACTGATTTAAAATCTTCTTACAACCAAGAGTATCACACACAAATTGATTAATATCCATGTTATTGTTGGACCAACTTAAACAATAAGAAACCAAATAATTAATATTTGGTGTTTGTGGACGAATGTTTAAACAAAATGACAAGATAAACAATTTAAAAAAAAAACTTTTTGTTATAGCCTTTTTTATCTATTTATTAATTTGGCCACTTTGTGAACTTGATTTATATTTTTTCTTTCAAAGTTGTTATATTCTTTGATTTTTAATTAAAAAACAAAACATTTTACTCAGAGTTTGTCCACATAGAATTCGATATTATTTTAGCTGTTATATCAGTTGCTATGTTTTTCTTACCCGCATTTACTCCAAGTCATTTACTTGTCTGCAATTGGCTAATAAATCCCTACTGTATTTTGTATAGGACAATTTAGCAATTGCAGTTGCCTTTGATTCTTTCGGCTCTGAAGCAGCTGTTTCATATGTGTGTAGTGATTGGTTAATTTTAACTAATCACATATTTTTAATGTAAAATCAGTTTTTCCCACGCTTTGTTCTGGAGCCTCTGTATCTCTTTATATTTGGCTACTTTTCGCAAGTTAGCTAGTAGACAACAGGATACAAAACGAATCCATGTAAGTTCTACTCAAACATTTTTAACGCACACATAGACACAGAACTTTGTAATCACAATTTTCTCTCTGAACATTTTCGGCAAGAACTTCTTTTGAACTTTTGACCAAAATTTGTGTTATTTACAATAACATTCAAAATAATTGTATTCTTCATGTTATTCATTTTTACATGAAAACCTTTCTAACAATTATAACAAATCTTTTCGGTGCAAGAAAAAAACTTTCCTCACTTAGTTGACTTTTTATCAACAAGCATTCAAAGGGGGAACAACTTTTTCCTCTTACTCTATGTATACTGATATTATATGCTTTGTTTGTTTATTGCTGTATTTTATTGAATATACATATATATTTATTAGTTACAAATTGGAGTTGTCTTTATTATCTTGAATCATATGTTGGACGAATCGTAATATAAATCGTAAAGGATCTAAAATTCCTCTACACCATTTTTTAGATTGTGAGCAGTTGATTATTCTCTGACTTTTCAATGTTTTCAGAGAAAAAGAAAACGTCTTTTGTTTTTTTTTGTTTTTTAAATCATATCACCCTGAGCAAGGTGGTAACACCACTGATGCACAGGGGGCTACGTAATAGTGAAAAGATTGGAAACGAGAAAGCCAGAAACCACATCCTAAACAGGGAACAAGGAATGAGCCTCTTTACCTGTTTAATAAACGTGGGTGGAGTGTGAACTGGGCGATAGTAGTTTAGTCTATCTACTCCAATTAAGTCTATCTAAGACCAAAAATGTATGTAAACAAACATTTACACTATAACACAAATATGAGTATATTTGAATACGGTTCTGTAGATGAGCCCTTAGAAAACACAGATAAACAAACTTTATAAGAATTCATATTTTTTGCAAATTTCAATATTTTATAAATAGATTTTCAAAAACTTTACAATGATAGTTTTCTCTGCAGGATCAGTTTGAATAAACTTTTAAGTTGAACTGTTTTCTTTAGTATGTAACCTCATGTGTGCTTACACATTTTCATTTTCTGAACATGCATCATCTGTCTTCAAAATTATATGGTTTCTCTTCAGTATGTTTTTGCATATGACATTTTAAAGTTGAAGTGATTGAAAACAATGAGCCACAAACCTGACAAGAATATGGTTTTTCTCCAGGATGTGATCTCATGTGTACTTTTAAACTTCCATTCTGTGAAAATGCAGCACCACATTATGAACAAGTATGTGGTTTCTCTCCAGTATGTTGTCGTATATGCATTTTAAATTTGCACATTGCAAAAACAATGAGCCACATACCTGACAAGAATATGGTTTCTCTCCAGTATGGGTTCGCATATGTCACTTTAAACATTAATTATCTGGAAATGCTGATTCACATATCTGACAAGAATATGGTTTTTCTCCAGTATGCGATCTCATGTGTACTTTTAAGTTTCCACTTGCTGAAAATGCAGCACCACACTTTTCGCAAGAATATGGTTTCTCTCCAGTATGGGTTCGCATATGTCACTTTAAACGTGGACTATCTGGAAATGCTAATCCACATGCTGACAAGAATATGGTTTTTCTCCAGTATGTAATCTCATGTGTACTTTTAAATTGCCATTGCGTGAAAGTAAAGCTCCGCAAACTTCACATGAATATGGTTTCTCACCACTGTGTACATACATATGTGCTTTTAAAGTTGAACTTTGTGAAAATGATGCTCCACATGTTTCACAAGAATATGATTTTTTTCTGATATTATCCCATGTGTACTTTTAAAGACCAACTTACTGGAAATGCAGCACTACAAGCTTCACAGGGATATTTGTCCTGGGTATAAGTTTGCATATGTTTTAATTTTGACCTATGGAAAAAAGATGAGCCACATGTCTGATAAGAATGTGGTCTTTCTCTATTATGTGATCTCAGGTGTACATTTACATTTCCAATTTGTGAAAATGAAGCAGCACACACTTCACAAGTATATGGATTCTCTCCAGAATGTTGTTGCATATGTTAATTCAAACTTGCATGTTGCAAAAATGATGATCCACATGCCTGACAAGAATATGGTTTTTCTCCAGTATGTGATCTCATGTACTTTTAAGTTTCCACTTGCTGAAAATGCAGCACCACACTTTTCGCAAGAATATGGTTCCTCTCCAGTATGGGTTCGCATATGTCGCTTTAAACGTGGACTGTCTGGAAATGCTGATCCACATACTGACAAGAATATGTTTTTTCTCCAGTATGTAATCGCATGTGTACTTTTAAATTTCCATTTCGTGAAAATGCAGCTCCACATTCTGTATATGGCTTCTCTCCAGTATGTTGTCATATATGCAGCTTTAAATTTGCACATTGCGAAAACAATAATCCACATACCTGACAAGAATATGGCTTCTCTTCGGAATGTTGTTGCATATGTGGATTCAAACTTGCAAGTTGCGAAAATGATGATCCACATGCCTGACAAGAATATGGTTTTTCTCCAGTATGTGATCTCATGTGTACTTTTAAGTTTCCACTTGCTGAAAATGCAGCACCACACTTTTCGCAAGAATATGGTTCCTCTCCAGTATGGGTTCGCATATGTCGCTTTAAACGTGGACTGTCTGGAAATGCTGATCCACATGCCTGACAAGAATATGGTTTTTCTCCAGTATGTGATCTCATGTGTACTTTTAAGTTTCCACTTGCTGAAAATGCAGTACCACACTTCTTTTTTTTTTTTTTAATCATCTCACCCCAAGCAAGGCATTCCACTGCCACTATTGCGCATGGGGCTACATAGGGGAAGGTAAAGAGAAGGAGTGGTTAGACATAGGGAATGTCAGGAGGAAGGTGATAGATGAGTAAGGATAGCGAGGATGAGGGTTAGGCAGATGGGAAGAGTGCTTGATAGAATGGGAACAGGTTAGTGTGTTAGGAGGTGTCTATTGACCTTACATTTAAACTCCTGGAGATTGTAGCCGTCAGGGAAGCAATCGTTTGGAAGAGAATTTTCGCAAGAATATGGTTTCTCTCCAGTATGGGTTCACATATGTCGCTTTAAACGTGGACTATCTGGAAATGCTGATCCACATACTTGGCAAGAATATGGTTTTTCTCCAGTATGTAATCTCATGTGTACTTTTAAATTTCCATTTTGTGAAAATGCAGCTTCACAAATTTCACATGAATATGGTTTCTCACTACTGTGTACTTACATATGTACTTTTAAATTTGAACTTTGTGAAAATGATGCCCCACATTTTTCACAAGAATATAGTTTCTTTCTGTGACATGATCTCACATGTACCTTTAAATCCTGGCTTACTGAAAATTCAACACCACAAACATCACACATATATGGGTTTTCAACAATTTCTGTTTGCATGTTCCTTTAAATTTAACTAGTATGAAAAAGCAGATCAAGAAATTTTATGAATTGTCCTGTATATGATTGTGCATATTTTTAAATTTAAAAAAGATGTCATGGAAATTAAAGTCCATATATTTTTCAAGTACATGATTTTATATTTTTATGTTAAACCTTTTATAAACTATGCTCCATAAACAAAACAAGGACTTTTCATTGTTTAAATCTATTTTTAAGTGTGAGCTATGTAAAAATCATGATCTACATGCCTGACAGATGTGTAATAGTTTTTAGTCTGTAACACGATATACTAATTAAATGCATATGCATATATTCCACATTGATTTCTTTTTCATGCATGCTACATATATTCAGTTAAATATTAATGGGCACATTTATAGACAATACTAGAATATAGGAATTAAGAGTATAGTTAGCAGTTTCCTGTTAGTGACCACATTATTTTTTAATGTTTTTAATCAGAATACCTGCTAATATTACATATGATTCTTCTCCTGTGTGGGTAGACACAAGTTAATTTTTGAATTCTTTAGAAAAACAACATTATAAAAGACAAGAAAATTTCTCAATGCATGTCATAATATGCAGAAAATTCAGATTCACAAAAATTTAAAAAAAGGAATGGCTGGCTTCATTTTGAAATGTCAAGTGAATTTTTACACTGATTTCTCTTAATTTTTTCTTGATTAAGCCTCTTATGAACTAGAAATAAGATTTAATTATGACTTTTTCCTGCTTGAAAAACTTGGGTCTGTTGCTACATCAAATATCTTCACTGATCTACAATGCTTCTATTATCTCATTCATCACATTTATTTATTCTCTAGGTTGGCACAGTTACCCTTGTAATGGATATCAAACTGACTCAAGTCAAATTTAACACATTTCAAGGCTCCAACCTGTCTCTATTCCATTAGTAAAATAAAAATTCAAAACAGGTACTTAATTGAAAATATTCTCTTTATAAACTTTCATATTTACTTTTATAATTCATCTAAGAATATTTCAAGAGTAAGTTTCAATCAAAAAAATTGTTTATTGTTATTCTTTACTTTTAGTTTTAATCTACATTTATTGGTGAGATGGCAGGAAGTGGTGTGGTAAATCATCATGTTCTCATAAAAAAATCCACGTTTGTTGACTAAAAATAATAAATTTTTACTTTTTTTTACTTTTCAGTAAATCAAAAAAAAATGTCAAAAATCTTTCTTGAATAACACTTCATGTGATTCTTGGTTATTTATGTACAATTACTTTTCATTTTTTATTTTCACTCAAAGTTTTTACATATAATTCACTTACAAAAATCATTTAAAAGGAAATTCCACTAAATTTAAAAGAAGACAATTTTTTTCGGAATATTTAATTTCTTACCAGAAAAAAATTAAAACCCCAATATTTTACATGAAATTAAATATTTTATTTATTAAGACGTTATTATTTAATTTACAAAAATGACCTAACCAGAAAATTAGTTATCTATATAAAAAATGTTTTAATAAATTTACTATTTAAACATTTTAAAAATGCATGTTATTCTATGAAATAAAAAAAGTTGATTAAAAGTTGATTTTAAGGCTTTCTGAAAGTTTGGGGAGGCATAAATAACTGAAAATCTACTTCATTATTAAAAAAATTTGAAAACTTAACCCAAACCAATATAAATAAATAAATGTATTTGAATTGCTTGTTCTTGTATCAATAATACAGTTATTGATACAAGGACAAACAATCAATTTTGAAAATATTTATGGAAAATAGTGGGTTTAGCCAAGACCTCCTATATATTACCTCGGTTTAGCTACATTTTTATTGATGTGTTAAAAATCATAAATGGGGTTTTAAGAAACTTACCTACTTTTCGGGATATATGTTCGTCAACTGATATTTGTTTACCCTTTTACATGTTGTGTAAATCTTTCCACTTGGAATTTACCTTGTTATTTATATCATACCTGTGATAATAGTGACTAGTGGTGACGAAGATTCGAAAAATACTCACAAGGAAAAATAACAGTGGATGTTGAAAATTCGAAAAGAACTCACAAGGAAAAACAGTATAAAAAAAAACCTCCAACAACAACAGTGACGACCAAAAAAGTCTATACTGTAAGAAGAGTAATTTTTTGTTTTCGTCAACTATAAAAAAAAAAAGTAAAAATAGCGAATAATACTTTTTTTTTTAACCAGTTGCTGGATTAATCTATCAGAGTCGAATGTACAGTTGGATTTTTATATTTGTTGTAAGTTGAATAAATTAATATGGAGCAGTTGTTGGAATTTTCTCAAAGCTTATATATTGCTATGCAAAAGCAATATTTATTTTTGTATTTCTATAAAAAACTGTGGCACAAGGCCAAAAATAGTGGTTGGGGTAGGCTGGTCTTCAGCTATCTTAATATCATACCTAGCTAGACTCAATCACTGACCCAAACATTCCGCAGAATTCCTTACACCAAAACAACACTTTCATACTTAACTTTTCTTACGACATCCACCATAATACCTCAATGTCTCCATGAAGTCCTAGCTAGAAACCCCATATGTACAACTTTGTCTGTATGTGTGTGTGTGTGTGTGTGTGTGCAAGGGGAATAACAATTTAAAAATATCCCAATGATTATTTACATGCAGAAACAACTATGTACAAGAAACTAAACAAAACTGTGTTAGTAATGAACCCCCCACATGTTCTAAATTGTAATAGATATATCCATTAACTGGACGAAATCTATGTGGGACTATAAAGATATAGACCAATTATTCATTCAAACACTTACACAAACATACACTCATTCAAACACAAAAACAAATACAAAAATCACACCCGAAATACAAAAGGCGACCATTACCCACCAGAGAACTGACATATCTAGTCACCTAAACAGAGGGAAGGGAGGGTGAATTAAACAAAGAAATAAGGACAGAAATCAAACAGGGCGATGACCATACACACCCTAGCTAAATAAATCAGAAAAGAAAATTTAAAAACAAAATCAGGCCTAATCTAGTTTATAACTAATGTTCAACACAGAACAATATCCTTATGCCTAATCGGCATCGAAATGCCACTCCAAGTCGGCTCCTCTTACTCAGCACAAACACGCAAGATTCACCCACCTTTTGCCGAACTCTGATGGAGGGAGCTGCTGCCTTTTTGTCTTAATCTTGACTTTGAGCTGATGCTTAAAGAACAAGATCTGTTGGGAAGAGGTGAACTTCTCATCCCCATAGATCTCCTTCTGGCGCGTCTTCCAAATCACGACTCTCATTAAGAATAGCAAGCATAAGAACGCATAATGTTCAGCCTTTGTCAATGGCGGCACCACATTGCTACAGACAGAACTGGCCTCAAGGGCAAAGAACTTTCTGTGAAGCATGCGAACCATGATACTTTCAACAAAATGGCACAGTGATACTTTATTTTTTTTAATCATATCACCCCGAGCAAGACAGTAACGCCACTGATGTACAGGGGGCTATGTAAGAGTGAAAAGATTGGAAATGAGAAAGCTGGAAACCACATCCTAAACAAGGAAACAAGGGATTAGCCTCTACACCTGTCCCTGCACTGAAAAAAGGCGTGATCAAGAGTCTCCATCTCCCCAGTACAATGCATGCAGTTTGGTGTCTTCTTCAAGTTCGCTGAAAATAGTCTTTTGCCAACCCAAAGGCCCCTATGGATCCCTAGCCAAGTGAGAGATGCCTCATCGTTAGTGAGACATTTCAACCCGGGCACCTAGGGCCATACTGAGCGAGCCTCCCGCTTCGTAAGACCAAGCTCATCAATCAAATCATCCTGAACTGATTCCCTGACTAATGCATGATATAATGCCTTACGAGACAATGCCCGGGTGTCGGAGAGGCCTTCTGTTGCCTGCAGGAGTCATTTCAGAGCTATACGACATTCACAATAGAAGGGGCACTCGCATGGGGGTAAACGGTGTGCCTCTACCTCAGACGAGTGCACATTTCTCATGGATGGGAAGTTCTTGCGAGCGTTTTCTTTCCAGAATTTGCCTTCCCCCTCCGTCTGCTGACACATTTGATCCAGGAACTCAATGCGAAGTTTGTGTTGATGTATCTCAATACTAGGCATATCCAGACTGCCCTCAGAAGGGTTGAGGCGACAGATCTCGAAGTACCTTGGAGGACTTGCCTTCCCACAAGAAGGAGAACAACATCTTGACTAATTTGATTAGTATAGTAGACGAAAGAGGCAGTACAGAAAGTCAGTAAAGGAGAATCGGGTAGATGTGCGAGGCACAAACTTCCGCTCTTCCCTTTAAGGAAAGATTCCTCTAAGATCACAAAGAAATTGCGACCTCGGCCTTCTCCTGCACCGCCAACCAATTCATCTCCAACTAGAAATCAGGATTGAACCAGACACTGAGTATCTTGATCGGCCCGTCCGTCCAGAAGAAAGGTCCGGGTAGAGAAACTCCCTTCCACGCACCCAACCACAAACCAACAGCAGTTGATCTTGGCCCCGTCACCATCTCATACTCTCTGATTTCTTTGCTGACTTCGTTAATCTCGGCCTTGCGCGACACCAGAACCGAAATGTCATCAGCATAGGCGGAGTACCTGGCCGAGGTGATAGCACCAGGTAGTGAAATTCCCCACAAGACCGGATTTGCCTTTAACTTACGAAGGAAAGGTTCCAATGCAATAATGTACAGTAAAAGCAATAACGGACAATCTTGATGAATGGAGCGAGACAATATTAAAGGTTCCGATCAAACCCTATTCACCTTCACCAGCGCACTGGAAGTTGCATACAAAAGACGGATCCAGGAGCAAAACTACAGCCCGAAATCAGCAGCTGAAAGGACAGCCTATAGAAATTGATGGTCAACCCTATCAACTGCCTTGGACTGATCTAAATTGATCAGTGCGACTTCACTGTCGACTTGCTCCATCTGAAGGTTGTCCTGAATAGTCCTGCCCTTTACAGCAGAAGTCCATTCAGAGCCAATCAGACGAAGCAGGACAGCCTGCCAACGGCCGGCTAAGACCTTGGCTAAAATCTTTAACTCTGTATTTAACATCATTAAAGGCCAAAAATTACTTAACCCATCCCCACTATCACTATGCAACAACAGCAGAAACAGTGGGAAGAGTAAAAAAAATTAATGCAACAACAGCAGAAGGAACAGTTAGACTTACAAAAATAAATATTAAAACAACAGGAAACTTTGCAAAACATACTAGCAAAACAAGTAGAGAAAAAGGAAGGATCAAGAGTCTTCTCTTTTTAAGGTATTACTAACTGACTTTCAGAATTCCACTACAACCCTATGGATGGTATAACGCTTCCAGTGTACTTCAGAAGGTACGAAACAATTTTTTTGAAAAGACGCCAGTTATGGTCCAATGAAGAAAAAATTATGTTATTATTACAAAAATTAGGTACTCGGGAAAACAAAGTATACAAATTTCATCCAAAGAAATGATTAAAAAATTGGCGAAAATATTTGGCAAATTTGACAGTTTATTTCACACGCGTTATAAATGCCTAAATATTATTAAAGATGATTTTTTCTTATACACTGGAAAAGTGAATTCACAGTGTGAATTATTCAAGATCAAGGAACTTATTGAAGACATGTTTAAGTGTCTAATCTTTGTTCAAGGGTTAACTGCAACAAAAGATAAAGAAGCTTATTCAAGAATACTCTTAATTGTGGAAAAAGACACGGAAATAACTTTGCAAAAAGTGACAGAGGAATGCTGAAAGTTAATCAATATAAAACGGGATAATATAAGTATAGAAGAGAAACATATAGCCCAGGTCAGTCAGTTAAGTGCCATACGTGATACACGCTTGGGTGATCATGTCTCGAAAGAGACCTGACTGACTGGGCAGAAGATTATCCCGCAGTAGGTTGCCATTGCTTTCTGCGGTAGACTGGTTGCCGACCAAGGCTATAGAACCCGATCTGTCCTGCTATTTAACCCATAACTGGAAGGAAGAGACGGATTAATACCTTTCCCAAGGGTATTTGTGTGTAAGTGAATACAATGGATTCAACTGGAATTCGAACTCGG
The DNA here is from genome assembly GCA_037127315.1 of Ascarosepion bandense. NCBI lineage: Eukaryota > Metazoa > Mollusca > Cephalopoda > Sepiida > Sepiidae > Ascarosepion > Ascarosepion bandense. The sequence goes on along the minus strand of JBBBDQ010000426.1, from coordinate 731,628 downwards.
CTCCCTGGTTTCTCGTTCCGAGCCGATATCCACTGTACCACAACGCAAATCCCAGGTACAAAGGGTTAAACAACGAGTCCGCAAAGAACTAAAATATTACTGCAAAGCATGTAGAGGAATAAATCATGTTACAAGTAACTGTTATTTTAAAAATAGATGTTATGAATGCTGCTGAAAAGGTCATAAAGCTACAGTATGCAAAAAGAAAAATTACCAGAAGTCCCAAAGGATAAATACAGTTTAATCTAAAAAAGATATGAAGAATTATGGCAAAAGAAAGTATGTAGGCGTTAAAATAAATGGTCAAACTATAATCTGTCTACTTGATACTGGAAGTGACACATCTATAATCGATGAAGTAACATGGAAGAAATTGGGATGACCAAAATTACAAAACACTGAGAAAATTGTTAAAGGTGTTTCTGGAAGAAATTTAAAATTCAAAGGAGAATTTACCGTGAAAGTGTCAATTGACGATAAGACGTAGAAGGCAAAAATCTATGTCATATCTGGAAGAAATTCAAACCTATTAGGTATCGACTGGATTGTGCTATTTAATTTATGGGAAAAACCAATTACTACATTTTGTAGAAAATTAAATGTAGCTGGTATAGAGAAATCCAAACAGACAGAAAAATTTGTTAACAAACTGAAAAATGAATTTTCTGATTGATTTGGTTGTTGTACTAAGATGGAAGTAAAATTAAAACTAAGGGGCAAAGTAAAACCAGTTTTTAAACCTAAAAGAAAGGTACCATTTTCATTGTTAGAAATAATAGACAAAGAGTTACAAAGACTAGAAGAAATTGGAGTCATTAAAAAAGTAGATTACTCGGAGTGGGCTTCACCCACAGTGTACGTAAAAAAAAAAATAAGAAAATAAGAGTATGCACTGACTTTTCAACAGGATTGAATGAAATTCTAAAAGACCACATCTATCCACTTCTTATAGCAGAAGAATTTTTTTTCAAAGTTGAATGGAGGCAAAATTTTCTCGAAAGTTGATTTATCTGAAGCATATTTGCAAGTCAAAGTTGAGGAAGAATGTACCAAATATCTAGCTATGCATAGAGAGTTATATACCTTAAAACATTTGCCTTTCAGGTTGAAAGTAGTACCGTTTTTATTTCAACAAATTATGGATACTATGTTGGCCGGTCTAAAATTTGCAATGACATATTAATAAAGAGCGAGAATTTAGAAGAACACAAAAATCATGTTCGAGAGGTATTCAAGAGAATAAAGAAATACGGATTTAAAGTGAGGCGAGAAAAATGTGAATTCTGCATGAACAAAATTGAATATTTGGGTCAGATAATAAAGGAAGAAAGAAAGAATGCCTAACCCAAATAGAACAGAATCTATAAGAAATATGTCTATACCAGCTAATGTAACAAAATTACAATCAATCCTTGACTTGGTTAATTACTACAGTTTGTATATTCTTAAAATGCACAAGTTGAGAGCACCGTTAAATGAATTATTAAGGAAAGGTAAGAAATGGTGCTGGACAAAAGAATGCAAAGAAGCATTTCAAAAAATAAAAAAGTCCTTATTTTCAGATTTAGCATTACGATCCAAAAAAGGAATTAATTGTAGCGTCAGATGCAAGCGAATATGGTATAGGTGCAGTACTTTTACACAAATTCAAGGATGGATCAACAAAACCAATTGCACATGCGTCAAGAGCCTTACTATCTGCAGAGAAAAATTATAGTCAAATCAAAAATAAGGGTCTGGCAACGATATATGCAATAAAAAATTTCACAGGTTTATTCATGGTAGATCATTCATTTAGCAAACTGACCATTAACCACTACTGTCAATTTTTGGTTAAAAACAAAAGCCATGCCAACCCATACTGCAAATAGGTTACAGAGATGGAGTATTGTTTTGCTCAACTACAATTTCCAAATGCAATACCTGCCATCAAGTAAAATCGCAAACGCAGATGGTCTATCTAGATTAATCCCAAAAACCTCTGAATTGTTGAAAGAAACTGTTATAGCAACACTAAAACAGGAAAAAGAACTAATGGAAGTACTTGTTAGCACCGTTAGAGAGTTACCAGTAATACTGGAAGAAATAAAAAAAAGCAGCAAAAATGGATGAATATATTACCAACATGAACAAGTAAGTAAGGTGGAATGAAAAGAAGAAAAAAGGATTAAGAGTGTCTCCATTTTCAATATGCGATGAAATGCTGATGTATGCAGATAGAGTTGTAATACCACATGTCCTACAAAAAAGAATCTTGAAAGAATTTCATATGGGCCATCCTGGAATCTCCAGAATGAAGTCGTTAATGAGAAGTTACGCTTATTGGCCTAGAATGGATCAGGATATAGAAAATATGATAAAGCAATGCAAAGGTTGTCAACTTGCAGCAAAAGTACCACCAATGAGGACCCAGCCCTGGCCAAAAATGGACGTTCCTTGGATACGTATTCATACTGATTATGCAGGACCATTAAGTGGATACTATTATCTAGTAATCATAGATAATTTTTCTAAATGGCCTGTAATTTATAGGTACAAACACCCGACAGCTTCAAACACTATAAAAGCGTTAGACAAAGTATTTAGTCATTTTGGAGTACCAAATACAATTGTAAGCTACAATGGTACCATGTTCACTAGGAGAGAATTCAAAGATTACTGTGATTCCTTGGCAATCGAACACGTAACAACACTGACCTATAACCCTAGGTCAAACAGAGCAGCAGAAAGATTTGTCGACACATTTAAGAGTGCATTAAGAAAGAATAATAGAATCGACGCTGAAGAAAAAGGCATACAAAAGTTTCTAGCAGTATTATAGGATAAGACCAAATCAGAGTACACATGTTAACTTGTCACCTGCAGAAATGATGTTTGCAAGAAGAATATGTTCAGTTTCTGACAAGATATTACCAAGTAAGAAAAAGAAAATTTATATGAAAACAAATGCAAAGTTGAAAACGTATAAAGACAGCAATAATGTTTTTTTAGGAACTATCAAGCAGAAAAGTGTTTTTGGGAGAACAGTACAGTTACAAAAAGAATTGGAAGAATGGTCTACATAATAAAGAAAAAAAATTTTTCTGCAAAAGACATATAAACCAGATGAGACCCTGATCCATAGAAACCATTGAAAATGACAAAGAAGTATCGATGACAGTGTTATACGATGCTTTTCATTTCAATCCCCCCATTAATAGTGAAGTACCGATGGAGGTAACATCAACTCCAAAAATCGCCGATTCTCCAAAATCTGAAGGTATACCAACTCAAAATGCGAGGAGAAAAACTGATAGGAAGAGGAAAAGGATTAATTGCTTATGTCCAAATCCAAAGAGAAAAAAATATTAAAAGCAAAATTCTAGGGAAGAATTTAGCTCAGGGGAAGGTGTTATAATTGAATATCCTATCACCCCTGACAGTTGACTCTCCAAAGAGAAGTAAGGAAGTATGAGACGATTTGACTTCTGTTTTCATTCCATCTTGATTTACCATGTTATTGAACTCTGTTAATACTTTCCCGTACAATAAACTCTGTTATTTGTTTACCCTTTACGTGTTGTGGAATTTACCTTGTTTATATCATACCCACGATATGACAACAAATATACTTTTATATAAAAAAATGACAATGAAAATATTTATTTAAAAAAGTGTCTGGAATTAATGTTAAGATAACATGATCAAGTATCAAAAACTCGAAAAACAAACTAGTTATGAAAAATAAAATGTAGGAAAAATTAAAGTAGTATCAAAGGAAATTAAATTTAATTTGACTAAAATTTCTCACCAAAGATATACCAGTATAAAACCTGATGAAGGATTTCACAATTAGAAGAAACATTTGCTGCTTGTAAAAAGAGGCCCCCAAAAGTACAAATTTTGACAATACCTCCAAAAAGCTGGAATATTTGTGGTGATACCATCAACCAAGCAAAAGTGAGCAAACCGGATGTTGGCTCTATGCCGACCAGAAAGCTAATGAATAAAAAGTCGTCGTGCACATCCAGCTCCGCGCAGATGTTCCAGTTGAAAAATAAAAATTAATCAAATATCAAATTACCATTTTTATTTATCAGCCATTGAGAAGCCCGGAACCAAATACAAGGATGAAATTCGAAACTAGCTGCATTTGATCCAAAAATGCCAATATAAAAACGCTTCCTGAGACAGGCACAGACAGAGGAGAAGAGTGTAATTAGTTTCTTCCTTGACATATGTCAAGCGGCTACTATGTTCGTTTCCTTCTTCCTGCTCTGTTCTCAAAGTACTAACTGACCTTTTCTAAGACATTCCACAAACCAACTTGCTGACCTACTGACCTTAGAAACGGCAACTTGATAATGAACATTAATCATACTACCCAGATTTTTACCTTTCAGCGTTATATCTTCCTTGAACATTCTTTTATCTCCTTCAGCTCATTATTATCCACAATGAACTCTTTCTAACTTCCGTTGGACCTTTATTCCAAGTATTGTTTTAATTATAAAACATTAATTGAAATGTATATGTATAAATGTTATTTTACACTCAAAATTGCCTTTCTTAAATTTATAATCTTTTATGAATTATAGTGGGCTATCTTCCCACAAGGCCGAATTCCGTTAACCTACTACGGAATCCTACTACTCCTCACTACAAATGAAATAAGAGAAGAGATACCCGCTATATATTCAAAGAATTAAAATGAAATTTGGTACCAGAACATAAATGACAAGACAACCTCAAAACTTGTAAATGGACAAGGAATATTAATTCTACTAAATATTAAAAAAATGTAGATCCCCACAAGAGATGATTGATGAAGTTGTGCAAAGTGATACCTGAAAAAATGACTATAAAGACAATCTTAAAGAATGGTAGAAAAGTTCAGGAACAAAAATATCTTGTACTCTGTAAACAGGAAGAGGCACACCAATTATTTAAATAAAAAAATCCAGAATTTGTTTTGAAAAATTTGCTGAGCTCAAACCAAAAGAGTATATCCTAGCAGGTGTTGCCAGAACATACTGTGTCTGTTTTTTACAATACATGAAAATATGAATGATGACTGTGAGGTACACCGACCCAAGATTGACAATAGAATTTAACAGAATTTAACACCAATGCGTAGCAGCTATTACATGCAATGAAGCAACATGTTACAAACAGTACCTAACTGATAGAAAGACACTGCAAAATATATCATAATCTAAAGAAGAATTTATTGAAAATTTTTGTATAGGCCTTCAAACCTTGAAAAATCATGATTTCATTGCAAAAGAACAGTCAAAATGTTATTCTAATAAAAGTTTTTTGATGGATGATGAAGTCATTTGCTGCAGATTTTGCTGAAAATTATTCATTTATTTTTCAAGATGCTGAACAAGGCTTCCACTGGAATAATTCTCAAGTCACATTATATCTATTTGTCAGTTATTATAGAAATGACAGAGATGGAGCATATTAATGTTGTTATTATATCAGACAGTCTCAAACGTAACACAGTAGAAAGAAAATTCAAAAGAAAATTTACAGATGTACTGAAAAAAAATCTTAATTTTAAAATAAAGAATTTGATCTATTTCTCTGATGGTGCCACTTCACATTATAAACATTCTATCAATTTTTTTCTATCATTATGTTGACTTTAGTATTAATGCAGAGTGCCACTTTTTGCTACATCTCATGGAAAAGAACAATGTAATGGTTAGGTGTCACTATTAAGAGATTAGCCTACTACTAATCTCTTATAATGAACAAATAAGGACACCAAGACAATTGTTTGATTATGCAAGAAAAACATTTCAGGCATAAATATTTTGTATTCCTCAACAAAAGAATGGAAAAATGAAGCAGACATCTTAAAAAATAGATTAAAAAAAATGGCTCAATAAATACAAGACCTCAAAAACTACACAGTTTTATTCCTGTGTCTCAGGAAGAGGTAATCTTGATCTTGAACAGCAGAAATAATTGACATGTACATCGGCCCGTGGACGAGGTCAACAAAAGAACAAGGGCGACTGACAGATATATCTGGCTGTAGATGACATCAAAGTGCAAAGAAAAAAGCGACAGCCAGCTTGAAAAGCAATTGACCGCCAGGCGTGATTGACAGATGCATCCGGCTGTATAAGTCAACAAAGCAACAACTAAAAAAGCAAAAATGCGTGAGAGTTTTAAGACTATATAAAGTCTATAATTTTTGGCTGAAGAAAGAGAACACCTGCTAGCTTCCAATTCCCAATGGCTCCTCATGTGCACAACTCTCTTCAGCTACCCATCTGCTCCACACAAGTATCTCAGAAAAGAGTAAAAATATAAGATTATACTTTTATATATACGTGTTCCTCATTGTCTGTCAGGATGGTTGTTGTTTTCCAGCAGTGTAACATACAACATACATGATTTGGTGTGCAGTGACTTGCTGTTTTTATTTTTTAAATAACAAAAAAAACATAGATGGATACCAAACCTAGTTAACATCTACAAAAACACTAGATGATTGTGGTATAACAGACGACATCAAAGAAAGGTAGTTTCATGTAAGAGAGACCACAAAGTTTTCACTGTATTACTTGCTCTATAACAGTTATGTTACTTTGCCTTTGGATAATATACTGAATCCTCATTGTATATATTATGGTGATGAACATCACAAAATCGCCTACAGAAAATGCATCGTAGTTCCACTTTAGTTAGGAATAACGTAAAAAAAACAAGGAAAGCTATTACAGATAAGTCCCTTAGTAAGACTAAGGATGTAGAGTTTAAGGTTAGTGATTTGGCTCACTATAAGATCCATCATAAGAAAGGGAAGTTGGACATGCACTGGCAGCCATATTATGTTAGTTGAAAAAACTGGCTCCATCTCTTATTGAATTAGAGATCAGTTAACTGGATCAGTTACTAAGATGCAAGTTGAGCATCTTTGGGTGGTATCCATTGAGGAATGGAAAATTTCCACTACAGAGAGGCTATTATGAAAAGAGTATTGGCTACTCCAGTAGAATCTAGGGATTTTAACAGCAAATCAGGGGTAGAACAGGTTGATTTTCCAGCACACAAGTGTCAACACCAATATGAAAAATCAGATGATGAGTCTGATGTCCCATTAATGGAGTGCTGTATCAGGACACAACATAAAATGGCTGATAAAATGGGTCAACTCTTGATAAAGTGGTTGAGATGGGAGGCACAACTAGTTATTCATCCACTCTCAAGGATGATTGCCCAAAGAATGGAATATTGGAGTCATATAGATGAGAAAGTTTCTGATGGATCAACTGGCAGTAAAGTGATGACATCCAAATAAAACAAACATCAATTAGGGAAAAAAGAACTGACATACCTGTATGTTCCATAGATTAATGCAAGACTAAGGAGCAATTGAAAAGTTTTGTAGACTTACTAGCAGGTATGCTGTATGATATGTTAGTTGGGAGTTAGGAAATGTAGGTGATATGATTATTCCTCCAAACAAATCGTATGGTCATCAACAATTGGCCCTTAAATAATTTTCTTCATTTTTTTTTTTTTGTTTTCTCAGCCAGACTTTAAATGAGATGTACTACAGATAATGGCATTTTTTTCTGTGTTCAAACATAGTATGTTTAAAATTAAGAAGTTACATGTGCAACACTAAAATCAAGCAGAGGCACGCATGGTGTTAATTGAAGGTCATTTACCTGGTGTTAATTTGAAAATTGAGGCATGGCTACTGCCTAAGATCGTATGGTCGAACATCGAGATGCCTATTTGTATGATTCAATGCAGAGAAAAACAAACTTTTGAACATTACGAAAATTTCTTCTGATGTGTATGTTCTTAAAAAAACAACAAAAAAAAACACTATGCAATGAGGACATTATGAGAATGGAATAATGAACATGAACATTGTTGGGGTTGTCAAATTTGGGACTTGATTTTATATTCCAAGACAGAAAAGAAAAAGAAAGAAAACATTTTTGTTGTTTATATGCTGTTGTGTGTGTGTGTGTGTGTGTGTGTGTGTGTGTGTGTGTGTGTGTGTGTGTGTGTGTGTGTCTTTGCACAATTGCCTTAATTGTGTGAGGTAGTGAGGATGAAGGAGAGATTAAGTTAAAATGTTCACATGTGAACATTTTGAAAAATGGGATGGCAAGAAGCGTAATATATTACCTTGAACAGCAGAGGTAATTGACAGGTACATTTGCCCACAGGTGAGGTCAACAAAAGGACAAGGGTGATTGACTGATATATTCGGCTGTAGATGATGTCAAATTGCAATGAAAAAAGTAACAACCAGCTTGTGAAGTAATTGACCGCCGGGTGTGTTTGACAGATATATCTAGCCGTATATAAGTAAACAAGGTGACAACCCGAAAAAGCAAAATGCATGGGAATTTTAAGACTATATAAATTTTTGGCTGAAGACAGAAAAATCTCACTGGCTTCCAACTCTCGATAGCCTCTCCATATGTACAATCTCTCTCCAGCAACCTTCCTTCTTCACACAAGCATCACCAACAAAGAATAAAAATATAAGACTATATTTTTATACATATGAGTTCCTTGTTGTTTGTCCAGATCCAGCGGTAGTATATAATGGTAGAAGTAAAAACAGTGTCAACTCAGGATCAAAGAAAATTAGTTAAAATTATAAAATAGGACAATATAGAGCTCGAAAACATTAAAAATTTGTTACAGCAAGGTATGATAGGAATCAGTAATTAAGATGTGTGCTTGAAAAATATCCGAATAATGAAAAGTTAAAATTGACATTTCTACAACTGAAGAGCCATTCCCCATTTTTTGTTATTCATTACATCCAGGTACATTAATTTTAAATTATTCTGATATTCTTAATTTAGTTGATCCAATAACTGACAATGGAAGAACTTATAAACTTTTGAAAATTGAGATGAAATACACTTCAAATATTTCAGGAAAGTGAATTTCTTGAAATAACCTTAAATAAAGATACAATCAAAGTTGGTCGTGAAAAAAAATTTGAGAGAAAAAGTAAGTGGTTTGCATATCCAAATTTTTATTTTCTATTTAAACATGTATTCCAACAAGAAAAATTAGTTAGTCTCTTTGGAAATGTTATTAATGTTTTTTAAATATTCATTTTAATGTATCACTTTTTCAGATCAAAACTTTTTTTTTTAATTATATAGAAAAAGTATTTAGTGTATCATGTTAAATGTCAACAAAAACTTATTAACCATTAATATCATTTGTTACAAATTTTCCTATTATTGTTATCTTAATATTATTTCATGTCACTTTTTAAATAATTATTTTCATTATGTCACTTTTCATATGAAAGTCTATTTGTTGTATAATAAAAATGTAAACAACATCAAAAATGAGGTTGCTTATTTTCCACTGAATTGGTCAACATTTAACTAGAAATAACACAAATTCTGTTGATCAGAGTTCTTATGAATCAGCATTCAAAGAACTTTCTGAACTCAAAAGTCCACCGCAAAATTCTGTTTATATCTTGCCATAAAGCAAACATATTTGCTGTCAAATTTCCCAAAAAAATTAAAGATACACTTTTTGAGACATTAAAGGTCAAATGTTAAATTCATGGTCAAATTATTTTATTTGACCTTTAAAAAAAATACATAGATCAGCTATTAGATCTATCCAAGTACTTTAAATTAGTATATGATTTAGCTTTGTAGTGAAAAAAAATATGCAATATTGATATTTAACCTTTGTGACTATTTTTCAAAATTCAACATTTTGGCAAAGGTCAAAAAATCATATCTCAAGAAACCTTTGATCTAGAGATGTAAAATAAGTACCATTCAATTTCTATCATGATGGTCAGACCCTTGTTAATTTGACACAGAACGTGTCATATATAAAACTGCTGTGTATATACATACACACAATGTTTGCTTGCTTATAATTCCTTTTGTATATCTTGTTGTATCCTTTAAAGAGGTTACAAACAGACAAGGTGTTACTTGAGTGAAAGAACAGCAACACATGCATAGATGAAAGAAAAGAGGTTTATTGTAAAGAGAATACAATACGGCAAGGCAGGAAATCTAGTAGCAGGCTAGTAAGTGCTGAAGCAAGTCACTATATATGACTATTAATATAGTCAGTCAGCACAGACAATAGGAAATGTGGGACTTTCCATTACAGTATAAACATATTTCTTATATTGACATACTAACCAGAAACTACAGCTATAATGCATATACTGCTCATCCAATCATAGAAGTTTTCCTAAGTGTGTTTCCAGTACACAGTAAATGAACCAGTAATATTGAAAAACAATAAATATTTTCATTTTTTTCAACCCTATTGTCATGGTGCAAGAGACTGTTTTAGTGGATTTTAAATTAGGCTTACTACAGACTGTGTTTCTACAAGGTAACCAAAAATAATTCCTTGGTGTTTTTTACATCATGTTGGAAGAAATGATCACCGATACACAAATGAATGTGCCACATGCTGGGAAAGTGGTTGAAATGGGGAAGTGCTCTTGACCAATCCATGTGCATTGCGCACACACATAATTCATAGGTTGAGCAGAAACATGGCAGTGTCAAAGCAGCTTGTTCAGTGTTGTCGAGTTTATGACTTCAAGTCTTTGGGGATAATGCTGTGAGTGAACACATCACCAGACATTGATTCAAGAAGTTCAGATTGTGTTTTCTGTCTCTTTGTGATAAATCCTGCAGCAGCCGGCTACATGTTCTGGAAGACGAGGACCTAAAAACAGCCATAGAAGAGTATAAAAGCCAACTTGTGGCAAGCTTGTCAAATACTTCCAGGTTTCTGATGAAACAGACATCACCTGCACCATATAGGGAAGGTATACAAGTTGAGCAATTACACTCCCAGGTGTGCCAGACATTGATTGTTACTATAGGACTCTATGTCTTATACCACAAGACCACCTCTACACCCACACATGATCATACTCTGGTGGACTAGTTGACAAGTGATGCACTATGAGCTGCTACTAATGGGCCAAACCATCATTGTGGACATGTTCTTGCAGTAACTGGAATATGTGTAACAGGCGCTGAAGCAGAAAGAGCCAGTATTGGTAAATTGCAAAGGTATACTATTTTTCCTTGACAATATCATGTGGCATGGAATATCTAATAGCGACACTATCTACCTTACTCCATACACCTTGCACCAACAGTTTACCTCTTCTTTCATTTCCTGTACATCTACCTTCATGGGAAATCCTTTGCAAATGAAGCAGACTTGCAGCAGGCATTAACAAACTTCTTTGGGTCCAAGACACCTGATTTTTACTGCGAGGCCATTTAGTGGCTGGAGGTACATGGGCAAATGTTAGGGATTTGCTGTGTTTTCCCTCATGAATCAAATATTGCAAGGACTTTTTTGTTTATTTTGTATTAAGAATTAAGACTGATATCATACTGGGATTAAAATTAAAGTTGAGTTTAGATTCAAGCCAAGAATGAAATTTCAAGAATTATGAGTTTTACTTAGTCTAGCATGGGTCCATAAGTGATAAGCCACCTCCAATCTTAAAATTACAAATCATGTTCAACGTTGCTTAATGCAGTGAACAAAAGATAATTTTTTCAATGTTTTTTACTATTTTGAGTGCTTAGAAGCTAACACTAAAATGTATATTTTTTTCCTAAAATAAAAGTGCTATTCTCTGCTTTTAAAATTTATCAAAAATCAGGGAATTATCTGATTTAAATGAATAGGTTATTAGAAAACTTTGTGGAAATATATTTTTTGATCAGTTGCCTCTTCATCTTTCCACACTTAAAATTGTGTGGTGATGACAAATAATTTGTATACTTTTATAGTTAATTGCCTGAGGATATCATCTCAGTAAAAAAATTTTGCAATATCAACCATAATAATTTTGGAAATTTCTTCTGAAACCTTATAAAAATAATTCAAAATAACTCAGTAAACATTGTTTGTTGAGAGTTGATGCTTGTATAATTTAATGAAATATTATTTTCCTTCAAATTTGACAGGGAAAAACTACAATGAATTTTTGAAAAATTTACTTGTAATTTTTCAATGCAATTTTGAAATCCTGTTTGCTGATGACAAAAGATGACAATTTTATTAAACAAATGTAAAGCTTAATGCTATTTTTGAATGTGAAATATTTTTAAAACAATTTTATTTTTACAACTTTATGCAGAAAATAGGAATAATTCAACAATTCTGGAATTATTACCCTAATGTTAAAAATAATTATGCATGATGTTTTTAGGTGTATAGAACTTTTATGACATTAATTAACAAAAGAAATCAAAGTGAAGGTGGTCAATTAACAGGATAAAATTCAGTAATCAATGTCTCCTAATTGTTTTATAGTAGTACAATTACTAGTACTTGGAGGACCATGTCTTGAAACAACTGATGAGACAGGTTTTCCAGCAGTAGGTTGCCATTTCCTTATGAAGTAGATTGGTTGACAACCAAGGCTATAGAACCAAATTTGTCCTGCAAATTAACCCACAGCTGGAGGGAGAAGAGATGAATTACCTTTCCAAAAAAAAAAAAAATGTGCATAAGTGAATAAAACGAATTCAAACTCGACTCTCCAATTTCTCATCCTGGGCTGATATCCATTTTTTACACCACAATGCACGTCTGTACAATAGTAAACAAAAAATTTTATATTTTCTCAAAATAACTTTTTTTTTTAAATTAGTTTTTTAAAACTAATTTGTTGCAAGTAAATATAGGTAAAAAAAAAAAAAAGAATAAATGCCAAACAGTTAAAAAAATATATCAAATTTCATTATTTCTTTTTAAATAATGGTAAATTTTTTATTTGTTCCCCAAAGGCCTTTACCTCCTTCAAATCTTTCCAAAACATCCTTATTTCCATGCAAATGTATATGTTGAACTCAAATCGATAATTGTTTATTGAAGAAACCTACCTTTACTGATGTTAACAATCAGAAAAAAAATCAAACTTTATCTCACCCCTAACCACCGTTCTCATATCTGATTCACTGCTGAATGACTTTAGGCATAGGATGCTTATAGCTTATTGAAGAAACAAATAAATATCTAGAACAGATATTTTTTTTACTTTAACTGATTTTTGAACAAACAAATATCTAGATATTTTAATTTTAAATAGATTTTTATATTCTTACCTTAATTCCTAGTTATTATTTTTCAAAATGGCGGATCGATGATAAATTAACCCGTGAGAATGTTTTTTAAATGTTAAACTTTGTTTATATTGAAAATTAGTTTTTACACAGTAAATAAGGACATTTAGTTTATTACGAGAAGTACAAATAAAACCAAAATTGTACTATGGAGACAATTCATTTCAGATGCAGCTTTAAGGGATTTTTTTTTTTTAGCTTAAAATTTTTTTGGCGAATAAAAAGTAAATGACTAAATTATTGATTATTTTAATTAGCAACAAAAAAAAAACCTCTGGCTTTCTAGCTCCATCTGCACCTCAATCGAGGTTAAAATAAGTAAGTATATGCTCAGCTATAGGAGGTCGACTACTCGAGCAGCACTTCTATAGTGGGATGGTCAGTGTCAGTCCCTAAACACGGTGTCCTAGGAAGGATCTGAGCAATTTTTGTTCCTAGTAACTCCCACTTTGAACACGACTCTGTACCATATTTTTCATCCGGCTGAGCATGCGTATAAATTCATTTTCAATTATTTATCTACTTCGTACCCACAAAAGTGCTTTTCGTAAAATGTGCGAATAAACATAAAACATTAAAACATATATGACTGACAATGGCAAGAAGCACACCCGAAAACTTGTCCTTTCCCTTTTAGAGACATATTTTTAACCATCGACGTCTGTTTTTGTTTTTCTTAAAACAGTATTTCGAAGTGGTGTTAATAATTTTTGTTTTGTCTGATTTTAATTTTTTTTTCTGAACTTTTTAGAGTAGAAAAGATAAAGAAGCTCAACTGCTACTACTTTTTTTGTATTTTTTGTACTGTTGTATAAGAAAAATGAAAACTAAATTACAGATAGTAATTTATTTGACAAGATTGTCAATGTAATTTAGTTTTCATTTTTCTTATTTTTTAATTCATCAAAAACTCTGTATTTTTCAATTTTCATTATTTATTTATTTTTTTTTACTTTTAGTTTTTGTTTTACTGTTTTGAAAACAGTAAAACAAAACTAAAAGTAAAAAAAATAAAATAATGAAAATTGAAAAATACAGTTTTTTCATTACTTTTTTTCTGCTATATACAAAACAGGAAGATTAAATTTTTTATCAGTTTTAATTTTGAAGATGAATTTAAATTTTTAAAAGTTAAAAGCTGAAAAAACATTTTTTTCAGTTTTTTTTATTTTTGGTGGGAGAGGGTACACTTTGTAACTCAATGTGATACCCTACAAAAGGATAAATCAGTAGTTTCAAGGATACGTTATTGTGAAAAATAAAAAATAAAATAAAAATATGGCCGTAAATAAAACTAAAAGAAAAGCCCTTAAAACCAAAAAGTATGATCAACAATCGATTAATTTAAAAATAAATATTTCTATTTTCATAAGGACAAGTACACAAAGAAAATCATTATTTGTTTAACTAAAAAATTTAGAAACATATACACTTAACAAAACTTTTACTTATTTTTAAAAAAGTGTATTCAAAAGGAAAAAAAAATAATTAAAAATCGTGTCTAAAACATGACCAATTTAGTTTTTTTAATAAAACAAAAAAAAATATTAATTCTGAACTTATCAAGTCAATGTTTTTCTTTAATAAATAAGTTTCCAAATATTTTTGGAAATTATCAGTACAATGATGCAATTTATTTTCAGTTTTTTCAGTGTGCATTTTGCTTCGTTGTTCAGGTTGCTCACTAACAAAACATTTTTCCAGGAGTAAAAAATATACAAATGAAATGTAAAAATAAAAATGGCTTTGTGCTTGTCTACACACAGACACTATACTATCTGATTTGACAGTTGATAAAAACAATTTGCAAAATTAAGAAAAATTGGAATAAATTAAAATTAATAATAAAATAAATCGAAATAAAAAATAAAGTTAAAAAGTACTTACTGTAAGTAAAAAAAAGTAACTGTAAAAGTGTAAGTGTACTGTGTCTGTCAAAGTCAAGTATAATCGATCATTTAGCAAAAGTTTTAAGATAAAATAAAATTACAGAAAGTTGTAAACTTATAACTTTTTTCAGCAAATTAAATCAATAAATTAAAGTGTTATTGGTATCATTCTTTAAAAGACGATTGCAATGTAAGTTTTTTGTGTTCAATGCAACTTTGTAATTATGATAATTAAATGGAAACATTTTAAATTTTTAGTCCAAATTTTAGATTATTTGTGGCATGAAATATCTCTGTCTCTGAGTAGTAATAAAAAAGGGATGAGCACTCCTTTCTTAGCTAGCTTATTATCAGGTCACATGCAAGCAAGCATTAACCCAACTGTTACACTGCCTAACTTATTCAAAAAAGAGAAACAACCTCAACAACAAATTTTAAAAGCCAAAAATGTAAGCCAAAAAAGTTAGTTGAAACTTACATGCTAAAAGTTTCCTAAGAGAAAACTGAATGGTAAATTATCCAGAACAAGTCAACGATAGAGGAAGCAAGAGTAAAAAAGTTACTATACACAAGTAAGTCTTTTAAAAAGTTTGTGGTCATATCATTGGTACTCTCACGCAGATTTATTCGTATGTACATATACTACTATGGTGTTGCATGACAACAAATGAGGTCATGCAATAAGCATTTATTCTTAGAACAGTCTCTCTTTCTTCGTCCTCTCTCCCTTTCTCGTGTGTGTCAAGCGAAATCACATAATGAATGGTGTTCCTCTGTCTGTATCTAGTAATTTGAAAGTCTCTTTAGGGCTGAATACCGAACGAAAAAAACTGAAAATAACCAAACTTTTTCAAATTAGATTCATTTAAAAAGTAATAAATGAATGAAATAAAATTTCTTTAAACAAAACATTGACCATTTTCAAATGGTTAATGTTTTGTTTAAAGAAATTTTAGTTTATTTTATTACAAACAGCTATCAATAGCTACTTGTAAAGCTGAAAACAACTTCAACAATAAAGAATAGTCCAAAAGTGCATAGTGCATATTAGCATTTTTGAAAGATGAAAAGAAAATGTAATTAGGCAATTGGCATTCTAGTTAGTAAGTGGGAGGAGCAATAATAAGATTCACACAGATCCTTTATGTAACCGTAATTATTTAATCATTAAAATGTGACCTCTGTATGTGTGATGTAAAATAATAACTTTAAGTGTTTGACCTTATCCCACTTATAGCTAATAGAGCATACTTTTCCCTTTGATCAATAATTGTAATAACTTTTCAGTAATAGCAACTTTTAAAAAATACTATTTTCCATTCTAAGAAAGACATTCATGATGCTTCTCATCATTATTATATTAAAAAATATTTTATTCCCAAAATATTATTAGTTAGACTATAATCCATGTAGACTCAATTGGTTAGAACATTTAAATTTCACCATGGTCAAATGATGATGAAGGTGACTTTCTGGTGTTATCATCCCAGAGAGATGATAACACTATCGCTTAAAGACACCACTCATGGTAGAAACCTGGGTAGTGAAATAACTCATTTAAATATATATATATATATATATATATATATATATATATATATATATATATATATATATATTAATGGAATAAAATAAAATTTTGGCATTTACTTGATCTTAAATATTGACTGCAGATACTGGAGACAATGATCTCAAACACCAAGTTTTCTAGATACATAAAACTGAAATTCATTACTTTGTATAATAAAATAATAAATGTGTTATATCTGCTGCAATTAGACCTCTTTTGGATTCACTCTGCATTTTGGCCAAATATGAGTGCTAAGAAAGCAAAGCACAAAATAAAAACATCATCTTCCTCCAACAACAGGTCAGTCAGTTAAGTGCCATACGTGATACACGCTTGTGTAATCATGACTGACTGGGCAGAAGGTTATCACGCACTAGGTTACCATTACTTTCTGTGGTAGACTGGTTGCCAGCCAAGCTACAGAACCCAATCTGTCCTGTTATTTAACCCATAACTGGAGGGAAGAGATGGATTAATACCTTTCCCAAGGTATTTGTACGTAAGTGAATGCAAGGAATTCAACTGGAATTCGAACTCGGCTCCCCGATTTCTCATTCTGAACCAATAACCACTGCACCACAACGCATATCCCAACAGGAAAAGAACTAAAATGCCGCATCTGACAAACCTGTCTACACAAACAAATTCAACCTAACTCATTTTTCACCCTGATGGTTGCTATACACAAACTCAACAGGGCCAGCAAACCAATATGACAAAATGTAAGTGACAAGCTGCATGTCATTATGTAGAGATTGACAGAGAAGTGGTAGGAGGGATTTAGCAGTCAGAATGCCGAGAGAGCAAGAAATATATAGAGTTGGAGTTCTTTCCTGCCAAAGAAATAATCTGATCCATTAATCTTTCAGGAGAGAAGACAGAACTAACAATGAAAATACCTCAAGTGTTACTTTCCTACTCCATAGATTGTGCCAGATAAATCCATGAATAAACAAAGAAAATGTAACAAGAAAACGTCAACAAGAACAAAGGAAAACTGTGGATGGTGCATGAACCAAAACTAAAGAATGTATTTCCCAAAAATGGACAGAAGGCATAAGAAGAAAAGAAAGGAGGAGGTAAGAAAGAAGAGACTAGTTCTATTAAACACACACACACACACACACACACACACACACACACACACACACACACACACACAACATATAAAAAGAAGGATGAAAGCAACAAAGTTTAGATCAAAAGAAAAAAACTACTGAAGCTTAGTGATGTTGTAGGGATTGAATAAAAATACGAAATAAAATAAAAAAAACACTAAATAAAATAAAAATACAAAATAAAATAAAAGTACAAAATAAAATAAACATAAAAATCTCCCATAAGTCCTCTGACAGGAAAGACAATTTACGCATGTGCAAAAGGAGAGGCTTCCTGGCGCCAAAAATAAACTCTATCTCTTTTTCTGTTCGACTTTGACTGGTAAAGACGTGCCGACTGTTCGGGAAGGAATTTCCCCAACAAGAGGGCGTTGGAATCAAAAAAATAAAATCAGTGTCCAAACTGTCCCTCTAGTGTCTCTGTATATTTCCTTTGCTCTTTGCCTATTTATTTCAACGACGAAAGCTATTCAACAAGTCTTGGATGTTTAGGTGAAAGAACCAGCCCAGCAGTAATAGCTATAACATCCATAATGGTGACCCCGACATGATATCAACACTCAAGTTTTCTGGGACCAAAAAAAAAAAAAAACAGGAATAGAAATTCATTTCTCCACCACAACTATAACAGTGACAACCACGCAAGGTGGTATGAACACGCGAAGTTTCTTGCACTAAAAAAAAAAAAAATTGTTAACAACTTTCCTACAATGAGTATACATTAATTGTCCCAATCTTTTAGCTCCGTGTGATTTTGCCTGCTTCCCCCACTACCAATCCATGGCTTACCATCCCACCACCACCACCACAACAGGTCAAGATGACTACTATAACCATACAAGTGCTGTGTAAAAAAAAAAAGAAAAAAGAAAAAAAAAACGCGAGTAACTGCTTTTACATTCATCCTTTTATCGCATTCACACACACCACAAACAGAAAAAAAATTATTGACACAAAGGCTTTCCGTCCAGCAGAGATTTACTTTATGATCTTGTTATTTTTTCTTTTATCTTCCTCCCTCTTGTTGCTTTATCTTAAGTCACTAAAATGGAAGAAAGCGCATCAGCTATATCAGTCAAAACCCCAGTCTTTATGCACACAGCAGCAGATGGTTGGTTTGTAATTTGTGAGGCACAATTTGAATTGAGACACATAACAAGTGAAGAAACCAGGTTTTACCATGTATTGTCTGTCCTACTCCCAGAATTGATATCCAGCTTACCGTCCGCTATTATAGCTTCTAAAAAATATTCAGACCTAAAAGACACAGTAATGGCTAGACGCGAAAGGACAAAACCAGAGATGTTCGCTAAATTAATGGCTAACACTCAAATGACAGGAAGACCTTCAGCTTATCTCCATGAGCTGATGTCGACAGCCAGCAGGATTGGTGTCGGAGATGAACTTGTTCGACATAAGTTCATTCAGGCACTACCCCTGGAAATAACACCCGTAATAACAGCAATAAAAAATGCTTACCTGATGAAACTGGGCACATTGGTTGACGAAATAACACCATTTTAAAACCCAGGATGATACAAGCCGCCACTATGCCACATGCAAGCAGGCACTCCAGATCTACTGCCTCCACCGGCGTCACCCCTAGGACGACTTATAGCACCGGACCATTTTATGAGAATCAGAAGCCTCGAGTATGTCGTGGACATTTATATTATGCAGAAAAGTCGAGGACGTGCAAACCATGGTGCAGGTGGCCAAACAAGTCCGGCTGTCATGTAATGCCCACTTCGAGGCCGTCTTCACCAGAAACCCTACCACCCAAGCCTCGGAAAACTGATAATGCGAATCGCACCAGGAACCGGCAACTCGCAACTATTTGAGGTTGCTACCAAAATTGACACAAATAAGATCAATTTTGTGATAGACACAGGTGCCTCTATAACAATCTTACCACAGAGAATGGCGCTCGGTCTAAACTTAAACCCTACACCTATAACACTATCAGCAGCAAATTGGAATAATATTAAATGCTTTGGCGAAGCAGTAGTTGATATTGGGATTCCGGGCCTACGCCGTTCATACATATGGACCGTAGTAGTAGCGGATACTGTCAATCCCCTCTTAGGAGCAGATCTTCTGCGCCACTATGGATTAATCCTAGACTGCAAAAAGGGTAGGCTCATTGATGAGGAAACCCACCGATATACACAAGGAGGGCGAGTCACTGCACAGATTCAGTGTATAACTGAATAACCACAACAACCTACCAGAAGAAGTGCAGTCCCTCCTCCGAGAATTTCCAAAACTAACCAATCTACGTACAGGACAGTCTTCAGTGTCTAACACGAAAGTAACACACGTCATAGACACTACTTATGCCAAAGTCCGACAACTGTCAGAAGAAAAATATAAATCAGCTAAACAGGAGTTTGCGGCACTCTTACAAGCTGGAATTATTCAACCGTCAAAGTCCCCCTGGTCATCGCCATTATATCTAGCTCCCAAGTCAACCCCAGGAAAATGGCGAGTATGTGGCGATTTTAGACATTTGAACCAGTTGACAAAACCAGACAGATATCCGATAACAAATATTAACAGCCTCGGATCTAAACTCTTCAAGAAGACTGTATTTTTAAAAATTGATCTCCTACAGGCCTATCACCAGATTCCCATGAATAAGGCAGATATAGAAAAATCTGCTGTGATAACACCATTTGGTCTCTTTGAATACCTATTCATGCTATTTGGTCTACGAAACAGCAGCTCTACATTCCAGAGATTTATGGACAACATATTTATGGATGTAGACTGTGTTTTTACATATATCAACGATAGAATCGTTTCCTCCGAATCTAAGGAACAACACCACAAAGATCTCAAGAAAGTCCTTTCGATTCTCGAAGGAAACAACCTTCAAATCTCTGTTGAAAAATGTCAGTTCTACAAACACTCCATTGACTTCTTGGGCTATAATGTAAGCATGAAAGAATTAAAGCCAACAACCAAGAAAGTCAGACATCAAAAATTTTCCAGAACCCACAGACTCCAAATCTTTGCGTCGATTCCTGGGAATGGTAAATTTTTACAGGAAATTAATCCCTCAAGCCTCAGATGTGTTACTGCCACTAACTGAAGCCAAAAAATTCAGCGGAAAAAGTATTAAAACTAAGCCTGACTGAAAGTGAATCATTTGTGGCAATATAAGACATTCTTGCCAAAGGATCTGCTTTGACGCAACCTGATCCGGGTGCCACGCAATACCATCTAGTTACGGATAGCTCCAACCATGCAGTGGGTGCAGCGTTACATCAGATAATAAATGGTGATCCAGTCCCCATTGGGTTTTATTCAAGAAAACTGTCTGAAAACCAGAGGAAATATTCCACCTTTGACAGGGAAGTTTTGGCAGCATATCAGGCGGTCTTGCACTTCAAACCATAAATTGAAGGTAGAAATGTCACCTTGTTTTCAGACCACAAACCACTCTCCCTGGCATTCAAAAAGAAAACACCGATGAAATCGGACAAGCAACAAAGATATTTATCAATTATCACAGAGTATGTCACAGATGTACAGTATATAAGAGGAGATGGAAAATATCGTTGCTAATTGTCTATCTCAACCCACGCTTTCGGTGACTGTAAACCCATGTGACTTACCAGCTATCAGTGAATCACAAAGAGAGGATGAGGAAATCGACACATACAGGAGCCGACTTAAAGCCTTTGAGATGCAAGGGTCATCCGTCTGGTGCGACCTATCAACATCTACTCCCAGACCATACATACCTGAACCACTTCGTAGGAGAATCTTCGATATGTTCCATGACATCTCCCATCCAGGATCTACGCCAACAACAAAGTTAATTAAAACTAGGTACTTCTGGCCAGAAATGGAGAAAAACATACGATCTTCGGTCAAGAGCTGTCTACGATGCCAACAGTACAAGATTTCTAGACACACTAGAACAGAAACCACACCTTTCTCTCTACCACCAGGAAGGTTTGAAATCGTGCATATAGACATCATTGATCCTTTGTTACCTACCACCACCTTTGACGAGGTATACACATCTCCAGCTAGATATGTACTCACGTGCATTGATAAAGCAACGAAATGGGTAGAAGCTACACCTCTGCTACCACCATAGCATTGGCATTTCTGCATACATGGTTTTCAGGCTTTGGAGTCCCATTGCATGTCGTCACGTATAGAGGAAGTCAATTTGAAAGTGAACTGTTTAGGGACCTGTCTGCTAAATAGGTTTTCACAGGCTCCGTACAACGACTTACCACCAATGGAATAATCGAAAGGTTGCACCGTACTCTTAAAACAGCAATCATGACAAGAAAGCAGAGCTGGTTGGATGCATTGCCAATTATATTGCTTGGTATTAGGAATATGCCTTATGAGCAAGGTTTCTCCTTGGCTACTGCTGCCACAGGAACCCAGTTATTACTTCCAAGACCAATAATCGACCAGGGATATCCTGACAAAACATGACATAAAAAATTGCCAAAGAGATGCAAGAGTTGGATATAACCCTCCTTTCAGAAGGACAGCTACATACAACTCAAAAATCCTTTATGCCTAAAGAACTAAAATCAGTGTGGCTGCGAACCGACAGGATTAGGAAACCTCTGGATGCTCCATATTCAGGGCCATACAAAGTAAGAAGAAAAATATTTTATCATAGAGACATTGGCTGGTGATGAGCAAATCGTTTCAATTGAGTGATTGAAACCAGCAATATTCGCCCATGCCCACAAAAAGAATGAAAAAAAAAAAAAAAAAAAAAAAAACCTAACAGAAAACACATCATCACCAACACCTGCAACTCAGCAAGACTCACCAAAGGAACCAATCGTCACCCGCTCGGGTAGACGTGTGCGGTTTGCAAGAAACAATGACCATTTTTACTACACATAAAAACACACACATAAACAAAATTATATGTACATTGAAAAGAGTAACATACACATGCACCTTATAAAAGACTAACTTTGCCTTCAATGCATCTTTACTGTAGCTCCACTACATCGGGCAGGGATGCGTTGTAGGGATTGAATAAAAATACAAAATAAAATAAAAACTATGAAATAAAATAAAAATACAAAATAAAATAAGCATAAAAATCTCCCATAAGTCCTCTGACAGGAAAGACAATTTACGCATGTGCAAAAAGAGAGGCTTCCTGGCGCCAAAAATAAATTCTATCTCTTTTTCTGTTCGACTTTGACTGGTAAAGATGTGCCGACTGTTCGGGAAGGAATTCCCCCAACAAGAGGTCGTTGGAATAAAAAAAAAATAAAATCAGTGTCCAAACTGTCCCTCTAGTGTCTCTATTTCCTTTTCTCTTTGCCTATTTATTTCAGCGACGAAAGCTATTCAACAAGTCTTGGATGTTTAGGTGAAAGAACCAACCCAGCAGTAATAGCCATAACATCCATAATGTACATGGAAAAGCAAAGTTTCTTTTTTCTCTATGAGGTTTACACACAAAAATATATACATCAGTGCCTTTATGTTTTAGATGAATTGAAGAAAAAACAAAATTTTTGTCTGAACTTTTAAGATTAGGAGTTATCATTATTTACACTATTTATATTCAAACTATTGTCCTCATGTTTGTTATTGCCATCACAACATTTCAGCTATTGTGCCCTCTGCCCTTCTTCAGGTATATATGGATCTGGTTAACCTACAGGAATTTCTGAACTAAACCCTTTGTTTAATTTTTGAGGTTGACTGTTCTCGTTCTACTGCTCATGTCTAGGGATATCTAGTTTTTATTCTATTTGCTACTATTGGACAATGTCTGAGTGGATGAAATCATTAGTGATATAGTGGTTGTGAGTTCAATCCCTGGTTTATGCACTTGCACACAGAGGAAATAGGTGAGCAATAAGTGAACAATACTAAAGTCTAAGGTATTATAGTAATTTTATGTATTATAATAATTTTATTCCTTTTTTTAAAGTAAATATTCTAATTGAAGTTGGAAATCATAACAGTTAGAGATTTTTTTTTTAGTGTGATCTCCCGACAACTATCAGCTTTTCTATTAAAAATAGTTTTATAGATACATCGGTACAAAAAGGTGGAATCCCTGGCATGCCTGGCTGCGTTGAACATTTAGGAGTTTTGTCTCAATTAATAAGGGATGCAGGGAGGAATCAAGGGGATCTCGCTGTTGCGTGGTTGGATTTGGCCAACGCATGCTGCATAAACTCGTGGAAGAAGCTTTAGTTAGACATTACGTCCCATGCAGTATTCGCGTGCTTATCCTGGATTACTACAGTGAATTCCATCAAAGAGTTTCATCCGGCTTGGTTGTTTCAGACTGGCATAGACTCGAAAAAGGAATTATTACAGGCTGTACATTGTGGTGATACCGACCGAACAAAAGCGATGAACCGGATGTTGGCTCTATACCGACTAAAAAGCAAATGAATAAAACTCGTCGTGCGCATCCGAGTTCGCGCAGATGTTCCGGTTGAAAAATAAAAATTAATCAAATATCAAATTTCCATTTCGCGAGCCTACGCGAATTTTATTTACCAGCCAATGGGAAGTCTGGAATCAAATACAAGCGTGAAATTCAAAACGAGCTTTTGATTCAAAAAGCAGATATTAAAAGCGGAGACACAAAGCATCGTCAGACAGAAGGACTAGAGTAACCAGTGCCTCCCCTTGACTTAAGTCGAGCGGTTACTATGCTGGCTTCTTTCATTCTCCCTGTCTCAAAAGTACTTACTGACCTCAAGAGTGACCTCTTCAAAGACATTCCACACAAACCAACTTACTGACCTTAGAAGTGGCAACTTCAAAATGAACATTCATCTCATTCCTAAGCCTTTTATCTTTTTCAGCATTATATTTTCCATGAACATTCTAACCTCCGTTGAACCTTTATTTCAAGTATTACTTTAATTGTAAAACATGCATTGAAATGTATATATATATATATATATATATATATATATATAAATGTTATTTTATACGCAAATTGCCTTTCTTGATTTTATAATCATTTTATGACTTATAGTGGGCTGTCTTCCATAAGGTCAAATTCCGTTAACCTGCAACAATTACAACTAGAAAAAGAATAAATAAGATACCCGCTATAACATTATCAGTCACATTATTTGCTCTCGCAATGAATATGCTCGTGAAGTTCGCTGAGGTGGAATGCCATGGTCCCGTTTCCATTACCGGAGTTAGGCAACCACCTATTAGAGTCACCACACATTCTGTTACAGGCTGTAGATGGATATTGCGCGGTTTAGAGAGACTGATTGAGTGAGCAAGAATGAATTTCAAGTCAGACAAATGTAGATCGGTGGTATTAAAATAGGGCCGAGTGGTGAAACATTTTTTCACAATAGAGGGAAGAGCCATACCGACGTTGGCCGATAAACCTGTTAAAAGTCTAAGGACACAGCAGCTATCGAAGCCATGCGCACTGATTTTTACTTGTGGCTGATGAAAATAGATAAGTCTGGATTACCAGGGCGTTTCAAAGCCTGGCTATATCATCACTGTGTGCTCCCGCGAGCATTATGGCCACTCCAGACATATAGCGTTCCCATCTTGATTGTAGAGGCATTGGAGAAGAAAGCTAGCAGTTTCCTCCGTAGATAGTTAGGATTACCTCGGAGCTTATGCAGCGCTGCTTTATATGGATCATCCAGTGCTCATTATTGCTGAAGCTTTACAGAGCAATAAACTCATTCCAGAAAAAAGAGCTATCCGCTTCGTTAAAGCAGGTGCAAAGCTGAGTAAGAAGGTTGCAGGATCTCATTCACTGTTATCGTCCGCGTCGGACTGGCAGATGCGAGTCAATTTAGGGAAACAATTGAAATTCCCTACACATATACCGTCCTCCAAACTCCGTCCAGACATAATCGTTTATTCGGACACCACGAAACAAATTATTTTGCTAGAGTTAACTGTCCCATGGGAGGAGCATATGCAAGAGGCATTTGAGAGAAAGTACTTTAAATATCAAGGATTATTAGACAATTGCAGAACTAAAGGGTGGTGTACTCATTGTTTCCCCGTCGAGATCGGCTGTAGATGGTTCGCCGGACAGTCAATGATACAAGCCCTTACAAGCTTAGGGACAACTGGACAAAAAAGAAGGCAGGCAATTCAAATGATCCTGGAGTCCGTCGAAAAGGCCACCAGGTAGTTGTGGATAAACAGAGCTAATGAATGGCCCAAAACTAAAATATGAACGTTCCCAGTGTACATGAAGATAAGTCCATCACTACTAGATACTTTAAAACTTAAAGGTGTATATAGATTTGTATGTGTATGTATGTGTAAGTGTTTATGTATGTATATGTATGTGTATATATATATATATATATATAAGTATGTATATGTGTGTATATGTATATATATTAAGTTTTAGATGACGAGAAGCTTCAAAGGAATTTCTTTAGTATCATTCAGCCGCATGTTTAACAACATCTGTACATATATATATATATATATATATATATATATATATTGCGTTTTATTGGTCTTTCGAGCAGGTTTATTGTAAAATTATTCTTATTTATAATTTTTCATTTTCTTTATTCGCAATTTTTCTTTTTCGTATTTACTGGTTTTTTTTTTCAAACGGTTTAATTTTTTTGAGGAGTAACTTATTTTAACCAAGTATTTTTAATGTGTAAATAATTTGATTAATTTACTATAAGCAATTTTAATTGTTTGTTATTTCTTTTTTAAACGAATTTCTTTTCTTGAGGATTTTTTTTTTTTTTTTGTGTATGGGGGAGTAATTTATTTTAACTAAAATTTACACGCTATTAAGTTTTTTTAACGAGTATTTAACATGTAAATATTTTGATAATTTTTTAAAATAATTTTTATCAAATGTTATTTTCTTTAGTTTTTAAATTTTTTTTAGAGTATCAATCAATATCCCGAATAATTCTTACCGCATTTGAGAAGATTTTTTTTGTAAATAAATAGTCTGTCATTTTAATCATTCTATTGTAAATAATTCGTTAAGTGTAGTTAATGAAAATAAGAATAAAGGTATAAAAGAGAAAGACCAAATAAATAGGATATGATAAAGAAGTTAAAAGGAGAAGAAGAGAAAGAAAAATATAAAACGTTTTAATGTAATATATATATTTATTGGTTTGTTTTCTCTTCCTTCAAAATTACCCTGTCTTGATGTAGGAAGTTCAGTACGACCCAGCATACCAGACCTATAACATCGAATAGCCCAAGTGAAGTCTTGATTGGTTGCTGTTTTCAAGGGGAATTTATATCATGCACGTCCTAAAGCTAGTAACAAATGTTTTAGTTTGGGTGCGGGCCAAATACTGATCATATTCGGTCGGGTCGCCAATCGAAGAAGTCTGTTGTTTATTTAGACCCGAAACTTCTAGTGACATAGGAGCAACAACACCGACGAGGTACCTAGATTCGGCACTTAAAGGTGTATTCTTAATAATGTGTAGGTTTATAAAATGACAGACTGTGTCTAATGTGTCTAAGAAGGCTTTCTTCTTAGCTGATTGTTGATAATACTAATTGTAGCTGTTTCCTTATAAGGAAACAGTCAGTATTTATCAACTGAACAGTTAATGTTGCTGTTGGTTGAAATTTATCAAATATTTATCTTAAAACAATTTTTTTATGAAAATGCATCTTTTAAGCCCAGTAGTTGTTAAAGATCTTTCCTGTATTGATTCCTTGCCTTTTGTTTAGGATAGTGCGTCATTTTGTCATTATTCTCTCTTGAAGTTATATGTGTTACCTATTTTGTTGTTACTGTTGACAGTCTACAATTGATGGGGTTTTTGTTATTTGGTACAGTCCTTTGTGATTCTGTAATGCCAGTCTATGAGGCTCGAAGAAAAACGGTCCTCATTGGGGCCTGTTGTGGTCACTATTTGTAGTTGGTGAGCAATGGCAATCATAATTTTTACAGGTAAATTATGAGCAAAATTTATTTGAAAATATTAACAGTGTATTTCCTCAAAAAATAACAAATTTGAAAATAGTAAGTGTGTGTGTGTGTGTAAGTGCTTGATGGTTGTGGCAGAAAGACTTATATACTGGGTAACAGGCATTCAGGGAACAAAAAAAGGGGAAAAGAGGGAGATTTTTGAAAACTCACTGCTTTTTAATCTAATGCATGTAGCTACTCACATAGCTTCATGTCTAAGGGAGAGCATCCGTTTCTGCTACATGTTTTGGTTTATTTTATATTTATTGTGATTTTAGTTTCTGCATGCCTATATATTTCACTTGCTCAGACATTATTAACCATAAATCTGAAAAAGTGGTTGAATACAGCCAACAGTTTAGATATTTCTAAACACGTCTGGCATTTTGATCTATATGAAAGATCCATATATGGTACTGTATCCATTTAAAAATATCAATCTAATGAAACTATTTAAGAATAAAATTCTAGTTTTTAAGTTAATGATTTGGTTATAGCAGCACGCAGCATTGTGTGAAACTATCCATAGCACAGACTATTCTATGTTCTATTTCCTGATCTCCTTTACTAAATTTGTTGTAATTGATCCATATACCAAAGAATATTAAGCTTGTTTTATTTCCTAAAGTCATGTCGACATTTAAAACCCTAGAATTCTGACATTTGGTCAAACCCATGAAATAGAAATGTCTGTCTTAAAATGTGCAAACTTTTTCATTTCAGAATGTGAGTATTTGTGAATTTTTTTCTCTCTGAGAAGAGAAGAAGGAAAAAGTGAAATATCTTTTAATACTTTGAATTTTGCTGCATTCATTATTTTTCTTTTCTGTGACTGATTATTTGGGCTATGTAAACCATTACAAAGGTGGGTATTGGGACTTATACTAAGTCATAACTTAATTACATTCTCTCGTTCCCACTACCCTACTAATGTTGATTCATAAAGCCATCATTCTCAACATAGTTATAGAGGGACTAACTTAACCCACTACTGAATGACACAGATACGTATAAAAAATTTTCAGTGTGTATATGTGCTATATATAATAAATAGATTTACTGTTGGGCTGTCACTGACTAAACTGGCTACCCCACTCCATGTTCTTTCAAGTGAAGTGGGATATTAGCAACCTCGTAGAACAAAAAATAAAACCTACATGAAGGGTGGATGAACTCTCAAGGAGAACTAGAATGGTGTCTTGATAAATCACTGTGAAGAAGGCAACGAGAAACCACTCCACTATTAATCCAAATAATAATCATGGCTATGAAGAAATGGAACTTAATGGTATGAAGGGGGTTAATCCTAAAGGAGTGACATGAACAACAAGCATCACCTGGCTGTCATCAAGTAACTGTTAGCATAAATGGTGTAAAGGGGATAAAATCCCTCGAAAATGATCCTCATCTGGAAAGGAACGTCATGAACGACAGGTGTTACTGATGTTTTACTGGAATGTCAGAACATTGAACAATTTGGGATAGCTTGAAAATGTAAAGCAGTAGGTGATTAGATTAAATATCAACATTTTTGGTATATGTGAAATGAGGTGGCGAAACAATAGAGGTTTTGTCAAAGACAACCACAGGATTATATACACAGGCAATGAGAATAATGAAAAAGGAGTCAGCTTGATACTGGACTAAGACATGAAGAAACGCAATCTGGAACACTGCTAGTTATCTGAAAGAATTATTGTGGCCAAACCAGAAAGAAAGCTCTTCAACATTAGTTATAGTTGTGTATGCACCGACAAGTACTGAGAAGGAAATCAAATCCTTCTACTTCAATACCAAGACTCAGTGTAAATCACAATAAGTTAGAATTATCATAGACCTGAATGTCAAAGTAGGCAAAGAGAGGGAAGATGAAACAGTCGGCAATTTTGGACTAGGAAACCGTAATGACTGCAAAGAAAAATGGGCCCATGAAGCATAGGGAGCTGGTTAATATTTCTTTGATTCGGCCTTGTGTCAGACTTAACCAAACTCCCTACAGCTTATAAGTTTTACGAAGAATTTATCATTATCGAAATTATCAGAAGGTTTTCATTATTATCAGAAGGTTGGTTGTCGGCAGGTTGGAATATATGGAATTGTGTGGAATAGTGTAAGAATAAAATATACATTTTGCATTTTAAAATAGAAATTTATTAAAAGGAAAGAATAACACAAGTTGTAGAAGTTAATGTACAATTAGAAACATTATTAAGAAGTTAAGGTTAGAGTTCGTATAAAATGTTCGTAGTAGTAATTGTTGAAAGAGATAAGGAGAAAGAGATGTCCGAGTCGCTTGAAGTTGAAGTTACATTTTTGTTGTTTCATCTCGCGGCTCCCATCTGTGTCTCTCTGTGATTGAGGCTGACCGGGGCCTTTTATAGTATTCAGATTTTTGCACTTGTTCATGAAGTCCTCAAGTCTTGCAAGTCGTCGCTCCCATTGGTCAAAAATCAATTTAACACCTACTTGCGAATTCTGGGTTCGACTTTTTAAAGCGCATGGTCAATCCTTTTTCTATTTGGGAAAACCAGGATTTCACACGTCATTGTGAATTTTTGTAAAAGTGAAGAAGGTTGATTTTAATTAATTTCTTATCCGTTACAATAACTTCCCTTCCATTTGACGGAGTCTGCTTTGAATGAGTTTTATTGGTATCTGTTGTCGCTTTTTCAAATAATAGTTTTTGTTTTGATTTGCTGTTTTTGTTTTTGTGGGTTGAGATGTGCTTCCATAAATTCTTGTCAATTTTTAAGCGTCTGGTTTGAAATCCATAAAGAGTAGGTGTGTTTAGGTTTTTCCGTATGTCAGGTCACATTTTTAAGTAACGTTAGGATACAGAGAAAATTTAAACATTTTTTAAGACGAAAATAAAATTAGGGATTATTTTTTTTATTTTTGCAGTTTTAAATATTTGAAGTTTTTCAGCAACGTGTTTCATTAAAAGTGTTTGTAGTTTTGATGTTGAATCTTTTTTGAAATTCCATTGTTCTTATTAGAGAGGCTGATATTTTATCGGCGTCAAATTTGAAATTGGAATTATTCAAAATTTTTGGGACTCTTGAAATTTGATGAAATCAGGAAAAAAGGTGTATTGTTCAGTGAAAAGGCGTGAAACAAGTTGATAAGGTTGGTTTCATATAAATTTAAACAATTGTATTCAATTAAAAATGGTATATTTTTAGGTACTTATCTTTGGACTTGAGAATACGTTGAAGTTTTTCCAGTTGTCGTTAGAAGTTGATATTGTATCAGCGTATAATTAGACAACAGTTAATTCACACGAGTTGGGCTATGTTTTCTTTTTCTTTTCTTTTTTTCACTCTTTCTTTTTCTGTAGAAGGTTGAGTCGCCATTTTCTGTTGTGATGCTTCATTTTTTTTAAGTCGTGGTAAATATTTTTCTTTTTTGTTTTTGGACATCGGGGGTTGCCAGTGTACGTAGTAGGAATATTTCCACTGCATTTTCCTTGCTGGGTTTGGACGGTGGTGTTTACTAGTGAAGAATTCATCCTTCCATTAGGTATTCTTTTTTCGCATTGGGGTTTGCCAGTGAAGAAGATGGTTGTGTCTTCCTTGGACTGTCTTTTGTCGCCGGTGAAGAATTCATCCTGCCATTAGGCAATCTTTTTCCGCGTCAGTGCGGGGTCGCCAGTGAAAAGTGGGGTGCGTCAGTGAAGATGTAGGGTGCATGTTGCGTGTTCTTTTCAAACGCCGGGGGTCACCTGTGTGGTGTTGGGGACTGTGAAGAAAAGATGAAAGAGAAAGAGAGACAACAATAATACGATCGCTTGACGTTTGTCAAGGGACGTGCTAATTATGCTCGTATTTTCTCTACTGCGATTGTTTTCTTGTGTCGTCGTTTTATTTCGTTTTCTAGGGCTCCAAACAGGTCATTTGGGAATTCACACCCGGATATAATTCTGAGCTTCTCATTGGACGATAAACAAATTTGTGTCGGCTCGCGAAAAGGATCCGTAAAAGGAATTTGATATTTATTTATTTATTTTATAATTAAAGATTATTTGAATTTTTATTGCTTTTTTGTTTTCTAGTTTGCTATTTGCCGAAAAACATTTCACACCTCAGTGTGAAAGTTCGCGAGTTTTGTGTGCAGAGTTTGTACATTCCAGAAAATTCGTTTTTATTATTTTTTCTTCTTTTTTTCTAACAAAATCAATGAGTCAGATTTGAATTTTAAATGTAGAATTTGCTTTGTTCACTATACACAGGGAATGATCAGGTAATAACCATCATCTAGTTTCAAGAACACCCAAGATGATTATATACATGGAGAAGACCAGGAGGAGAAATGAAAAACAAACTCAACTACATAACTATCAACAAGAGATTCAGGAGTGAAGTTGTTCACTGCAAAACCTATCCAAGTGCCAACTGCAAAAAAGACCACTATAAATAGATTAAGGATGAAACTTCAGAGATTGAGATGCCAAATGCAGCACACAGATTGCAACACAACAGACTTGTGAATTACCCAAAACTGTAGGAAAAAATATACGGAAAGTGTGAAAAAATATCAGGGACAAATAGCAAACAGAAACTCAAAATGGCACGCACGAAGAGAAGCTTTAGTGACATCAGCAAATGACATCATTCCAAAGGAAAGTTGATGTAAAAGGAAAAATGAGTGGATCACAGATGAGATTCTCGATATGGTAGTAAGGAGACCGGAAACAATGCCAAGATATGGAATGGAATACAGAAAACTACACAAGGAAATAAGAAACAAATACAAACAGACTAAAGAAGAATGTATAAATGACAATTGTGCAGAAATAGAGACATGGAGTATGACAAATAAAGGAGATATGCACAAAAAGTAAGGAAACTAACAGGACAAAAGAATGCTTAGCAGCAGGATGCATAAAATCCAAGGACAGAATGCTCATATGAGAGAAAGAAAGATACTTTAGTGATGGGATGAATATATCTGAGATATCCTCCACAACAAGAGAGAGCAACTAACAATACACAGAAATACTGACAGACCAGAAATATTAAAAACTGAAGAGGAAGCTGTACTGACCAAATTGAACAGAAACAAAGCAGTAGAACCAAATGGTATTGTAACAGAGATGCAGACAACCTTATATGAATTCGGCATAGGCAAAATGACAGAGATAAAAAAATGAAATCTACAACAGTGGCAATATACAAGAACATTTAAACAGATCAATTTTCATAACATTACCTAAAAAACCAGGCACAAAGGAATGTGAACACTACCAAACAATCAGTTAAACAAAACTCATCATCTGGATTCTGAAAGCTCTTTGCAGCAGAATCAGGCCAGAGATAGAACAAGAACAGTGCAGTTTTGTCAGGGACACCAAAACAAGGAGTGTGATATTGATTCTCAGGATGTTATCAAAAAGGGCAATACAAATTCAGAAGGAAGTGTATTTGTGTTTTATAGACTATGTAAAGGCATTTGACACAGTAAGCCACAAAGACTTAATAGAGATGCTTGGCAAACTTGACATAATTGGGAAAGACATTAAAATAATCAAAAACCTATACTGGCAGCAAACTGCCTACATACAGACAGGAAATGAGTTCAACATATATACAAAAATAGAAAGGGGTGCCAAATAAGGCAAAGAGAGGGAAGATGAAGCAGTTGGCAATTTTGGACTAGAAAACCGCAATGACTGCAAAGAAAAATGAGCCCAGTGGTGCACAATGAATGACCTGGTATTAACCACTACCTAGTTTCAAGAACATTCAAGATTATTATATCTAGAGAAGTCCAGTCAGAGAAATTACTTGAAGGAGAGGGTATAACGTGCTAGCCAGTAAAGTGTGGATGGCATGAGGTACTTTTGAAAAGCAAAAAATAAAAAATAAAAATATATGAAATGGTAACAGTGAATTACCAGAAGTGGTAAGAGAAGTACTGATTTGAACAGTTTTTGTTAAAAATTGATAATAATCAATAACCAAAGGATTTGTTCAGTGGGACAGGAAAGCACGATTTAAAGTAATTTAGAGGAAAATAAATATAAAGATATTTTATATGCAATGGACAAGAAATACATGATATGCGTTATAAACAGCCATTGTTTTATTGTCTTAAAGAAGTAAATTTATTATGAAGAGCAAACGGCCAAGGGAGGTAATTAATATTGTAATATATCCCCCTTTTCATTGATGAAATGTTCACTATTCATATCTTAATGATACAACTTTGTGGTTATTTTGGGTGTAGGTGTGTTTGATGCAAATTTATTGTTGGGGTGCGAGAGGCTGCTTATAGTGGGTTGCTTATCCTTTTCTGTTAGTAGTGGAGAGTCCGTTCTAGTGAAGGGTAGTTGTATACTGTTGCAATTGGGCCTTGTTGTAGATAGCCCACTATAAGTCATAAAATGATTACAAACCAAGAAAGGCAATTTGAGTAGAAAAATAACATTTTATATATACACATATCAATTAATGTTTTTACAATTGAAGTAATACATGAAGTATAGGTCCAACGGAGGTTAAAATGTTCATGGCAATAAAATGCTGAAAGAGAATTAATACTTAGGAATTTGGGAGCGTGTAAGTAAGGAATGTCATTGAGGTATTAGCTCCTTAGGTCAGTAAGTAGTTTTTGAGGCAGGCAAGAAGGAAAGAGGTTAGGGAGACGAACGTAGTAAGATGTGTATATATAATCCTGCCTATACAGAGAACGGCAATAATTGTAAAGAGTAGTTGTGTAGTTGTACAGTCGCTTAGTTAGTCAGTAAATTAGTGCATAGTAAGTTGGAGTTTGTTTGGATATAGACTCACTACCCGGACATACTATTTCACTGCAAGACTATATATTGATTTCTACTAACAGTATTCCTGAATTGACTAACCCGTGTTCCAGTTTGTATATTTTTGTTCAATATAACTTACATTTTCTATCTCAATATCTGCTTTTGTTATTTATTATTTTGTGTGGTTTCTCAACCGGAATCCACAACAATATATATATATATATACACACAAACACATGTATATACATATATATATATACACACATGTATATACATATATATAAACACACATATATACCTATATATGCATATATATGTGTACATATGCACACATATAAGCACAAATATATATACATAAACACATGTATATACATATTCATATATATACACATATATATATATACACACACATATATACATAAATATATGTATATTTGTATACATATATATTTATTATAATTTATATTTTAGAACATGTACATTTTGTTTCGACATTGAAAGAACAATGTCTCATCATAAATAAATACCCTTGGGGAAGGTATGAATCCGGCTCTTCCCTCCAGTTATGGGTTGAATATCAGGACAGATTGGTTTTTATAGCCTTGGCTGACAACCAGTCTATCGCAGAAAGCAATGGCAACCTACTGTGGGATAATCTCCTGCCCAGTCAGTCATGTTTCTTTCCAGACATGATCGCCCAAACGTGTATCACGTATGGCACTCAACTGACTGACGTGTGAATATATCTGTTAAATTTCAGAACCAGGTTTGGAAATCGTCTGTAAAGGCTACAATATTGGATACATGTAAGAACGAACGCGCAACATGACAAGAACCTAGAATCAAGGAAGTCAATTTAGACACATTCATATTTCAGTGTAAGGACAAATAAACGTATTTACATATATACACTCGCAAATACACAAGCTAAAAACAAATAGGTACACGACAAAAAAAAGCATCATAACCACATACATGAAACTACGTAAACAAAACTTCATAAATAAACGCAAATAATCGCGCACGCGCGCGCACACACACACACACACACACACACACACACACACACACACACACACACACACACACACATATATATATATATATAAAGAGATAATAACTATAGTGGTGTCAAAAAACCTTCCACGTATCTACGAAGAGGGAAAAATGGTTTTTAAAAAGAAAATCAGTCAAAAGAGCTCAAACCGAGTCAGCACGTAGCCCAAAGAAAAAACCTCGATACGAGCAATCAACTAACAAAAAAGCGCTCAATACTTAGTTGGAGCGGAATAAATAAATAATACATAGAGAGCCAGACAACCTACCTAGGTTTCACCTAAACGGATCGTCAGGGAAAGCTGGCCAGCTTTCCCTAACGATTCGTTTAGGTGAAACCTAGGTAGATTGTCTGGCTCTCTGGGTATATATATATATAATAACTTTAATCCAAAAGGAAAAGTAGGAAGGTAAATCCCAAGGACCCGATCCTAATTAATATTAATATTTTAATTAAAATTACAGAGCTAATATAAAATAAAATAAATTTCGATGTTCAAAACTGTTGAATGATCATTTCAACATGAAATCCCTAAGAGAGATTTCACATCTCATCGGCAACTACCACATTTCAAAATGAAATAAAAAATGAATGTGAAGAATTAAAAAAATTACATAAAAAAAAAAAAAAATTCGGTTAGCAATAAACGTCTATTTTTAGATTTTGGGCAATTTTACTTTTAGATAGAGTTGTAAGTGAAAAAATTGGAAAATTGGCTTTGTCTAGATTTACAAAGGGAAAGGGGTTAAAGGATGGGATAAGAAGTGGTGTTAAATTGAGAATTGGGTTAAACAAAACAGAAGGAAAAGGAGGGAATGGTTAAGAAGGATAAAGAAAAAGAAAAGAAAAAAGAAAAAATTTCCATATTTTAGAGACGCTAAATACGTGTCAAACAAAACTAGCGCTTATAAATGGGTTAAAGTAGTAGAAAAAAGATTTTTAGAAAAAACATATTTAGGTGAAAAAAGCAGATATATGATTTAATTAAATTTAATTAAGTTAATCTAATTAATGATAAATCTAGATATAAAAAAAATAAAAAAAATAAAAAATAAAAATAAAAAAATAAAATAAAATTTAATTTAAAAAGATTTTCTAAAAAATATTTTAAAATGTTGTTGTGAAAAAGATATATATACTTGCAGAAGAAATCGGCGGTTAAATTAGTAAAAGTATCCATATTTTATAAAGGTAGATAATCAAAGGAGACAGGAAGAGGAAGGTAGAGGGGTTAAAATTACTATTTAAAAATTAAATTAATTTATCTAAAACAATTAAATTTATATTTACTGCCTTAAAATCTAAAATTAGAATTTAAAATTCACAAATTTCGCTCTATGGCGGCACTTACTAATGAATTCCTTTCTAAAATTTAGTAGTAGATGCTCGTTTGGGTACTTTAATATTAGAATTGTTTTCTTGCAGACACAGATCGCACTTATCACGAAAATTCCTCGGAATTCGGGCTGAAACTATCAGTTTCCAGCTAATTACAGGGTTCAGCACTTCTTCCTTCATTTTCCAGAATCTCCATGAAAAGGCTGTCTGGTATTTTTGACCTGGGTTCGAAAACGAATACCTGTGATTGTAATATCTCTGCTTAATACCAATATAAGTTCGGTAATTATTCTTGTTGTTGGATGGTGAAATGTGAGCTTCATAAATTACATGTGTGGATTTACATTTGCCCTCCACCGGGCAGGCATCCACCGAACTATAATTGCATTTATTTAAAATTTCGGACTCAGAGTCAGTATTATATAAATTCTTTAGAATTTGCCTATTATGAGAATTTATAATGCTGTCTATATTTGAGGTACAAGAGTAGCTGATTTTTAGAGTGTTCCTATTAAAAAATTTTCGTAGAGGATTATTGTTATTAAAATGTTTGTCTACTAATTTGAGAAAATATTTACCAATATTGATATTAGTTAGTATGAAGGGTTAAACCAAATTATCTTTCTTTTTCTACAGTTTTTATTTTTAGTTTTAGATGATTCGGGGTCTATTGTAGGTTTATTATACGTTAATTTGTTCTTAAATCCGCTTTTTTGAAGGGCCTTATTGTAAATATCTTTACTTGCGTTGAAAGTTTTAATGTTAGATGATAAATGGTTAATCCTATTATTTACTATATTGGGTAGCTGTTTTATAATACTTTGGGGGTGGTTGGATAAAATATTAATATAAGTGGGAAAACTATTTTCTTTGAGAAAAGGCTGGTGGGAGCCATCGTTTAAATTTAGGGTGATATCTAGATAGTTTACAATTTTAAGATTAAAAGTAACTTCAGCCTTAAAACCGAGGTAATTTAGGGCTTTAATTATTTTTTTGTGAATTCTATTCGTATAGGGCCCATTGGAATTGGGGATAAGTGTAAAATTGTCCAAAATCTAAAAATAGACGTTGATTGCTAACCGATTTTTTTTTTTTTTTTTTTTTTTGTGACGTAAAGTTTTTAATTTTTTTTTTCATTTTGAAATGTGGCAGTTGCCGATGAGATGTGAAATCTCTCTTAGGGATTTCATGTTGGAATTATCATTCAACAGTTTTGAACATCGAAATTTATTTTGTATATATATATAGTATAGCCCAGCATTGATCGGGTGTAATGAAAGCTTTAAAACTAATCCATGGTCCTGGAGCTCAGACTCTTTGGACGTTGGCACGAAAGACTAAAAAGCAATAGTTGCTTCCAGTTAAAGCGAAACCGCAGACTGAAAGAAAAATGAATGGATGTAAGTCAATTTTGATTTCCTGGTATCGATATCAAATTTTCTGCACTATTGTAAGAACTGCAACCTTGAAACTCCTGAATATCTTTTCTTATGTCTTTGTCTATGAGTGTATAAAATTGGATTAAAATTGGACCACTCCTTCTATAACCCGATTTTTTCGATTATCGATTTTCGATATTTATCGGGGGTACCTCGACACAAAACTTAGCTAAAAACACTCGCAGACGCATATAGTACAACTGTGAAAATTTTCAAGCAAATCGGTTCAGCCGCTTCGGAGTCTATAGGTAACGGACACACACACACACACACACACGCACACACAGAGGGACAAAGTTCCATTTATAAATAAGTTTAGATATATATTAAAAAAAACAGAAATAGGAGTTTTTCCAACGAGAGAAATTGGTTTAGAAGAAAAAATCGCGAGAAGCGTAGATTTATTGCTGTTATTATTATTATTATTATTTGCTTTTTGTATGCGCTTTGAAGTGTCTATAATAGTATTTGTGTCGCTACACGTGTTTCGAGTCTAAAGTTGACCTCCGTTAAGCGAATGTACTTGTGACTTCACATATTGAGAACCGTTTGTTTTTCTGATGGCCAAGGTATCGTGTATAAATAGATAACTCATGTAGTGAGCAGGTCAAAAAATTCATATGCGTGCGTGTTTTTTTTTTGTTTTTTTTTTGTTTTTTCACACTTGCACGTTAAATTTCTCTCGTCACCTTCGTTGGACTTCGTTAGGAACAAGCAAACATGTATGCAGAATTATTTAATTGGGCTTTTAAATCACTGAAATCTTATGTAGTTTAGGGTATACCCCTGATACTGTCCATTCGGTCATCCATAACAAGATTTTGGAATTCAGAAAGGACAGACTTTGTACAGATGAAAAGTGCCCTGTTTATCTTAGACTTCCCTGGATGAGATCCAAGTATGAAAGCATAATTAGACAGATTTCATCTAATGACTCGTTGTTTTTTCTCAACTGAGTTACCTATAGTTTTTCAAGCCCGGCCTATGTTATGTTCTGGTTGCAAGGATGATCTCCCAACCCATCAAATTAATTCTGTTATTTATAAATATAATTGTAGTTGTGGTGCCGACTACATAGGGAGAAATATTCAGCTCCAGGACATGAGAGTTAAACAACATGTCCCCATTAAGATCAAGAAACACACCTTGCCTCCGAATGAACTTGTCCCAAACACTTACGGTTCCGCTATTTGTGAGCATCTATTATGTTGTGTTCCGGTCGCACTCTGTATTTCATTTCAAAACATCCACCATCAAGCTTAGAACCAACATAATAAAAAAATATCCAAATGTTAGACAATTTTTGTCTTTATATTCACTTGAAATTAAAACCAAAATACGATGTTTAGAACGGCTCATGATTAAACATAATAGACATTTATTGTCTCTTATATTTAACAATATTTGTTTAGAAAATTATCTGATGCCTCGATACACTAAATTTATATATATATATATATGTATGTGTGTGTGTGTGTACATATATATATATATATATATATATATATATATATATATATATATATATATATATCCATCCGAGTGAATACAGAACGAAGAAAGAATTCTTACAACGTCCAAAACATTAATTTAAAACAGTGCTCGATATATAATATATAGAGCTCTGAATATTATAAATTATATTTTAGAACATGTACATAATTATACTATATATATCCGCTACAAAGGTACGTTCGTTTCGACATTGAAACTTCAGTGTCTCATCAGGCGGTGTGTAAAGTAATGGAAATCCTCCTTCCTTATATTTATTTAGTTTAGTTTGAGGTGTTGGCGGGGGTTAGTGATAGGGGAATAAGTATTTGACCTTTGGAATTTTTGGAGAGGGTGTTTTCAAGTGGTTGATTAATGAGAGTCTTTGATTTCTAGACAGTTGTAAGTTTTTATTATCTAGTGACTAGACTGTATCCTGATGGATTTCTTAGCAGAGCCGGTAGTGGTTTGAGCGGATATTTTTATTTAAGTAGAGTCTATATAATTAATGTAAATTTGTATATTTAATCTTAACTTTGGATTTAGGGAATATATTTTTTCTATTAAATTTTTAATTTTTAATTATTAATTAGATCATAGTTTGGAAACCGTTTTTTCTGTTAAATTTTAAATTTTAAATTTCTATTTTTATATCTAGTCAATTGTGTATGTGGTGGGGGTTTATTGGTAAGGGAAAAAGTACTGCTGATTGACCTTTAGAATTTTGGTGTAATTTTTTATATATATATCTCTACAGTACAGAATAATTTTCGTAAATAATCTAAATTTGTATATTTAATCATAATTTTGGATCCAGGAAGTCGATTTTTTCAATTAAATTTTAAATCCTAATTAGATCACAGTTAGGAAACCGATTTTTTTCTATTAAATTTCAAATTTTAATTATATCACCCTTAGTGGTAAAATTTAATGTAAGGGGTAAATTCTAATCTTATTAGAGTTATTTAGGTACTAGATAAACGTAGGTAATAAGTGCTTAATAAGTATATGTAGGGGAAAAGTAGAATGTTTGTATAATTTGAGGTAATAGGTGGATAGGTAATAGGTGTGTTTGTATTTAAGGTAATAGCTGAAGTTTAGTAGGTGTTAAGGACAGTATATATAATTAATATTAGTTATTAACCTGACTTTATAATTTAGTAAATCGATTACTTCTATAAAAAAAAACAAAAAAACTGTTCTTTTTACAAATATTTTAGAACATTACTACAGTATTCATAGCTGATTCTATTAATTGACGGCCTAAGTGTTCTAATGAATATTGCCTCGAGAATCTGTAGTTTGCTTTTGTTGTTTTCTTGGTGTAGAAAAGTTGTATTATCGATCATTATTTTTTTATATTGAGAATGTAGACAGGAATGTTATTGTAGATGTCTAAATGTTTGCAATTTATTTAATCTGATATGTTTAAAAGAAAATTCGCTGCCTAAATACACAAATATATATGTATATATACATATATGTGTACATATATATGTATACACACACAGATACACACACACACACACACATATATATACATATATATATGCATATATATACATATATATATATATATATACATATACACAGATATATGCATATACATATATTTACTATATCGAGGCAGCAAGTAATTTTCTAAACATATTCTATTAAATATAAGAGACAATGAATGTCTATTATGTTTACTCATGAGCCGTTCTAAACGTCGTATTTTTGCTTTAATTTCAGTTGAAAATAAAGACAAAAATTCTCCAACATTTGGATAATTATTTATTGATTTTATTCTAAGCTTTCGGCTCACATGAGCCATCTTCAGAGAGGTTGTTTAAACTGAAATATTATAAAATCCACCATCACCGACGATTTTATTTTGTGTTGACATAAAACTCCGCTTGGCAACGGCAATAGTTACCAAAAATAATAAACGCAGTTCTTAAGTTTGCGATGCGGTTTTATGACGTCACACCGCGGGATAGCGCGAAATGACAACAAAACCATGTAGTCAAATGCAATGTAATATGTTATTTCCTGTTTTAAAGTTGATTTTCTTGAGTGTTGGTTGTTTTGATTTTATGTACATGGCCTCCAATATCTGCAGGTTCCTCTTACTGTGTGTATGAGTAAGGATCACCGTATTGTTGACCAAAATCTGTCTGATATTACCTACATGTTTATGTTTTTCAGAGAAATGTTGTTTAACAGTACTCTGATCAGAAAGATGACATGTAAGTCTACGAGAGAGCGTGGTTGTAGTAAAACCAATATATGTACTAGGTTTTTGATTAGTATCAGAGATGCAATCTCTGAATGGGCATGTAAATTGGTACACTACATTGGTTTTTTGTAAAGAATTTAGTTTAGTGCTTGTTGGGTTATTATAGACTATGAGGTCAATTGTTTTAAACTTTTTATAATATATAATGAGTTTAATTTGATTATTACTTTCGACTGGTTTAACATTTCTACGTATTATGTTTTTGACAGTTTTTTCATCTTGTTTATAATTATTATGTATTTGGTTGCAATAATATGCTAATAATAGTTTTTTTAATATAGTGGGTTTAATATTGATTGATGGGAGAGTAGCATGGTTGTATACATCACGGATAATGATGTCAATAGTTTCCCGTCCAACAAAATTAACAATAGCTCTAACAATAATGATAATATTAATAATAATGGTTTACATCAAAATAAACATAACACTATTAACTTATACTATTGCAACCAAATACATAATAATTATAAACAAGATGAAAAAACTGTCAAAAACATAATACGTAGAAATGTTAAACCAGTCGAAAGTAATAATCAAATTAAACTCATTATATATTATAAAAAGTTTAAAACAATTGACCTCATAGTCTATAAT
The DNA here is from genome assembly GCA_037127315.1 of Ascarosepion bandense. Lineage (NCBI taxonomy): Eukaryota > Metazoa > Mollusca > Cephalopoda > Sepiida > Sepiidae > Ascarosepion > Ascarosepion bandense. The sequence continues at coordinate 689,015 of JBBBDQ010000426.1, read as the reverse complement.
AACCCAACAAGCACTAAACTAAATTCTTTACAAAAAACCAATGTAGTGTACCAATTTACATGCCCATTCAGAGATTGCATCTCTGATACTAATCAAAAACCTAGTACATATATTGGTTTTACTACAACCACGCTCTCTCGTAGACTTACATGTCATCTTTCTGATCAGAGTACTGTTAAACAACATTTCTCTGAAAAACATAAACATGTAGGTAATATCAGACAGATTTTGGTCAACAATACGGTGATCCTTACTCATACACACAGTAAGAGGAACCTGCAGATATTGGAGGCCATGTACATAAAATCAAAACAACCAACACTCAAGAAAATCAACTTTAAAACAGGAAATAACATATTACATTGCATTTGACTACATGGTTTTGTTGTCATTTCGCGCTATCCCGCGGTGTGACGTCATAAAACCGCATCGCAAACTTAAGAACTGCGTTTATTATTTTTGGTAACTATTGCCGTTGCCAAGCGGAGTTTTATGTCAACACAAAATAAAATCGTCGGTGATGGTGGATTTTATAATATTTCAGTTTAAACAACCTCCCTGAAGATGGCTCATGTGAGCCGAAAGCTTAGAATAAAATCAATAAATAATTATCCAAATGTTGGAGAATTTTTGTCTTTATTTTCAACTGAAATTAAAGCAAAAATACGACGTTTAGAACGGCTCATGAGTAAACATAATAGACATTCATTGTCTCTTATATTTAATAGAATATACATATATATGCATATATATACACACACACACGAACACATATATATATGTGTGTGTGTGTGTGTATATATATATATATATATATATATTTTAATCATATCACCCCGAGCAAGGCGGTAAAGCCACTGATGTGCAGGGGGCTACATAGGAGTGAAAAGATTGGAAAAGAGAAAACTGGAAACCGCATCCTAAACAGGAAACAAGGGATAAGCCTCTTCACCTGTTCAACAGACGTGGGTGGAGTGTGAACCGGGCGATAGTTTAGCCCATCTACTCCAATTAAAAAATAGAAAGAAAAAAAAGTGAGAAGATTGGAAAAGAGAAAACCGGAAACCGCATCCTAAACAGGAAACAAGGGATGAACCTCTTCACCTGTTCAATATAATTCTTAAATAAAACAGACAATGAATATCTATTATGTTTAATCATGAATCGTTCTAAGCTTCATATTTTGGATATACAAGGATGAAATGCGAAACGACTAGCGTTTTGAGCCAGAAGAAAAATATAAAAGCCGTGACAAAAGGCACCCATACAGACAGACCCAGACAGAGGAGAAGAGTGTAATTAGTTTCTTCCTCGACCATATGTCGAGCGGCTACTATGTTCGCCTCCTTCTTCCTGCCCTGTTCTCGAAGTACTAACTGACCTTTTCTAAAATATTCCACAAACCAACTTGCTGACCTACTGACCTTAGAAACGGCTACTTGATAATGAACATTAATCATACTACCAAGCGTTTTACCTTTCAGCGTTATATCTTCCTTGAACATTCTTTTATCTCCTTCAGCTCATTATTATCCGCCATGAACTCTTTCTAACTTCCGTTGGACCTTTATTCCAAGTATTGTTTTAATTGTAAAACATTGATTGAAATGTATATATGTATAAATGTTATTTTACACTCAAAATTGCCTTTCTTGAAATTATAATCATTTTGGAATTATAGTGGGCTATCTTCCCACAAGGCCAAATTCCGTTAACATGCTACTGAATCCTACTACCCCTCACTACAAATGAAATAAGAGAAGAGATACCCGATATAAGGTGGTAAACCACGACGTGAAATGAATACGCATAACGCAAACCTCTCCCTCGAACACACGTAAAGGCAATTCCACAAATAAATTGGTATTCTCCAACGTTACACCAAATAAACTGGCGAACCTGAAGTTCCCCAGATAAACTGGTAACCAACACGTGGATTTTCAACACACACACACACACACATAAACCAAAAAAAAAAAAAACAAACTTTGGACTTTCAGCGAAAGTTTTATATTTCTCTGCAACAAATTTACCATGGCAACGGATGCGGAAGAAACAATGAACTCAAACCAACCAATTCAAGCTGTTACAATAAAACCGCCGAACTTTCTCGAATCGAATGTAACGGCTTGGTTTGCTATAATGGAGGCGCAATTTAATATTGCAAATATCAGACAGCCCAACCAAAAATTTTTCAATATTCTGGCAGCACTCCCCGTGGATATAGTAGGGAAAATAAAACCTGCTATATTACAATCAAAAGATTACGACGCACTGAAAGAATCAGTGACGGGCGCATATGAAAAATCAAAACCGGAGATGCTGGATAAACTAATGTCATCAGCAAAAGTAACTGGCCGTCCATCTGTGTACTTGAATGAACTCGTGGCACTAGCAGGTCAAATTGGCGTAGGGGAAGATATCGTAAGCCACAAATTCATACAAGCCCTACCCCACTCTATCAAGCCTGTAGTAGCAGCACAGGTTGACTTAGATACAAACCGACTTGGGAAAATGGCGGACGACCTACTGCTATATTTTAATTCGCAAGATTCCGCCTATATTCAACAGGAAAAAGACGAAACAAAAAGGACACATGGCTGTTCCCATAATGAAAAAAATATTCCCCGCCAGCATCACAAACGAAATCTTCAAATGCAACCCAGCTCTCGCCCAACTTCACCAATTCCACGTGAGAATTCGGAAAACTACCTAGGCGAGAGATGTTAGCTTCCATTTCCTCGCCGCTTCTTGTTGTAGCCGCACGGTTAGGAGCTGAGAGAATAAATTTTATTGTGGATACAGGAGCTGCTGTATCTATACTACCAAAAAGATACTTAAACGGAGCCGTTATCTACCCAACCAATATCTCCTTAGTATCAGCTAACGAAAAAAAAAAAATTGAATGCTCAGGACAAGTGGTACTGAATCTAACGCTACAAAACCTAAGACGGGAATTCACCTGGACATTTATAGTAGCCGAAACTGCTCAGCCACTCTTAGGGCACGACTTCCTAAACAATTTCGCATTACTCGCTATAATATATATATATATATATATGTATACTCAATTATAATCTGAGATTAAGGACATAATGGTTAAATACAATAAAGACAAGAGGAAAACTATTTTAAATCGCCTACGCGTTTCGTCCAATGATGGACTTTTTCAAGGCAAATAGACGTGTTCATATATACGTTTTTTTTAGATTTCTACTTTGATATACACCTGCTTGTTCGTCATTTTTATTTCAGTTATTTTTAGATCTGATAATATCCATAATAGTTTTCGAAGTAGTTGTTACTATGTGTGTATTTTTTATATGAGATAGATTGTTTTGGATATTAGATGCAATGGAGTTGGTTGGTAGTATAATAAATCGCCGGGATTGTTCCTCTATCTACATAGGAGAAACAAGTAGAAATCTAAAAAAAAACACAAAAGAGACATCACTAATAATAATCTTACAAATGCATTAGTGATTCACAGAAATAAATTCAACCACAATTTCGATTTTAAAAATGCCACACTAATAAAAAGAGTAAACAATTTATTCAGAAGAAAAGTTCTCGAGAGCGCCGCTATCCAATACTACCAAAACTTACAATTTACACCCCGGATTTTTCCCAATCTCACCTTTACTTATGGAAATTATACTAAAACAGACTAACATTCATAATAAAAATTTCAAAGAAAACGGTTGAATTCGCTAACATCTCTTGACTTTGCGCTACACGTGAAGAAATTCTAAAACAGACTTACACACAAAATAAACAGTTCTCAAAGAAAACGGTCAAATTCCCTTCATTTTAATATCTCGTGACTTTGCACTACACATGAAGAAATTCTAAAAACAAAAATATTCTGTTGATCTTTTGAAATGATTTGTGAGCGTCTTTGTGGTTACCAACACTGTAGTGTTTGTTTATAGATACGTAATTTAGAATAAAGCTCATTTCGTCTTTTTGCCTTGAAAAGTCTTGAAGTCCATCACAGGACGAAACGTGTAGGCGATTTAAAATACAGTTTTCCTCTTGTCTTTATTTTATTTAACCATATATATATATATATATATATATATAAGTGAGATTGTAAAAATTATAGTCGTATTGAAAAACCTTCCTCGAAATCTATCGAAAGAAGAAAAAAAATGTTTTTTAAAAAAGATAGAGCTTAGTATATGAGCGTCAGTCTAAAGGGTTCGGACCAAGATCAGTACGAAGACACCAAACACAAGGAGAAGTAGAACAATTTTATTGCAAAAAAATAAAAAATATTTTTAATTTTTAATTTTTTTTAAATTATTAATAGAGGGGTGAAAGGCAAAGTCGAAAACAAAAAGATACAAACCCACGATACAGAAACCTAATCCAACAATCAGGGATTCCTATGCCTGCATTTATTTAATATTTCAGTCTTGGAATTCAGTAGATTATTAGTTTGTTTATATAAAGCTATAGCTAGTTTATTCTCTATACATAGCCTACAAAATAGCGCATCTCTTCAATATCTCCCATTTCAAAATAGAATCTTTATTAAGTTCTTGTTTGATAGTTCATACGTGAGTGGATAAAGTAGTGCTACGTTTATACTTTTCATTATTAAAGCTACTTGTATGATTGTTATATCTTTTTTTAAAAAATGATCTTGAGTAACTCCTATGTATACTTTGGGGTCAGTGTCCTCAGAGTTCTTATAAATTTTAACTCGATAAATTACGCATTCTTTCTGGCATCTACCCTGTAAGGGATAACTATTCTTAATCCTACAATTACAACTTCTCGTATCAGTACGCGTATCATCCCTGACTTTTTCTTATTAAGTCCGCTAATGATTTTCTCCAAATTCGGCATACAACAGTAACTAAGTTTCACGTTGTTTTTGTTAAATATTTTATACAACTTATTATCTTTGCCAAAATTTTGCTCTAATAGATTAAAAAACATTTTGCCGATTTGGGGTTTTACCGCTAAATTGAACTGGGGATTAAACCATAAAATGTTCTTGGCTTTATTTTTCCGTTTACTTCTCTTAGTGTCCGTATATGCTAATTTAGCTTTGTGCCCACTCCTAGTTAGGGCATCTTGGTATACTTTTTATGAACATCGAAAATATTTTTACTAGATGAATTGTTTGATAGTAAACAGTAAATTTAGCGTAATATCTAAATAATTAACCACTTTTAAATTAATTTCCACATCCAAATTAAATCCATACTTAAAAAAAAAGTTTTTGCGTATAGCGTCACGCTTTTGAGGATTACTGTTGTCAACTATGATTAATCCATCATCACGGTATAAACCGTGTTTGTTAAAATACATGTACTCATTAAGCCTATAAAGCAATAAGCACCCTATTAATTCTGATACCTCTGCACCGTCATCCGCTCCCATGGGGTTATCAAAACTATTTATGTCATCTTTTTTTATCCATAAAATATTGTTATGGTATAATAACGTTTTCGGGCAAAAATAAAACAAAAATAAACTAAAAAAAAAAAAAAATGAAGGGCTCGTTTACATAACCCGTCTCTGGTATTTAAGATAATATCAAAACTTGACCCCCATAAGGCGAGCGGTGATGATGGAATCTCGGTCATTGTCCTGAAGAAATGTACCCCTGAACTCTCGGTTCCGCCTTTGCTTTGGGTGCATTTGACTACATGGTTTTGTTGTCATTTCACGCTATCACGCGGTGTGACGTCATAAAACCGCATCGCAAACTTAAGATTTATTATTTTTGGTAACTATTGCCGTTGCCAAGCGGAGTTTTATGTCAACACAAAATAAAATCGTCGGTGATGGTGGATGTTATAATATTTCAGTTTAAACAACCTCTCTGAAAATGGCTCATGTGAGCCGAAAGCTTAGAATAAAATCAATAAATAATTACCCAAATGTTGGAGAATTTTTGTCTTTATTTTCAACTGAAATTAAGGCAAAAATACGACGTTTAGAACGGCTCATGATTAAACATAATAGACATTCATTGTCTCTTATATTTAACAGCATATGTTTAGAAAATATATATATATATATATATATATATATATATATATATACACTACCGGCCATAATTATTAAGCCACCCCAGTTTTTTTTAAAGAAATGATGTATTTCATACTACTTTTAGTATTTATTACCAAATGAAAATAGAATGTTATTTTGTCATTATTACTTTGCAAAACTTTATAAAGCAAGGAAGCCAAGATGAACGCCTCTGAAGCATCCTAAATGTTCTTCATTCTTTCATTGATGAAACTTCAATATAGGTAATTATCAAATATTTATAAATGCATTTGATGCACATGTTATTGTGCAATATTAACGAAAGAACCATTCTATTTTCATTTACAATCATTCACTTGGCAATAAATACTAAAACAATAGTATGAAATACATCATTTTTTACAACACTGGGGTGGCCTAATAATTATACCCGGTAGTTTACATATCCATATATACATACATATGCATATATATACATATATAAATACATATTACGGAAATTAACGAAGTTTGACAAAATTGGTTTTAAACAACCGACAATTTGAAATTATTTGTTTGAACATTATTTTTGATCGATACTTCTATTTAAGTAGATATTCTGTTTTTTATAATCAAACAGTACTATATATTTATTTTTACCGGCCTCATTATTTACAATAAATTTTTGTAACGAAAATATGTGATATTCGACAGGATTCGAACCTGCGACCCCTATCAACATAGGGGATCTGGCGCGTCTTAGACCTCCCGACCACGAATGACCAACAGTCTAAATGAAGTGAAAGCAAGCCTATGTAACACAATTGATTTCGTTTTTGTTGGTAGCTTTTCTATAGACATCAAAATTGAGTTCGTTGTTATTTTTGTGTAATATGATATCTAGGAAAGGAAGAGTATGATTAGATCCAGTTTCGAAGGTAAAGTCTATAGTAAGTTCAATGTTATTGAGTTTGTTGACAAGATAGATTAGAAGGGAGTCGTCTATATATCTAAAGTAGGAGGAGTTTGGTGGTAAAATGTTTCTGAAACGGTCTCTTTCCAGAAATTCTAAAAATAAACAAGCGAGAACGCCGCTAAGAGGCGATTCCATTGGTAAACCAAAATTTTGTCTATAGAAATGGTCATTGAAAGTGAAGAAACATTGCTTAGTAATTAAATAGCATAGTTTTATGATTTTCTGTGTAGGTAGAGGTAATTTTATTTTTGTTTTTGTTAAGTGTGTTTTAAATTGATTGAGGCATTTATCAAAAGGGAACATTTGTGTATAAGGATTTTATGTCTCGACTTGCCATGTCTTTGTTTTTTATGTCTATGTTCTTTAGTTTGTTCAAAAGGTCACCAGAGTTTTTTTTTTATATGTGACAGACTGATTGTGCCGAGAAGCGGTGTTAGGTTTTTGCTAAATTTGCCAGCTATTTTATGTGAGGCGCTGCCTATAGACTGCCTATTCCGGATATGATAGGACTCATTAGTATATTTGGTTTATGTGTTTTTGGGAGACCGTATAGCGTGGGTGGTTTTGGATGGTATGTGATAAGCTTTAGCTATGAGTATTCTGTTTTTAGTAATTTTTTGATATTGTTTATAAATTTTTGTATCTCTTTTGCTGTTTTTGTTAACTTTCTCGTTTATGTTTTCATCATCAATGAGGTCTTTCATTTTTTGTTGATATATGTTTGTCCATGATTACGATTCCCCCACCTTTGTCGAAAGAAGATATGTGTATATATCTTTGTTGATTTTTAATTCCTTTAGGCCTGTTAAATATCTGCGAGGAATTGAGATGTCGTTCGTTTTTTTTTTTTTTGTTTTTTTTTGTTTTTTTTTTGTTTTTTTTTGTATGTGGTGGTGAGTATACCTTGGATATACCCTTTGGTGAAGTCGTTGCTGTGGTGGTTTTTGATGATAAAATCTGTCATGTCATATTTTTGTAGTCCGGTGGCAAACTTTTGACCAAAGCTGAGGGCTTCTAGTTGTATATCCGATAGTTTGAATTTGGATAACTTATTAACTAGATCTTTTCTGCTGTTGTTAATTAATTTTTTGAGTTCAGTGTGTAATTTTTGAATATGTTTCTTGTTGTATAAGACAGTGTTTTTATATAATTTTTGTCATGTTTATAGAGAGAATTTCCTTTAATGTATGCCCTGTGGAAGAGTACACGTTCTTTCTTCTCTAATTCAAGATGATTTTAGAAATTCGTAGGAATAAGTGGGAAAAATTTATGATGTGACATCATAGTTGCCAACAGTGTTTGTTTATAGATACGTAATTTGGAATAAAGCTCATTTCGTCTTTTTGCCTTGATAACGTCCATCATAGGACGAAACGCATAGGCGAGTTAAATACAGTTTTCCTCTTGTCTTCTTTTTATTTAACCATCCTGTCCTTAATCTTCTTAACTGAGTATATTTTATAAATTGTCGACATGAAAAACAAAACACATACATACATCAAATCAGAGAATACAAAGATACTAACAGCCGCCCATTCACACAGAAACAAGAAAAACTTTCTCAAAAAATGTATTGAAGAAAAAATAATTCCGCAATGTCCATGCAAACACGTGGCAGTGGGTGTCAGAGAAAGGGCAAGAGAAGGATGGGAATACAAGTGTGAAGAGAGTTGCGAAGGTAGAGAGAAAGGAAAAGAACAAGATACACGGAGTGATGTAGAAAGAACTGGAGTCAAGTGGATAAGAATTGATATTGCATTTAATTTCCTGGAGGTTGTAGCTATCAGGAAAGCAAGTATACGTATATATATATATACACATATATCTAAACTTATTTATAAATGGAACTTTGTCTGTGTGTGTGTGTGTGTGTCCGTTACCTATAGACTCCGAAAGGGCTGAACCGATTTTCTTGAAAATTTACACAATAGGACTATAAGCGTCTGTGAGTGTTCGTGTTCTTAGCTAGGTTTTGTGTCGAGGTACCCTCAATAAATATCGAAAATCGATAATCGAAAAAATCGGGTTATAGAAGGAGTGGTCCAATTTTA